>JAXCHO010000254.1:0-158755 GCA_036630365.1 Acanthiza pusilla | reverse complement strand
CATCCCCACTTGTCCCCTCTGACCCCCCCACCCTTGGTAGCTATTTGATCATGTTGACTAAATTTCTAAACTAGAAGATCTTGTTGTCAGGCTTGGTTCCCAGGAAGAAGCAAGACAGGAGAGGGGCCTTGTGCCCTCCAGGGCTTGGAGCTCTGCAATGAGTTTGGTCTTTCTGGCTGGGGAAAAACTACTGGCAAGGTCACAAATACAGAAAAGTAAAAAGGCAAAAATCACTTTGGCATCAGAAGCAAAGGTAAAATTAATGTAAAAAGCAAGCTAAGATACATCTGAAAACTTCTCTGCTTTCTTCATCTTCCCCTTATGCAAAGAGGCTTTTGATTTGCAGGATTTTCATTTTATCCAAAGGCATTCATTCCATAGGTGCCAAAACCATCCCACAATGATAAGTGAAATATAGTCAGTAGGGACAATAGGGACTGGCATCCACCGCAAAGGAGAGGAAAGATCATTTCCAGAACACTAGTTTTATTTAACTGTGGTGAAAAGTGGGAGCTGAGTTTTGTTTAGAATTAGCCAGAAGAAGCTCTTAATTATTCTCTGCTGCTGCTGCTCTTATACCTTTTCATAATTACTGTGGCACATTAAGATTGGCTGCTAGCAAACAATGACAAGGCTGTCTAACAAACAATGGCAATTCAAGCAATAATACAATGAGCTATACTGATGCCTTCAGGTATTTCTAGTTTTTTACTCTTCATGTAGCTGTAACTTGCTGTAGTTCTGTGCTTCTTACAAAGTGCTAAAATCCCCTGTTCCCAGCACCTTTAGCCAAAACAAGACTCTCTGAGTACAGATTCAAGGACATATTCATTGCCTTAGGGCTTGAAAATATGTAAACAACTGTGAGATGGGGGGAGCAGGCCTGGGGTGGTTAACATCATCACCTGAGGGTACGATTGGAGAATTAAGGGCCAATATGCTAATGAAACAGAACTTATAAAAGGTGAAGAGCTCGTGACTCGGGGTCCATTTTGGGTGTCGTCCCCGACAGGGGACTTTGTTTGCCTGAATCTACCTTTAAGGCCTCTGCAGGCCTTAAATAAATTGTCTGCTTTTTATACTCCTAATTTGTCTTGGCCTCTGTTTCAGGTAGCCTGTCTTTTAGGCTACAATACAAGCAAAAGTAGAGTTGGTTACAAAAACCGGATGTGCTAGGAAGGCCGGAAGTTGGTATGACAGAGTTAAAAATTGGATGTGCTAGGGAGACCGGAAGTTTTAACCACAGAGTTAAAACTGAAGGTGCTAGGAAGACCGGAAGTTTTGTATCATAGAGTTGAATCGGAGTGTGCTAGGGAGACCGGAAGTTTTAATCACAGAGTTGAAACTGAAGGTGCTAGGAAAACCGGAAGGAGGAAGTGGAGTCAAGCAAGAAAGTTTTCTTCATTCTCTTTTCTTCATTATCTCGTGGACATGCACAACAAGCACAGGACCAAATATGGCAGGGCCTTTGACATGAATTCAGTCGCAGACACAAGCAGTAAGCAGGTCTAGGGTAGGGAATGGGCATGAAAGGGAATGCACAGCAATGGTGGTTTAGCAAGGCAAGACAGGTGAGGTTCATAGATTGCTGGCAGGCGGAAGTGGCCAGGAAAGATTGATTTGACTGGCCTTGCTCTCACCTGCACCATCTCTAATCTGCACCTAAAACACTGGGGCTACCTGCTTTCCTTCCAATGCAGAAGAACTGTCATTTTGGTTCCGGAGCCCAGAAGACAAATGTGGATTGCCTGTCCAAAATTCCATACATGCAAGAATTGATGCCAGGCAAAAGCTGCTGGGACAGACAGGTCTGGCTTCACGTGACCTCCTATGGGCTTCCTCTTCCATGCTCCTGAAACACTGCGGGTATGTGAAGGCCTTGAAGGCTTCCTGAGGGAAGCAGGCAGGGCAAGGCAAGTTGAAGAATTGTCACGAAAAGAAGGGTCTTGAATTCCAGGTGGGGGAGGGGTGAGCAAGGTCCTGCAAGGCAAGTGAGGGCTTTGAGGGCAACAGAAGGCAACTGCTGTGTTTACAGGGCAAGGCAAGGCAAGGGGGAGGTAGGCAAGGCAATGAGAGTCCCAGAAGGAGAAGGGAAGGCAAGGCTGGGCCTGGACAAATGGGTGGGGAAGTCAAGGTGGGGATGGCCGAGCAAGTCAGTGCAGGGCAGTGGAGGGATGGAAGAGCGGGAATGGTCACTTAAGTTCATACAACATAACCTGTCAAATTCTTTGCACCCATGCCCATGCAGTAAAAGCAAAAAATCAATTGCTGCTTGATTTTGGAATATAGCATGTCTAATGCTGTCTACATCAATTAACGAGTCAGCTGTCGCTATGCTGGTAGCATTACTAAACTTGGCCAACCAACAGCCAGGTTTGTTCAGGCTCCTGAGGCCTTGTGCACTTGCAAGCCCAGGAGCCGATGAAGAGGCAGTGATTATCTTGGCAGTGTTCCAGAACTCAGCTGTATCTCTGCAGGCAGAAGTAAAAGCATGTATGCTGTGAGTATGAGAGTGGTGAGTTCAGTTTTGTTGGCTCCATAGTGCAATTGTCATCTTTAGAGAAAAGAGGGTTACTTTCCCCAAAGTAGATGTATTAGAGTAATATTGTCCTGGTTTCCTTCTGCAATGATGTAGCCAGACTCTCTGCATCCATTTTCAAAGCATGTGGGTTTATTTCTTGAGTAGATGAGGTAGGGAAGTGGGACCGACCACGTGGCGGCTTCTCGCAGCTCCGTGGTGATCCCACATGGTAAGAGGGGAGAGGGAAGTTGCAAGCAGGGAGTGAAAAATGCAGTCTGAGCAAAATTTGCTTTGTTCGCTTAGTTAACAGGTTTCCTGATGAATATGCTAATTTCTACTAACCAATTTAGGAGGAGATACAAGTTCTACGTCATTTGTGTATAGCCTAT
Organism: Acanthiza pusilla; assembly: GCA_036630365.1. Classification (NCBI taxonomy): domain Eukaryota; kingdom Metazoa; phylum Chordata; class Aves; order Passeriformes; family Acanthizidae; genus Acanthiza; species Acanthiza pusilla. The sequence goes on along the minus strand of JAXCHO010000254.1, from coordinate 155,845 downwards.
GAGAGTTCTCAGATTACCATAGCAGCTCCAGGTTTAGATCTTTGCAAAGCTGGTTTTTCCAGTTTGTATTTCAATCAGCTGGTATGCTTATTTTTTCTCTAGCTCAAACTCAGTTTTTAATTCTATTCTTTCTTTTGCTGAGTAATAATATGTAGGAGAGCTTTCTGCTCCTTCTCCAACATCTCCCCCGTTTTGATGAACTACTAAGATATAAGCTTTTTTACACATTGAAGTATACAGGGAATTGCTATTAACACTACAATTATTACTATAAACACAATTAAACTTATTTTAAAGAGTTCCTTTAGCCAAGATATGAAGTTCTAGTCATGAAACAAATTGTTTAGCTAAGATGGGTCATTTACTGTAATTTGGTTGGCTAAATTTCTTAAGTTTTGTAGTTGTTTATGAATGGATACAGTATAATTAGATAATATTATATAATACAATTTTTTAAAAAAAATTTTACAGTTATGTTTATATGGTAATGGAAGAGAATTAATGTTTTAATTAAACAAGTTGTAAGGGGTTTGTTAGGGCTTTGTGTTGTATTAGAGTTTGTAAACTTGGCTAAAGTAATTCAGGCTTTTTTGTCATTGATTTGAATTACAAGTAAAACTTTATTATAACAATTAATACAAAGAAAAAAAATCATAACATATATTCATGTAAATTATAAAGTTCATTTTGGTTTTGGGCTGTCTTTTTTGACAGATTACTTTTTCTTGTTGGTTTTGCTAGCTCAGCTGTGGGTTTTTGCTTCTCGTGTTTTTGTTTTTTTTTTTTCTTTTTTCTTTTTTTTTTTTTTTTTTCTTTTTTCTGCGACTGCTTGCTGATGTGACAGGATTTCACATACTTTTGCTGGAATTTCTTCGAGCTTTGTACCTGTGAAAACAAAAGAAAATGCCTTCTCCCAAGTTACAAGACCTGTATGGTTTTTGTATTTGTTTTGATTTTAAATTTTTAATCAAATTTGGGGGGTTGTATTTCAATTTTGCTTTTTAGGTGGTTAGGAAATATTAGTATATGAAGGGGTCAGGTCCCTCTGGAAAGCTTTTTTGAAAATTACAGACATGCAAAGCTTTATGTCGCTTTCTTTGAGGTGTAACCTGGGATTCTCCCCCTCTCTGTTGATATAAAAGGGTTTGTAAAATTTGGTATATATTTTTTGTATTATTTTTTGATTTGTGGGGGAGTAAGAAATATTGAATGGTCGGGGAGAAGTGGAATTATTTAAGGATATAGGTGATATTTGTAAAGGATACAGAGGAATATTATTAGGTTTGAATTGTTGGAAATTGTCTGTGTTAAAGTATTTGTTATGTTAGACGGTGTTGTCTTTTGTTGTAGGTGGGTCGGTGAGGAGAAAGAAGCGTCAGGTGGTGCTCGGGGCGTGAATGGCTTTGTAGATAGCAGCGGTGGGAGGTCGGTGCTGTTTGGATGGCGGCGAGGAAGTTGGAAAAAGTTTGGTGGGGTGCATGGAAAAGTTGTCGGCGAAGATAGGGGTGCTGGACGGAACCGGATTTTCGACGGTGTTTTGGGATACGGTCGTGGTGTGCTGAACACGGGGTGGATCGTTGCAGAGACGGGATGGCTCGTCTGTGTCGGGATAGGCGGCGGCGGTGGTGCTTCGTTGTCGTGGAGCCGTGGGGGAGGGATGGGTGGTGTCAAGCGGCGAATGCCGCCGGAGGCGGCAGGGGAGGTCGGGACGGGCACGGTGGCTTGTGCGGGAATGCGAACGAGAAAACAGGGACTCGTGGAGGAGGAGGGAGGGGCTGCCGCAGGCGGAAGGGGAGTGTTTCTGCGCTGCCCCGGGACGGGGGTTGGGTCGCTCGCCCGCGCCATGGTGGAGCCGTGGACCGCGCCGGCTCCAGCACGGGGAGGCGGCGAAGGGAGTGTCCGTGCCGCCGGAACGGGCAGCAGGACACGCGGGGGGGGGGGGGGGGGGGAGGGGGGAAAGAGGCGCGCTCGAAGGCGGCAGGGGCGGACTGCAGGGGGGGGGAGGGGGGGAGGGAAAGAGGCGCGCTCGGAGGCGGCAGGGGCGGACTGCGGGGGGGGGAGGGGGGGAGGGAAGGGGAAGGGACAGGGGAGCCAGACTCTCTGCATCCATTTTCAAAGCATGTGGGTTTATTTCTTGAGTAGATGAGGTAGGGAAGTGGGACCGACCACGTGGCGGCTTCTCGCAGCTCCGTGGTGATCCCACATGGTAAGAGGGGAGAGGGAAGTTGCAAGCAGGGAGTGAAAAATGCAGTCTTAGCAAAATTTGCTTTGTTCGCTTAGTTAACAGGTTTCCTGATGAATATGCTAATTTCTACTAACCAATTTAGGAGGAGATACAAGTTCTACGTCATTTGTGTATAGCCTATGAGAGTTCTCAGATTACCATAGCAGCTCCAGGTTTAGATCTTTGCAAAGCTGGTTTTTCCAGTTTGTATTTCAATCAGCTGGTATGCTTATTTTTTCTCTAGCTCAAACTCAGTTTTTAATTCTATTCTTTCTTTTGCTGAGTAATAATATGTAGGAGAGCTTTCTGCTCCTTCTCCAACATAGATGGACCACCTTTAATTGCCATTGGCACTCTGGTCCATGCTCAGTCCGCACAGATTAAGAAAATGCCCTGCGGGAGTTGCATATGTATACTAAAACTCAAGGTTAGTTTTAGTTTGTGATTGAATTACACCGGTGTGAAACACTTGGGTAGCATGGTGTTGTGGCATTGACCCACCAAGCCATAGGGCTATTCCTTGTGCTGAGAAATGTGAAGGTGGTACAGCTATGTGCATTCAAGGTGCCTAAAATCTGCAGTTCCTGTGGGGGTAAAGCAGGGAATTTCCCACGGGGAGACAATGTATCCGGGCAGGCTGAGGAGGCAGGGGTGCTGTTCCATAACTGTGGCAGTTCAGGGGTGGTGAGAAGGATGCCGATCAGACACTTTGTGAATGGCTTCTGAGGCGCAGCAGTGCTAAGGCATAAGGGATCTTGTCCAGTTGCCTTAGCCAGGGTCACCCAGATGTTTTGCTCCAGGGGGTGTATGGGTTGCAGGTATCCTGTTAAATCACAAACAGAAGAGCAGTTACCTCCCCCCTCTTCCTGCTCCCACCCATTACTCCTGCCGACGTAAGTGCGGAGTGGGTACTTGGCACCAGTGCCATTCCCCTGGAACAGTGATAGTAACCACCTTGTTTGCTTCTGCTCCTATCACCTCAAGTGGCGATAAGACCGGGTTTCTGGGGCGTGGTGGGGGGGGGGGGTGGATACCATAGCTTGGCACCTGACAAGCAAGACTATGTGGGACTTTGAATGGATAGGGAGGGCAAAACCCACAGAGAAGACTGATCCTATAGTTCCAGTAGGGAGAATATGGGTAGAAGGAGCTGTGTTTTGAGTGCTTAAAGTGAACGGTCTTTCATTTTTCCAGTGTTTGTAACAGTGCAGCTGGAGAATAACTCATCTGAAATGCTGCCTTTTTCAGCCTAGAAATGAAACTCAAGATCCTTTCAGTATAGGAGATAAGATAAAAGTGGATCTTTACTGGAGCTCCAGGGACAGTTCCAGGAAGAATATCCACAAAAGCCCACCCCTCCCCCCGGCTGAATACAGTCTTCTAGGTTTTAGGAAATTAGCATCATTGATCAAAAGCACCAATTCAGAGGACAAGTGGGGATGCAATTCCCCCCAGGTCAAGCCCCTTCTCTGGAGCCCCCCCACCCTTGGTACTAGTTGGACTTGTTGACTAAAATGTGTCTTGAAGATCTTGTTGTCAGGCTTGGTTCCCAGGAAGAAGCAAGACAGGAGAGGGGCCTTGTGCCCTCCAGGGCTTGGAGCTCTGCAATGAGTTTGGTCTTTCTGGCTGGGGAAAAACTACTGGCAAGGTCACAAATACAGAAAAGTAAAAAGGCAAAAATCACTTTGGCATCAGAAGCAAAGGTAAAATTAATGTAAAAAGCAAGCTAAGATACATCTGAAAACTTCTCTGCTTTCTTCATCTTCCCCTTATGCAAAGAGGCTTTTGATTTGCAGGATTTTCATTTTATCCAAAGGCATTCATTCCATAGGTGCCAAAACCATCCCACAATGATAAGTGAAATATAGTCAGTAGGGACAATAGGGACTGGCATCCACCGCAAAGGAGAGGAAAGATCATTTCCAGAACAATAGTTTTATTTAACTGTGGTGAAAAGTGGGAGCTGAGTTTTGTTTAGAATTAGCCAGAAGAAGCTCTTAATTATTCTCTGCTGCTGCTGCTCTTATACCTTTTCATAATTACTGTGGCACATTAAGATTGGCTGCTAGCAAACAATGACAAGGCTGTCTAACAAACAATGGCAATTCAAGCAATAATACAATGAGCTATACTGATGCCTTCAGGTATTTCTAGTTTTTTACTCTTCATGTAGCTGTAACTTGCTGTAGTTCTGTGCTTCTTACAAAGTGCTAAAATCCCCTGTTCCCAGCACCTTTAGCCAAAACAAGACTCTCTGAGTACAGATTCAAGGACATATTCATTGCCTTAGGGCTTGAAAATATGTAAACAACTGTGAGATGGGGGGAGCAGGCCTGGGGTGGTTAACATCATCACCTGAGGGTACGATTGGAGAATTAAGGGCCAATATGCTAATGAAACAGAACTTATAAAAGGTGAAGAGCTCGTGACTCGGGGTCCATTTTGGGTGTCGTCCCCGACAGGGGACTTTGTTTGCCTGAATCTACCTTTAAGGCCTCTGCAGGCCTTAAATAAATTGTCTGCTTTTTATACTCCTAATTTGTCTTGGCCTCTGTTTCAGGTAGCCTGTCTTTTAGGCTACAGTTTTTGGCACCCCAGCCGGGTCAAGGAAGGTCTCTACAAACCCCTCTGGGCCCAGTGCAACACCTGCATTATCACTCTGTCAACATCTACCGGGGCGGTGGCAGCCTAGAAGGTGTCAGAGACCAAGGACCCTACAGAGGCACGTGAGTAGATGTATAAAGAGTACTTTTGTGATACAATTTGTGTAGAAGGAGACGTCCTTCTGAGAGAGGGCTAGGGCTAGCACTACAGTAGTGTTATAGGTTAGAGACAAAAACCAGGCCAATTAAAATAATTTGATTTATTGAGCAAGCTACAACAAGCAAAACAGCGCTGGGCGACCGTGGAGACCCTGCTCCGCCAACGGTTCGCCACTCGCCCCCCCTAATCCCTCAAGTTTTATAGTCTCTTTGACCTGGTATCCGGGAGTACTCTGCGTCTGCGCGGGCTGTTACTATGGGGTCTTCTTCTTCTGCCTTCTGGTGGTCGTGAGGCCGAAGACCGACGTCTTCCTCGGAGGGGCTCATCTCAGGGGGGCTCATACATCGCTTACTTCACTGGGTACAGGTCATCCTGACCTGACTTCGTTATCTGTTCCCTCTGTTCTTGCTTAGACATCTGTTTTTCTTGGCCTTGCTTAGCTTTTTGTTAGATAAAACTTGTGAGCTTTCTGACTCAATTTTAACCATTTATTCCCTGTGTGATAAACGAGGTTAACTCTCCTGTTGAAATTTAAAAGTTTAATAAAGAACAATAGGGGATCCAGTCAAGCAGGCAGTGTGGTTAGTAAAGGAAAGTCTTTTAAACTACCTCTACCAGTTATTTTACTATTATATCGAAATCTAGTTAATAACAGAAATTAAAACATTGGTTATATACCTCTATTCTTTATGACAAGACTACTTATATAAACAGAATAAAACCATACACACAATGAATATCTGCAAAAAGCCAACACTATATTACTACGTATTTACCACACCTGGCTTAAGCAAGATTTGATTAACAAACACACACGGTTATTTATCACAATAGCAAAGTCCTCTATGTGTGTTACTTCTGTGATCTTTCCTGTTTGTAAGTGTATGCAATGGGGGGCATCTTCTCATGTGATGAAAATCGGAAGAAGAAAACCCCTTCTAGTCCTAGGGAAAGAAAAGAAGTAGAAATGGATTTGCTAATGCCTTGTTTGAGGGTGGGGCCCGTGATGGGCCCTCACCCACCGCCGCTGTTGGGCGGCTATGGCCCGGCCTGCTCGCCGCCGCCGCTGGGCGCGGGGGGGTGGCGGCCAGTTTGCCCGCCGGCTCTGGCCCAAAGGGGGGGCGGGGAGGCGGGGCCCGAGGGTGGCAACGTCATTGCCTTGGGCAGTGCCGCTCCTGCTGCTGCGATGGGCGGGGGCAGGGGCGGAGTTGAGCTGAGCGGAGAAGCTAATTTCGATGTCCCCGGGCTGAGGGGTGCCGCTCCTGCTGCCGCGATGCAAGGCAAAAATCACTTTGGCATCAGAAGCAAAGATAAAATTAATGTTAAAAAGCAAGCTAAGATACATCTGAAAACTTCTCTGCTTTCTTCATCTTCCCCTTATGCAAAGAGGCTTTTGATTTGCAGGATTTTCATTTTATCCAAAGGCATTCATTCCATAGGTGCCAAAACCATCCCAATGATAAGTGAAGTACAGTCAGTAGGGACAATAGGGACTGGCATCCACCACAAAGGAGAGGAAAGATCATTTCCAGAACAATAGTTTTATTTAACTGTGGTGAAAAGTGTGAGCTGAGTTTTGTTAAGAATTAAAGAGTAAAGGCAGATCACTATAACAAATCTCAAAACCAAGAAAAGTATGGCAATTACTTAGGGTGATGACTATAAGGAAAGTAATATTATTAAAAAGTTAGAGAACAAGGGATGGAATTGTTTTTCAAATTTCTTGTGTTGCTCTAAGCCTTCTTTTCCTTGTGGGTAGGCTTGTGATCAAGGCTATGAAAACAGCCAAGGTCATCATTTTCAGACCTGTTGAAATATGGTGATTTACACTGGAAGCACTAACAACTCTAGAGAGCTGCTGTAGGAGCTGGCTATTCGGCTTTGTATCCTGCAATACCCCAGGACGACATTGTATCTTTCAGCAGATGAACTACACCACACCAGGAGACCTCAGTGAACATGTTGACATTGTGCTTAGCTGCTTGACAATCTCCCAGGTCCAGGTCACCTGGTTAATTTGCTCTCCAAGGAGAGCTATAGGAAATCAGCTAGTTCTGCCCATTGCTCACTAACAGCTCTTCTCCAAAGACAGCACACATCAGCCTGCGCTCTGGAAGTTCTGCTTACTGCAGTTTTCCAACACTATTGCAAATAAACGTTTTGCTTTCTGTCATCCCAAAACTTGCAGCACATGCCTTTGAAGATTCATAGAATGAAATCTCCAGTCTAGAAGACTGAATCACAAATTATATGTTACATTTTGGTTTGATAAACATTAAAACCAGTAACTTGGAAGGCCACTCCACACTGTGGGTGTACAGAATTTAACATTACAAATTCACTTGCTACTAGAGCAGGGTTGAAAGCAAACCAGAAAATGACTTGCTGGTAACAAATCATGAATAGTTGCTTGGATTTCTGCATCTCCTCTTGGAATTTTAACTCCGGCATGTAGCCACCATGTGGTATCAAAAGCCTAATAGGCAGGTTTTCTTGATTCCTATCTCGATTCTGGGCGTTCCACTCCCCAAGGTCACCTAGCTGCTGTGTTCCATTATCTCATCCAGAGGATTTCCTGTTTTATTAATTAAAAGGCTCATTATCACATTTGTGCATGCTTGGGGAGCAGTCTCAATCAGTCTATTTCTCATAGTAACAGATGTTCCCCATAAAAATCGCTGTTTCCATCCCTTTTTCTTTCATTCACTGGGTGCGATTTCACAGGTCACACCACAGGCGCACAGAGCATGGTTAATTATTCCCTGTGGGCTATTTGGCACCACATCCCTGAGCAGCCAAGGCGAGCAAATTAGTACCCTGTGCATTAATTTCAAGTGCATTCTGCTCAAAAGAATTTGGCTGCAACACCAAGAATTTCTTTGAATTTGCTGCATCCAAAGTTATAACTGAGAGTTTGAGATCACTTTCAAAATCATCAGCAGGAGTATCAGCAAAAACCAGACTGAATATCATGTGACAGCGCAAGACAGTTCATTGACAAGATTCAATGAACTCTTGCTTAACGAGCACTTAAGGCACACCAAGGAAAAGCAAGCAACAACAAAGCAAATAAAGTCCAGGAAATCAAAACAGAAACGAACGAGGAACTATCTCTCGCTCCCTCTGTGTGTGTGTGTGTGTGTGTGTGTGTGTGTGTGCAGGTTGTCGGGAAGAGGAAGCCTGACACCACATTTGTGATCATCAGAACTCAGTTTATTGCCTTTCAGCTACACAATATATACGTTACTTAATTAGCCTCATACATATTGCAAAAGCTAAGCTCAGGATAGGCTGCTGTCCACCTGCGTTAATCAGCTTGTTTGGCAGTCTTGTGGTATCTTCTTCTTCATTGTTTGTGTGTCTCAGTTCCGCTTCTCATGGGAACTCCTTGTGCTTCTCAGGTCTTGTTTCTCATGGGAATCTTACTTGCTTATCAAGGGCCCACAAGCTGCAGCTGTGGCTCTGGATGTTCCTTAGCTCTTAACCATTGCAGTGCCAGATCCTCCACATTTCCCACATTTCCCCCTGTTTCTTTAATGGTTACAAAGCACTAGTTAATTTCTTAGTTAAGCAGTTAAACATTAATTGAACAATTAAAACAGTAATTATAATGATTATCAATAGCCGTAGTCCTTTCTTCAGCAGTTGAGCCAGCCAAGGAGAAAGTCTGAGCTGACAGCCAGTCATTGCAAAGCACAGCAAAACAACCTTTTGAAAGTTATTATTATCAAAAGCAACAACAACACTGTCTTACACAAATTCTTGAGCTACTCAGTGATTCTTCAGCTTTGAGCAACCTCTCCACTTCAACTTGTTATTATAAGGTTACTTAAAATAATTTTTCTAGCAAGTACTACTTTAGCTAATTGAAACTGTGAAAACAATATACACCGTTGCTCTAAAGTCTCTGCCAAGCTCTAATCTTGATTAAAGAGTCCATGGTTTTTTCTGAACTCTAATTCTTGATTCTGATCAGGTGAGTAGGTAATTGCTTCAAACTTGTTGATGATAGAACACATGCATACTCTCTTCTCTAGGTTAACAGGTTAACATTTGAGCTTTGTCATTACATGTTATTATACACTCAATTGTGGGTTTTGCATTATGAGCAAAGGTAATTAAGGCAACAGATACAACTACAGGTGCAATACATAAGAGAAAGAGAACAGTACCTTAAAAATATACAGATCATTAACCATTTAACTATTAGCTACTACCCAGAGTCTACAATCACGGGAGAGTCCCATTTTACAGGTGAGACTTGAAGACCTTTCCCGGGCAAGGTTGTCAAGTTTACCTGAAAAGGGGTTCCAGCTCTCCAAGCCCAATTGGTGAGCCAAAATGACTCAATTGCAGTTTTAGGGTAGAAACATCTGGGATTCAAGATTCAGTACCCGATCAGCTTAGGGCCAGGACTTGGCCAGAGCCCAGGCCTTACCTGAGAGGGTCTCTCTAAATCTTCTAAACAAGCTTCTATTAATATCAATTCTTTCAAGCAATATACTTCTTGCAGATCGGTGTTGTGGTTTAGTTTTAACTAAATAATCAATGGTACCATAAACAAATTACAAATAGCTGTGAACAAAGAGACACATATGTATAGCATCAAATAATGTTTTCTGGGTAATGCTCTCTGTAAAAGCTTAGTAAATTCATATCATTACTTTAACAACACATCTAGAATTTCATGTTTTGACAGAACTTAAACTTTAACTTCACTTAAAATTAAGATAAATCTAACAGAGCTTAAAGTTAACATCATTGAAAGCAAAAATTAATGTCAAGCACTTAAAAAATAAGTCCTATCTCATAGGTGCCTCTACCCAGACTTACATGCTGATAAAATACAAATTAACAGAGACAATTCACACACATGTACAGGAAAACAAAATTAAACTTGCCTTTGCTAAAGTTATTATGGGGCTAACTGACTCTTAGGCCACAAAATGCTTTACAGAATTGGCCTCAGGATGCTACTCAGCCAGTTCTGGCTCTGAAGCAGCAAGTTACACCCCTCTGCCAGCTGTTACAAATTCACTAAACAACACCACCACTCACAAACATGGAAATTTTCTTCACTCGACTACAAGCGTCTGTTTTCTCTTTTCTTTCTTTCAGAGGTTACCAAAATTCAACTTCTTAATCAAACTGAAAACCAACAGACTTTACATAAATTTTGATCAACTTAAAGTTGACAGGTCTGACTTATAAACTCAAAAGGCATAAAAGACTCAAACAACATTCTTAGTACATTTGCTGCAGCACTTTCACACTTGTATGCACACAGATACTGATTAAGGTATACCTATGGAAAGAAAAATAGTCCTTTGAATTCAGTGAGGTAGTCACTCTGAATGCCTTTGCATTCTTTTAACTTTAAATTTACTAAAATTAGATACAAGATTAAGAGTATACCTTAAGAGTTTTAGATACAGCAGAATTTAACTTATTTTGACTTTCTTCGCACAAGAAACTACTGAAAATTCATCATACAGCAGTTAAACATTTGCAAATAATATCAAGAAATAAATCTAAAGTGTGGCAGATTTACAGTCATGTGGAAAATGCCTGTTCACTCCTCTAAGATAAATGTAAGTTTATTAAGATGTTTTCGAGATGCAGCTTTACTCACAGGGATGATAGCACTGCACGTTCTTGGAAAATTGCATTTAAGACCTGCTTAACTTGCTGATGGTAGGACAGCTTTCTGTAAAAATAATTACAAACGGTTTGAGATGTAAAGCACATGTGTCTACATGGCAAAAACAATTGCATTTAAATTGTCTTATTAAAGCTGTATAGGCAGACAGGTAAAGCTGGCACCACGCTACATATTTTTACAGTAGAGGATCGTGAGCTAATTATATTCGATTTCCAAACAGCTTCTGCAGATAACAAACATGGAGTTAGGCCTAGTATAGGCCCCACCCTCAGCCTGCCCAGATACCTTGTCTCCCCGTGGGAAATTCCCTGCTTTACCCCCACAGGAACTGCAGATTTTAGGCACCTTGAATGCACATAGCTGTACCACCTTCACATTTCTCAGCACAAGGAATAGCCCTATGGCTTGGTGGGTCAATGCCACAACACCATGCTACCCAAGTGTTTCACACCGGTGTAATTCAATCACAAACTAAAACTAACCTTGAGTTTTAGTATACATATGCAACTCCCGCAGGGCATTTTCTTAATCTGTGTGGACTGAGCATGGACCAGAGTGCCAATGGCAATTAAAGGTGGTCCATCTACTTTGGGGAAAGTAACCCTCTTTTCTCTAAAGATGACAATTGCACTATGGAGCCAACAAAACTGAACTCACCACTCATACTCACAGCATACATGCTTTTACTTCTGCCTGCAGAGATACAGCTGAGTTCTGGAACACTGCCACTTCATCGGCTCCTGGGCTTGCAAGTGCACAAGGCCTCAGGAGCCTGAACAAACCTGGCTGTTGGTTGGCCAAGTTTAGTAATGCTACCAGCATAGCGATAGCTGACTCGTTAATTGATGTAGACAGCATTAGACATGCTATATTCCAAAATCAAGCAGCAATTGATTTTTTGCTTTTACTGCGTGGGCATGGGTGCAAAGAATTTGACAGGTTATGTTGTATGAACTTAAGTGACCATTCCCGCTCTTCCATCCCTCCACTGCCCTGCACTGACTTGCTCGGCCATCCCCACCTTGACTTCCCCACCCATTTGTCCAGGCCCAGCCTTCCCTTCCCTTCTCCTTCTGGGACTCTCATTGCCTTGCCTACCTCCCCCTTGCCTTGCCTTGCCCTGTAAACACAGCAGTTGCCTTCTGTTGCCCTCAAAGCCCTCACTTGCCTTGCAGGACCTTGCTCACCCCTCCCCCACCTGGAATTCAAGACCCTTCTTTTCGTGACAATTCTTCAACTTGCCTTGCCCTGCCTGCTTCCCTCAGGAAGCCTTCAAGGCCTTCACATACCCGCAGTGTTTCAGGAGCATGGAAGAGGAAGCCCATAGGAGGTCACGTGAAGCCAGACCTGTCTGTCCCAGCAGCTTTTGCCTGGCATCAATTCTTGCATGTATGGAATTTTGGACAGGCAATCCACATTTGTCTTCTGGGCTCCGGAACCAAAATGACAGTTCTTCTGCATTGGAAGGAAAGCAGGTAGCCCCAGTGTTTTAGGTGCAGATTAGAGATGGTGCAGGTGAGAGCAAGGCCAGTCAAATCAGTCTTTCCTGGCCACTTCCGCCTGCCAGCAATCTATGAACCTCACCTGTCTTGCCTTGCTAAACCACCATTGCTGTGCATTCCCTTTCATGCCCATTCCCTACCCTAGACCTGCTTACTGCTTGTGTCTGCGACTGAATTCATGTCAAAGGCCCTGCCATATTTGGTCCTGTGCTTGTTGTGCATGTCCACGAGATAATGAAGAAAAGAGAATGAAGAAAACTTTCTTGCTTGACTCCACTTCCTCCTTCCGGTTTTCCTAGCACCTTCAGTTTCAACTCTGTGATTAAAACTTCCGGTCTCCCTAGCACACTCCGATTCAACTCTATGATACAAAACTTCCGGTCTTCCTAGCACCTTCAGTTTTAACTCTGTGGTTAAAACTTCCGGTCTCCCTAGCACATCCAATTTTTAACTCTGTCATACCAACTTCCGGCCTTCCTAGCACATCCGGTTTTTGTAACCAACTCTACTTTTGCTTGTATTGTAGCCTAAAAGACAGGCTACCTGAAACAGAGGCCAAGACAAATTAGGAGTATAAAAAGCAGACAATTTATTTAAGGCCTGCAGAGGCCTTAAAGGTAGATTCAGGCAAACAAAGTCCCCTGTCGGGGACGACACCCAAAATGGACCCCGAGTCACGAGCTCTTCACCTTTTATAAGTTCTGTTTCATTAGCATATTGGCCCTTAATTCTCCAATCGTACCCTCAGGTGATGATGTTAACCACCCCAGGCCTGCTCCCCCCATCTCACAGTTGTTTACATATTTTCAAGCCCTAAGGCAATGAATATGTCCTTGAATCTGTACTCAGAGAGTCTTGTTTTGGCTAAAGGTGCTGGGAACAGGGGATTTTAGCACTTTGTAAGAAGCACAGAACTACAGCAAGTTACAGCTACATGAAGAGTAAAAAACTAGAAATACCTGAAGGCATCAGTATAGCTCATTGTATTATTGCTTGAATTGCCATTGTTTGTTAGACAGCCTTGTCATTGTTTGCTAGCAGCCAATCTTAATGTGCCACAGTAATTATGAAAAGGTATAAGAGCAGCAGCAGCAGAGAATAATTAAGAGCTTCTTCTGGCTAATTCTAAACAAAACTCAGCTCCCACTTTTCACCACAGTTAAATAAAACTAGTGTTCTGGAAATGATCTTTCCTCTCCTTTGCGGTGGATGCCAGTCCCTATTGTCCCTACTGACTATATTTCACTTATCATTGTGGGATGGTTTTGGCACCTATGGAATGAATGCCTTTGGATAAAATGAAAATCCTGCAAATCAAAAGCCTCTTTGCATAAGGGGAAGATGAAGAAAGCAGAGAAGTTTTCAGATGTATCTTAGCTTGCTTTTTACATTAATTTTACCTTTGCTTCTGATGCCAAAGTGATTTTTGCCTTTTTACTTTTCTGTATTTGTGACCTTGCCAGTAGTTTTTCCCCAGCCAGAAAGACCAAACTCATTGCAGAGCTCCAAGCCCTGGAGGGCACAAGGCCCCTCTCCTGTCTTGCTTCTTCCTGGGAACCAAGCCTGACAACAAGATCTTCAAGACACATTTTAGTCAACAAGTCCAACTAGTACCAAGGGTGGGGGGGCTCCAGAGAAGGGGCTTGACCTGGGGGGAATTGCATCCCCACTTGTCCTCTGAATTGGTGCTTTTGATCAATGATGCTAATTTCCTAAAACCTAGAAGACTGTATTCAGCCGGGGGGAGGGGTGGGCTTTTGTGGATATTCTTCCTGGAACTGTCCCTGGAGCTCCAGTAAAGATCCACTTTTATCTTATCTCCTATACTGAAAGGATCTTGAGTTTCATTTCTAGGCTGAAAAAGGCAGCATTTCAGATGAGTTATTCTCCAGCTGCACTGTTACAAACACTGGAAAAATGAAAGACCGTTCACTTTAAGCACTCAAAACACAGCTCCTTCTACCCATATTCTCCCTACTGGAACTATAGGATCAGTCTTCTCTGTGGGTTTTGCCCTCCCTATCCATTCAAAGTCCCACATAGTCTTGCTTGTCAGGTGCCAAGCTATGGTATCCACCCCCCCCCCCACCACGCCCCAGAAACCCGGTCTTATCGCCACTTGAGGTGATAGGAGCAGAAGCAAACAAGGTGGTTACTATCACTGTTCCAGGGGAATGGCACTGGTGCCAAGTACCCACTCCGCACTTACGTCGGCAGGAGTAATGGGTGGGAGCAGGAAGAGGGGGGAGGTAACTGCTCTTCTGTTTGTGATTTAACAGGATACCTGCAACCCATACACCCCCTGGAGCAAAACATCTGGGTGACCCTGGCTAAGGCAACTGGACAAGATCCCTTATGCCTTAGCACTGCTGCGCCTCAGAAGCCATTCACAAAGTGTCTGATCGGCATCCTTCTCACCACCCCTGAACTGCCACAGTTATGGAACAGCACCCCTGCCTCCTCAGCCTGCCCGGATACATTGTCTCCCCGTGGGAAATTCCCTGCTTTACCCCCACAGGAACTGCAGATTTTAGGCACCTTGAATGCACATAGCTGTACCACCTTCACATTTCTCAGCACAAGGAATAGCCCTATGGCTTGGTGGGTCAATGCCACAACACCATGCTACCCAAGTGTTTCACACCGGTGTAATTCAATCACAAACTAAAACTAACCTTGAGTTTTAGTATACATATGCAACTCCCGCAGGGCATTTTCTTAATCTGTGCGGACTGAGCATGGACCAGAGTGCCAATGGCAATTAAAGGTGGTCCATCTACTTTGGGGAAAGTAACCCTCTTTTCTCTAAAGATGACAATTGCACTATGGAGCCAACAAAACTGAACTCACCACTCTCATACTCACAGCATACATGCTTTTACTTCTGCCTGCAGAGATACAGCTGAGTTCTGGAACACTGCCAAGATAATCACTGCCTCTTCATCGGCTCCTGGGCTTGCAAGTGCACAAGGCCTCAGGAGCCTGAACAAACCTGGCTGTTGGTTGGCCAAGTTTAGTAATGCTACCAGCATAGCGATAGCTGACTTGTTAATTGATGTAGACAGCATTAGACATGCTATATTCCAAAATCAAGCAGCAATTGATTTTTTGCTTTTACTGCGTGGGCATGGGTGCAAAGAATTTGACAGGTTATGTTGTATGAACTTAAGTGACCATTCCCGCTCTTCCATCCCTCCACTGCCCTGCACTGATTTGCTCAGCCATCCCCACCTTGACTTCCCCACCCATTTGTCCAGGCCCAGCCTTGCCTTCCCTTCCCTTCCCTTCTTTTTCTAGAACTCTCATTGTCTTGCTTATCTCTCCCTTGCCTTGCCTTGCCCTGTAAATGCAGCAGTTGCCTTCTGTTGCCCTCAAAGCCTTCACTTGCCTTGCAGGACCTTGCTCACCCCTCCCCCACCTGGAATTCAAGACCCCTCTTTTCGTGGCATTTCTTCAACTTGCCTTGCCCTGCCTGCTTCCCTCAGGAAGCCTTCAAGGCCTTCACATACCCGCAGCGTTTCAGGAGCATGGAAGAGGAAGCCCATAGGAGCCAAACCCGTCTGTCCCAGCAGCTTTTTTCTGGCATCAATTCTTGCATGTACAGGATTTTGGACTGGCAATCCACATTTGTCTTCTGAGCTCTGGGACCAAGATGACAGTTCTTCTGCATTGGAAGGAAAGCAGGTAGCCCCAGTGTTTTAGGTGCAGATTAGAGCTGGCACAGGTGAGAGCAAGACTGTTATTATACACTCAATTGTGGGTTTTGCATTATGAGCAAAGGTAATTAAGGCAACAGATACAACTACAGGTGCAATACATAAGAGAAAGAGAACAGTACTTTAAAAATATACAGATCATTAACCATTTAACTATTAGCTACTACCCAGAGTCCACAATCACGGGAGAGTCCCATTTTACAGGTGAGACTTGAAGACCTTTCCCGGGCAAGGTTGTCAAGTTTACCTGAAAAGGGGTTCCAGCTCTCCAAGCCCAATTGGTGAGCCAAAATGACTCAATTGCAGTTTTAGGGTAGAAACATCTGGGATTCAAGATTCAGTACCCGATCAGCTTAGGGCCAGGACTTGGCCAGAGCCCAGGCCTTACCTGAGAGGGTCTCTCTAAATCTTCTAAACAAGCTTCTATTAATATCAATTCTTTAAAGCAATATACTTCTTGCAGATCGGTGTTGTGGTTTAGTTTTAACTAAATAATCAATGGTACCATAAACAAATTACAAATAGCTGTGAACAAAGAGACACATATGTATAGCATCAAATAATGTTTTCTGGGTAATGCTCTCTGTAAAAGCTTAGTAAATTCATATCATTACTTTAACAACACATCTAGAATTTCATGTTTTGACAGAACTTAAACTTTAACTTCACTTAAAATTAAGATAAATCTAACAGAGCTTAAAGTTAACATCATTGAAAGCAAAAATTAATGTCAAGCACTTAAAAAATAAGTCCTATCTCATAGGTGCCTCTACCCAGACTTACATGCTGATAAAATACAAATTAACAGAGACAATTCACACACATGTACAGGAAAACAAAATTAAACTTGCCTTTGCTAAAGTTATTATGGGGCTAACTGACTCTTAGGCCACAAAATGCTTTACAGAATTGGCCTCAGGATGCTACTCAGCCAGTTCTGGCTCTGAGGCAGCAAGTTACACCCCTCTGCCAGCTGTTACAAATTCACTAAACAACACCACCACTCACAAACATGGAAATTTTCTTCACTCGACTACAAGCGTCTGTTTTCTCTTTTCTTTCTTTCAGAGGTTACCAAAATTCAACTTCTTAATCAAACTGAAAACCAACAGACTTTACATAAATTTTGATCAACTTAAAGTTGACAGGTCTGACTTATAAACTCAAAAGGCATAAAAGACTCAAACAACATTCTTAGTACATTTGCTGCAGCACTTTCACACTTGTATGCACACAGATACTGATTAAGGTATACCTATGGAAAGAAAAATAGTCCTTTGAATTCAGTGAGGTAGTCACTCTGAATGCCTTTGCATTCTTTTAACTTTAAATTTACTAAAATTAGATACAAGATTAAGAGTATACCTTAAGAGTTTTAGATACAGCAGAATTTAACTTATTTTGACTTTCTTCGCACAAGAAACTACTGAAAATTCATCATACAGCAGTTAAACATTTGCAAATAATATCAAGAAATAAATCTAAAGTGTGGCAGATTTACAGTCATGTGGAAAATGCCTGTTCACTCCTCTAAGATAAATGTAAGTTTATTAAGATGTTTTCGAGATGCAGCTTTACTCACAGGGATGATAGCACTGCACGTTCTTGGAAAATTGCATTTAAGACCTGCTTAACTTGCTGATGGTAAGACAGCTTTCTGTAAAAATAATTACAAACGGTTTGAGATGTAAAGCACATGTGTCTACATGGCAAAAACAATTGCATTTAAATTGTCTTATTAAAGCTGTATAGGCAGACAGGTAAAGCTGGCACCACGCTACATGTTTTTACAGTAGAGGATCGTGAGCTAATTATATTCGATTTCCAAACAGCTTCTGCAGATAACAAACATGGAGTTAGGCCTAGTATAGGCCCCACCCTCAGCCTGCCCAGATACCTTGTCTCCCCGTGGGAAATTCCCTGCTTTACCCCCACAGGAACTGCAGATTTTAGGCACCTTGAATGCACATAGCTGTACCACCTTCACATTTCTCAGCACAAGGAATAGCCCTATGGCTTGGTGGGTCAATGCCACAACACCATGCTACCCAAGTGTTTCACACCGGTGTAATTCAATCACAAACTAAAACTAACCTTGAGTTTTAGTATACATATGCAACTCCCGCAGGGCATTTTCTTAATCTGTGCGGACTGAGCATGGACCAGAGTGCCAATGGCAATTAAAGGTGGTCCATCTACTTTGGGGAAAGTAACCCTCTTTTCTCTAAAGATGACAATTGCACTATGGAGCCAACAAAACTGAACTCACCACTCTCATACTCACAGCATACATGCTTTTACTTCTGCCTGCAGAGATACAGCTGAGTTCTGGAACACTGCCAAGATAATCACTGCCTCTTCATCGGCTCCTGGGCTTGCAAGTGCACAAGGCCTCAGGAGCCTGAACAAACCTGGCTGTTGGTTGGCCAAGTTTAGTAATGCTACCAGCATAGCGATAGCTGACTCGTTAATTGATGTAGACAGCATTAGACATGCTATATTCCAAAATCAAGCAGCAATTGATTTTTTGCTTTTACTGCGTGGGCATGGGTGCAAAGAATTTGACAGGTTATGTTGTATGAACTTAAGTGACCATTCCCGCTCTTCCATCCCTCCACTGCCCTGCACTGACTTGCTCGGCCATCCCCACCTTGACTTCCCCACCCATTTGTCCAGGCCCAGCCTTGCCTTCCCTTCTCCTTCTGGGACTCTCATTGCCTTGCCTACCTCCCCCTTGCCTTGCCTTGCCCTGTAAACACAGCAGTTGCCTTCTGTTGCCCTCAAAGCCCTCACTTGCCTTGCAGGACCTTGCTCACCCCTCCCCCACCTGGAATTCAAGACCCTTCTTTTCGTGACAATTCTTCAACTTGCCTTGCCCTGCCTGCTTCCCTCAGGAAGCCTTCAAGGCCTTCACATACCCGCAGTGTTTCAGGAGCATGGAAGAGGAAGCCCATAGGAGGTCACGTGAAGCCAGACCTGTCTGTCCCAGCAGCTTTTGCCTGGCATCAATTCTTGCATGTATGGAATTTTGGACAGGCAATCCACATTTGTCTTCTGGGCTCCGGAACCAAAATGACAGTTCTTCTGCATTGGAAGGAAAGCAGGTAGCCCCAGTGTTTTAGGTGCAGATTAGAGATGGTGCAGGTGAGAGCAAGGCCAGTCAAATCAGTCTTTCCTGGCCACTTCCGCCTGCCAGCAATCTATGAACCTCACCTGTCTTGCCTTGCTAAACCACCATTGCTGTGCATTCCCTTTCATGCCCATTCCCTACCCTAGACCTGCTTACTGCTTGTGTCTGCGACTGAATTCATGTCAAAGGCCCTGCCATATTTGGTCCTGTGCTTGTTGTGCATGTCCACGAGATAATGAAGAAAAGAGAATGAAGAAAACTTTCTTGCTTGACTCCACTTCCTCCTTCCGGTTTTCCTAGCACCTTCAGTTTCAACTCTGTGATTAAAACTTCCGGTCTCCCTAGCACACTCCGATTCAACTCTATGATACAAAACTTCCGGTCTTCCTAGCACCTTCAGTTTTAACTCTGTGGTTAAAACTTCCGGTCTCCCTAGCACATCCAATTTTTAACTCTGTCATACCAACTTCCGGCCTTCCTAGCACATCCGGTTTTTGTAACCAACTCTACTTTTGCTTGTATTGTAGCCTAAAAGACAGGCTACCTGAAACAGAGGCCAAGACAAATTAGGAGTATAAAAAGCAGACAATTTATTTAAGGCCTGCAGAGGCCTTAAAGGTAGATTCAGGCAAACAAAGTCCCCTGTCGGGGACGACACCCAAAATGGACCCCGAGTCACGAGCTCTTCACCTTTTATAAGTTCTGTTTCATTAGCATATTGGCCCTTAATTCTCCAATCGTACCCTCAGGTGATGATGTTAACCACCCCAGGCCTGCTCCCCCCATCTCACAGTTGTTTACATATTTTCAAGCCCTAAGGCAATGAATATGTCCTTGAATCTGTACTCAGAGAGTCTTGTTTTGGCTAAAGGTGCTGGGAACAGGGGATTTTAGCACTTTGTAAGAAGCACAGAACTACAGCAAGTTACAGCTACATGAAGAGTAAAAAACTAGAAATACCTGAAGGCATCAGTATAGCTCATTGTATTATTGCTTGAATTGCCATTGTTTGTTAGACAGCCTTGTCATTGTTTGCTAGCAGCCAATCTTAATGTGCCACAGTAATTATGAAAAGGTATAAGAGCAGCAGCAGCAGAGAATAATTAAGAGCTTCTTCTGGCTAATTCTAAACAAAACTCAGCTCCCACTTTTCACCACAGTTAAATAAAACTATTGTTCTGGAAATGATCTTTCCTCTCCTTTGCGGTGGATGCCAGTCCCTATTGTCCCTACTGACTATATTTCACTTATCATTGTGGGATGGTTTTGGCACCTATGGAATGAATGCCTTTGGATAAAATGAAAATCCTGCAAATCAAAAGCCTCTTTGCATAAGGGGAAGATGAAGAAAGCAGAGAAGTTTTCAGATGTATCTTAGCTTGCTTTTTACATTAATTTTACCTTTGCTTCTGATGCCAAAGTGATTTTTGCCTTTTTACTTTTCTGTATTTGTGACCTTGCCAGTAGTTTTTCCCCAGCCAGAAAGACCAAACTCATTGCAGAGCTCCAAGCCCTGGAGGGCACAAGGCCCCTCTCCTGTCTTGCTTCTTCCTGGGAACCAAGCCTGACAACAAGATCTTCAAGACACATTTTAGTCAACAAGTCCAACTAGTACCAAGGGTGGGGGGGCTCCAGAGAAGGGGCTTGACCTGGGGGGAATTGCATCCCCACTTGTCCTCTGAATTGGTGCTTTTGATCAATGATGCTAATTTCCTAAAACCTAGAAGACTGTATTCAGCCGGGGGGAGGGGTGGGCGTTTGTGGATATTCTTCCTGGAACTGTCCCTGGAGCTCCAGTAAAGATCCACTTTTATCTTATCTCCTATACTGAAAGGATCTTGAGTTTCATTTCTAGGCTGAAAAAGGCAGCATTTCAGATGAGTTATTCTCCAGCTGCACTGTTACAAACACTGGAAAAATGAAAGACCATTCACTTTAAGCACTCAAAACACAGCTCCTTCTACCCATATTCTCCCTACTGGAACTATAGGATCAGTCTTCTCTGTGGGTTTTGCCCTCCCTATCCATTCAAAGTCCCACATAGTCTTGCTTGTCAGGTGCCAAGCTATGGTATCCACCCCCCCCCCACCACGCCCCAGAAACCCGGTCTTATCGCCACTTGAGGTGATAGGAGCAGAAGCAAACAAGGTGGTTACTATGACTGTTCCAGGGGAATGGCACTGGTGCCAAGTACCCACTCCGCACTTACGTCGGCAGGAGTAATGGGTGGGAGCAGGAAGAGGGGGGAGGTAACTGCTCTTCTGTTTGTGATTTAACAGGATACCTGCAACCCATACACCCCCTGGAGCAAAACATCTGGGTGACCCTGGCTAAGGCAACTGGACAAGATCCCTTATGCCTTAGCACTGCTGCGCCTCAGAAGCCATTCACAAAGTGTCTGATCGGCATCCTTCTCACCACCCCTGAACTGCCACAGTTATGGAACAGCACCCCTGCCTCCTCAGCCTGCCCGGATACATTGTCTCCCCGTGGGAAATTCCCTGCTTTACCCCCACAGGAACTGCAGATTTTAGGCACCTTGAATGCACATAGCTGTACCACCTTCACATTTCTCAGCACAAGGAATAGCCCTATGGCTTGGTGGGTCAATGCCACAACACCATGCTACCCAAGTGTTTCACACCGGTGTAATTCAATCACAAACTAAAACTAACCTTGAGTTTTAGTATACATATGCAACTCCCGCAGGGCATTTTCTTAATCTGTGCGGACTGAGCATGGACCAGAGTGCCAATGGCAATTAAAGGTGGTCCATCTACTTTGGGGAAAGTAACCCTCTTTTCTCTAAAGATGACAATTGCACTATGGAGCCAACAAAACTGAACTCACCACTCTCATACTCACAGCATACATGCTTTTACTTCTGCCTGCAGAGATACAGCTGAGTTCTGGAACACTGCCAAGATAATCACTGCCTCTTCATCGGCTCCTGGGCTTGCAAGTGCACAAGGCCTCAGGAGCCTGAACAAACCTGGCTGTTGGTTGGCCAAGTTTAGTAATGCTACCAGCATAGCGATAGCTGACTCGTTAATTGATGTAGACAGCATTAGACATGCTATATTCCAAAATCAAGCAGCAATTGATTTTTTGCTTTTACTGCGTGGGCATGGGTGCAAAGAATTTGACAGGTTATGTTGTATGAACTTAAGTGACCATTCCCGCTCTTCCATCCCTCCACTGCCCTGCACTGACTTGCTCGGCCATCCCCACCTTGACTTCCCCACCCATTTGTCCAGGCCCAGCCTTGCCTTCCCTTCTCCTTCTGGGACTCTCATTGCCTTGCCTACCTCCCCCTTGCCTTGCCTTGCCCTGTAAACACAGCAGTTGCCTTCTGTTGCCCTCAAAGCCCTCACTTGCCTTGCAGGACCTTGCTCACCCTCCCCCACCTGGAATTCAAGACCCTTCTTTTCGTGACAATTCTTCAACTTGCCTTGCCCTGCCTGCTTCCCTCAGGAAGCCTTCAAGGCCTTCACATACCCGCAGTCTTTCAGGAGCATGGAAGAGGAAGCCCATAGGAGGTCACGTGAAGCCAGACCTGTCTGTCCCAGCAGCTTTTGCCTGGCATCAATTCTTGCATGTATGGAATTTTGGACAGGCAATCCACATTTGTCTTCTGGGCTCCGGAACCAAAATGACAGTTCTTCTGCATTGGAAGGAAAGCAGGTAGCCCCAGTGTTTTAGGTGCAGATTAGAGATGGTGCAGGTGAGAGCAAGGCCAGTCAAATCAGTCTTTCCTGGCCACTTCCGCCTGCCAGCAATCTATGAACCTCACCTGTCTTGCCTTGCTAAACCACCATTGCTGTGCATTCCCTTTCATGCCCATTCCCTACCCTAGACCTGCTTACTGCTTGTGTCTGCGACTGAATTCATGTCAAAGGCCCTGCCATATTTGGTCCTGTGCTTGTTGTGCATGTCCACGAGATAATGAAGAAAAGAGAATGAAGAAAACTTTCTTGCTTGACTCCACTTCCTCCTTCCGGTTTTCCTAGCACCTTCAGTTTCAACTCTGTGATTAAAACTTCCGGTCTCCCTAGCACACTCCGATTCAACTCTATGATACAAAACTTCCGGTCTTCCTAGCACCTTCAGTTTTAACTCTGTGGTTAAAACTTCCGGTCTCCCTAGCACATCCAATTTTTAACTCTGTCATACCAACTTCCGGCCTTCCTAGCACATCCGGTTTTTGTAACCAACTCTACTTTTTGCTTGTATTGTAGCCTAAAAGACAGGCTACCTGAAACAGAGGCCAAGACAAATTAGGAGTATAAAAAGCAGACAATTTATTTAAGGCCTGCAGAGGCCTTAAAGGTAGATTCAGGCAAACAAAGTCCCCTGTCGGGGACGACACCCAAAATGGACCCCGAGTCACGAGCTCTTCACCTTTTATAGGTTCTGTTTCATTAGCATATTGGCCCTTAATTCTCCAATCGTACCCTCAGGTGATGATGTTAACCACCCCAGGCCTGCTCCCCCCATCTCACAGTTGTTTACATATTTTCAAGCCCTAAGGCAATGAATATGTCCTTGAATCTGTACTCAGAGAGTCTTGTTTTGGCTAAAGGTGCTGGGAACAGGGGATTTTAGCACTTTGTAAGAAGCACAGAACTACAGCAAGTTACAGCTACATGAAGAGTAAAAAACTAGAAATACCTGAAGGCATCAGTATAGCTCATTGTATTATTGCTTGAATTGCCATTGTTTGTTAGACAGCCTTGTCATTGTTTGCTAGCAGCCAATCTTAATGTGCCACAGTAATTATGAAAAGGTATAAGAGCAGCAGCAGCAGAGAATAATTAAGAGCTTCTTCTGGCTAATTCTAAACAAAACTCAGCTCCCACTTTTCACCACAGTTAAATAAAACTAGTGTTCTGGAAATGATCTTTCCTCTCCTTTGCGGTGGATGCCAGTCCCTATTGTCCCTACTGACTATATTTCACTTATCATTGTGGGATGGTTTTGGCACCTATGGAATGAATGCCTTTGGATAAAATGAAAATCCTGCAAATCAAAAGCCTCTTTGCATAAGGGGAAGATGAAGAAAGCAGAGAAGTTTTCAGATGTATCTTAGCTTGCTTTTTACATTAATTTTACCTTTGCTTCTGATGCCAAAGTGATTTTTGCCTTTTTACTTTTCTGTATTTGTGACCTTGCCAGTAGTTTTTCCCCAGCCAGAAAGACCAAACTCATTGCAGAGCTCCAAGCCCTGGAGGGCACAAGGCCCCTCTCCTGTCTTGCTTCTTCCTGGGAACCAAGCCTGACAACAAGATCTTCAAGACACATTTTAGTCAACAAGTCCAACTAGTACCAAGGGTGGGGGGGCTCCAGAGAAGGGGCTTGACCTGGGGGGAATTGCATCCCCACTTGTCCTCTGAATTGGTGCTTTTGATCAATGATGCTAATTTCCTAAAACCTAGAAGACTGTATTCAGCCGGGGGGAGGGGTGGGCGTTTGTGGATATTCTTCCTGGAACTGTCCCTGGAGCTCCAGTAAAGATCCACTTTTATCTTATCTCCTATACTGAAAGGATCTTGAGTTTCATTTCTAGGCTGAAAAAGGCAGCATTTCAGATGAGTTATTCTCCAGCTGCACTGTTACAAACACTGGAAAAATGAAAGACCATTCACTTTAAGCACTCAAAACACAGCTCCTTCTACCCATATTCTCCCTACTGGAACTATAGGATCAGTCTTCTCTGTGGGTTTTGCCCTCCCTATCCATTCAAAGTCCCACATAGTCTTGCTTGTCAGGTGCCAAGCTATGGTATCCACCCCCCCCCCCACCACGCCCCAGAAACCCGGTCTTATCGCCACTTGAGGTGATAGGAGCAGAAGCAAACAAGGTGGTTACTATCACTGTTCCAGGGGAATGGCACTGGTGCCAAGTACCCACTCCGCACTTACGTCGGCAGGAGTAATGGGTGGGAGCAGGAAGAGGGGGGAGGTAACTGCTCTTCTGTTTGTGATTTAACAGGATACCTGCAACCCATACACCCCCTGGAGCAAAACATCTGGGTGACCCTGGCTAAGGCAACTGGACAAGATCCCTTATGCCTTAGCACTGCTGCGCCTCAGAAGCCATTCACAAAGTGTCTGATCGGCATCCTTCTCACCACCCCTGAACTGCCACAGTTATGGAACAGCACCCCTGCCTCCTCAGCCTGCCTGGATACATTGTCTCCCCGTGGGAAATTCCCTGCTTTACCCCCACAGGAACTGCAGATTTTAGGCACCTTGAATGCACATAGCTGTACCACCTTCACATTTCTCAGCACAAGGAATAGCCCTATGGCTTGGTGGGTCAATGCCACAACACCATGCTACCCAAGTGTTTCACACCGGTGTAATTCAATCACAAACTAAAACTAACCTTGAGTTTTAGTATACATATGCAACTCCCGCAGGGCATTTTCTTAATCTGTGCGGACTGAGCATGGACCAGAGTGCCAATGGCAATTAAAGGTGGTCCATCTACTTTGGGGAAAGTAACCCTCTTTTCTCTAAAGATGACAATTGCACTATGGAGCCAACAAAACTGAACTCACCACTCTCATACTCACAGCATACATGCTTTTACTTCTGCCTGCAGAGATACAGCTGAGTTCTGGAACACTGCCAAGATAATCACTGCCTCTTCATCGGCTCCTGGGCTTGCAAGTGCACAAGGCCTCAGGAGCCTGAACAAACCTGGCTGTTGGTTGGCCAAGTTTAGTAATGCTACCAGCATAGCGATAGCTGACTCGTTAATTGATGTAGACAGCATTAGACATGCTATATTCCAAAATCAAGCAGCAATTGATTTTTTGCTTTTACTGCGTGGGCATGGGTGCAAAGAATTTGACAGGTTATGTTGTATGAACTTAAGTGACCATTCCCGCTCTTCCATCCCTCCACTGCCCTGCACTGACTTGCTCGGCCATCCCCACCTTGACTTCCCCACCCATTTGTCCAGGCCCAGCCTTGCCTTCCCTTCTCCTTCTGGGACTCTCATTGCCTTGCCTACCTCCCCCTTGCCTTGCCTTGCCCTGTAAACACAGCAGTTGCCTTCTGTTGCCCTCAAAGCCCTCACTTGCCTTGCAGGACCTTGCTCACCCCTCCCCCACCTGGAATTCAAGACCCTTCTTTTCGTGACAATTCTTCAACTTGCCTTGCCCTGCCTGCTTCCCTCAGGAAGCCTTCAAGGCCTTCACATACCCGCAGTGTTTCAGGAGCATGGAAGAGGAAGCCCATAGGAGGTCACGTGAAGCCAGACCTGTCTGTCCCAGCAGCTTTTGCCTGGCATCAATTCTTGCATGTATGGAATTTTGGACAGGCAATCCACATTTGTCTTCTGGGCTCCGGAACCAAAATGACAGTTCTTCTGCATTGGAAGGAAAGCAGGTAGCCCCAGTGTTTTAGGTGCAGATTAGAGATGGTGCAGGTGAGAGCAAGGCCAGTCAAATCAGTCTTTCCTGGCCACTTCCGCCTGCCAGCAATCTATGAACCTCACCTGTCTTGCCTTGCTAAACCACCATTGCTGTGCATTCCCTTTCATGCCCATTCCCTACCCTAGACCTGCTTACTGCTTGTGTCTGCGACTGAATTCATGTCAAAGGCCCTGCCATATTTGGTCCTGTGCTTGTTGTGCATGTCCACGAGATAATGAAGAAAAGAGAATGAAGAAAACTTTCTTGCTTGACTCCACTTCCTCCTTCCGGTTTTCCTAGCACCTTCAGTTTCAACTCTGTGATTAAAACTTCCGGTCTCCCTAGCACACTCCGATTCAACTCTATGATACAAAACTTCCGGTCTTCCTAGCACCTTCAGTTTTAACTCTGTGGTTAAAACTTCCGGTCTCCCTAGCACATCCAATTTTTAACTCTGTCATACCAACTTCCGGCCTTCCTAGCACATCCGGTTTTTGTAACCAACTCTACTTTTGCTTGTATTGTAGCCTAAAAGACAGGCTACCTGAAACAGAGGCCAAGACAAATTAGGAGTATAAAAAGCAGACAATTTATTTAAGGCCTGCAGAGGCCTTAAAGGTAGATTCAGGCAAACAAAGTCCCCTGTCGGGGACGACACCCAAAATGGACCCCGAGTCACGAGCTCTTCACCTTTTATAGGTTCTGTTTCATTAGCATATTGGCCCTTAATTCTCCAATCGTACCCTCAGGTGATGATGTTAACCACCCCAGGCCTGCTCCCCCCATCTCACAGTTGTTTACATATTTTCAAGCCCTAAGGCAATGAATATGTCCTTGAATCTGTACTCAGAGAGTCTTGTTTTGGCTAAAGGTGCTGGGAACAGGGGATTTTAGCACTTTGTAAGAAGCACAGAACTACAGCAAGTTACAGCTACATGAAGAGTAAAAAACTAGAAATACCTGAAGGCATCAGTATAGCTCATTGTATTATTGCTTGAATTGCCATTGTTTGTTAGACAGCCTTGTCATTGTTTGCTAGCAGCCAATCTTAATGTGCCACAGTAATTATGAAAAGGTATAAGAGCAGCAGCAGCAGAGAATAATTAAGAGCTTCTTCTGGCTAATTCTAAACAAAACTCAGCTCCCACTTTTCACCACAGTTAAATAAAACTAGTGTTCTGGAAATGATCTTTCCTCTCCTTTGCGGTGGATGCCAGTCCCTATTGTCCCTACTGACTATATTTCACTTATCATTGTGGGATGGTTTTGGCACCTATGGAATGAATGCCTTTGGATAAAATGAAAATCCTGCAAATCAAAAGCCTCTTTGCATAAGGGGAAGATGAAGAAAGCAGAGAAGTTTTCAGATGTATCTTAGCTTGCTTTTTACATTAATTTTACCTTTGCTTCTGATGCCAAAGTGATTTTTGCCTTTTTACTTTTCTGTATTTGTGACCTTGCCAGTAGTTTTTCCCCAGCCAGAAAGACCAAACTCATTGCAGAGCTCCAAGCCCTGGAGGGCACAAGGCCCCTCTCCTGTCTTGCTTCTTCCTGGGAACCAAGCCTGACAACAAGATCTTCAAGACACATTTTAGTCAACAAGTCCAACTAGTACCAAGGGTGGGGGGGCTCCAGAGAAGGGGCTTGACCTGGGGGGAATTGCATCCCCACTTGTCCTCTGAATTGGTGCTTTTGATCAATGATGCTAATTTCCTAAAACCTAGAAGACTGTATTCAGCCGGGGGGAGGGGTGGGCGTTTGTGGATATTCTTCCTGGAACTGTCCCTGGAGCTCCAGTAAAGATCCACTTTTATCTTATCTCCTATACTGAAAGGATCTTGAGTTTCATTTCTAGGCTGAAAAAGGCAGCATTTCAGATGAGTTATTCTCCAGCTGCACTGTTACAAACACTGGAAAAATGAAAGACCATTCACTTTAAGCACTCAAAACACAGCTCCTTCTACCCATATTCTCCCTACTGGAACTATAGGATCAGTCTTCTCTGTGGGTTTTGCCCTCCCTATCCATTCAAAGTCCCACATAGTCTTGCTTGTCAGGTGCCAAGCTATGGTATCCACCCCCCCCCCCACCACGCCCCAGAAACCCGGTCTTATCGCCACTTGAGGTGATAGGAGCAGAAGCAAACAAGGTGGTTACTATGACTGTTCCAGGGGAATGGCACTGGTGCCAAGTACCCACTCCGCACTTACGTCGGCAGGAGTAATGGGTGGGAGCAGGAAGAGGGGGGAGGTAACTGCTCTTCTGTTTGTGATTTAACAGGATACCTGCAACCCATACACCCCCTGGAGCAAAACATCTGGGTGACCCTGGCTAAGGCAACTGGACAAGATCCCTTATGCCTTAGCACTGCTGCGCCTCAGAAGCCATTCACAAAGTGTCTGATCGGCATCCTTCTCACCACCCCTGAACTGCCACAGTTATGGAACAGCACCCCTGCCTCCTCAGCCTGCCTGGATACATTGTCTCCCCGTGGGAAATTCCCTGCTTTACCCCCACAGGAACTGCAGATTTTAGGCACCTTGAATGCACATAGCTGTACCACCTTCACATTTCTCAGCACAAGGAATAGCCCTATGGCTTGGTGGGTCAATGCCACAACACCATGCTACCCAAGTGTTTCACACCGGTGTAATTCAATCACAAACTAAAACTAACCTTGAGTTTTAGTATACATATGCAACTCCCGCAGGGCATTTTCTTAATCTGTGCGGACTGAGCATGGACCAGAGTGCCAATGGCAATTAAAGGTGGTCCATCTACTTTGGGGAAAGTAACCCTCTTTTCTCTAAAGATGACAATTGCACTATGGAGCCAACAAAACTGAACTCACCACTCTCATACTCACAGCATACATGCTTTTACTTCTGCCTGCAGAGATACAGCTGAGTTCTGGAACACTGCCAAGATAATCACTGCCTCTTCATCGGCTCCTGGGCTTGCAAGTGCACAAGGCCTCAGGAGCCTGAACAAACCTGGCTGTTGGTTGGCCAAGTTTAGTAATGCTACCAGCATAGCGATAGCTGACTCGTTAATTGATGTAGACAGCATTAGACATGCTATATTCCAAAATCAAGCAGCAATTGATTTTTTGCTTTTACTGCGTGGGCATGGGTGCAAAGAATTTGACAGGTTATGTTGTATGAACTTAAGTGACCATTCCCGCTCTTCCATCCCTCCACTGCCCTGCACTGACTTGCTCGGCCATCCCCACCTTGACTTCCCCACCCATTTGTCCAGGCCCAGCCTTGCCTTCCCTTCTCCTTCTGGGACTCTCATTGCCTTGCCTACCTCCCCCTTGCCTTGCCTTGCCCTGTAAACACAGCAGTTGCCTTCTGTTGCCCTCAAAGCCCTCACTTGCCTTGCAGGACCTTGCTCACCCCTCCCCCACCTGGAATTCAAGACCCTTCTTTTCGTGACAATTCTTCAACTTGCCTTGCCCTGCCTGCTTCCCTCAGGAAGCCTTCAAGGCCTTCACATACCCGCAGTGTTTCAGGAGCATGGAAGAGGAAGCCCATAGGAGGTCACGTGAAGCCAGACCTGTCTGTCCCAGCAGCTTTTGCCTGGCATCAATTCTTGCATGTATGGAATTTTGGACAGGCAATCCACATTTGTCTTCTGGGCTCCGGAACCAAAATGACAGTTCTTCTGCATTGGAAGGAAAGCAGGTAGCCCCAGTGTTTTAGGTGCAGATTAGAGATGGTGCAGGTGAGAGCAAGGCCAGTCAAATCAGTCTTTCCTGGCCACTTCCGCCTGCCAGCAATCTATGAACCTCACCTGTCTTGCCTTGCTAAACCACCATTGCTGTGCATTCCCTTTCATGCCCATTCCCTACCCTAGACCTGCTTACTGCTTGTGTCTGCGACTGAATTCATGTCAAAGGCCCTGCCATATTTGGTCCTGTGCTTGTTGTGCATGTCCACGAGATAATGAAGAAAAGAGAATGAAGAAAACTTTCTTGCTTGACTCCACTTCCTCCTTCCGGTTTTCCTAGCACCTTCAGTTTCAACTCTGTGATTAAAACTTCCGGTCTCCCTAGCACACTCCGATTCAACTCTATGATACAAAACTTCCGGTCTTCCTAGCACCTTCAGTTTTAACTCTGTGGTTAAAACTTCCGGTCTCCCTAGCACATCCAATTTTTAACTCTGTCATACCAACTTCCGGCCTTCCTAGCACATCCGGTTTTTGTAACCAACTCTACTTTTGCTTGTATTGTAGCCTAAAAGACAGGCTACCTGAAACAGAGGCCAAGACAAATTAGGAGTATAAAAAGCAGACAATTTATTTAAGGCCTGCAGAGGCCTTAAAGGTAGATTCAGGCAAACAAAGTCCCCTGTCGGGGACGACACCCAAAATGGACCCCGAGTCACGAGCTCTTCACCTTTTATAAGTTCTGTTTCATTAGCATATTGGCCCTTAATTCTCCAATCGTACCCTCAGGTGATGATGTTAACCACCCCAGGCCTGCTCCCCCCATCTCACAGTTGTTTACATATTTTCAAGCCCTAAGGCAATGAATATGTCCTTGAATCTGTACTCAGAGAGTCTTGTTTTGGCTAAAGGTGCTGGGAACAGGGGATTTTAGCACTTTGTAAGAAGCACAGAACTACAGCAAGTTACAGCTACATGAAGAGTAAAAAACTAGAAATACCTGAAGGCATCAGTATAGCTCATTGTATTATTGCTTGAATTGCCATTGTTTGTTAGACAGCCTTGTCATTGTTTGCTAGCAGCCAATCTTAATGTGCCACAGTAATTATGAAAAGGTATAAGAGCAGCAGCAGCAGAGAATAATTAAGAGCTTCTTCTGGCTAATTCTAAACAAAACTCAGCTCCCACTTTTCACCACAGTTAAATAAAACTAGTGTTCTGGAAATGATCTTTCCTCTCCTTTGCGGTGGATGCCAGTCCCTATTGTCCCTACTGACTATATTTCACTTATCATTGTGGGATGGTTTTGGCACCTATGGAATGAATGCCTTTGGATAAAATGAAAATCCTGCAAATCAAAAGCCTCTTTGCATAAGGGGAAGATGAAGAAAGCAGAGAAGTTTTCAGATGTATCTTAGCTTGCTTTTTACATTAATTTTACCTTTGTTTCTGATGCCAAAGTGATTTTTGCCTTTTTACTTTTCTGTATTTGTGACCTTGCCAGTAGTTTTTCCCCAGCCAGAAAGACCAAACTCATTGCAGAGCTCCAAGCCCTGGAGGGCACAAGGCCCCTCTCCTGTCTTGCTTCTTCCTGGGAACCAAGCCTGACAACAAGATCTTCAAGACACATTTTAGTCAACAAGTCCAACTAGTACCAAGGGTGGGGGGGCTCCAGAGAAGGGGCTTGACCTGGGGGGAATTGCATCCCCACTTGTCCTCTGAATTGGTGCTTTTGATCAATGATGCTAATTTCCTAAAACCTAGAAGACTGTATTCAGCCGGGGGGAGGGGTGGGCGTTTGTGGATATTCTTCCTGGAACTGTCCCTGGAGCTCCAGTAAAGATCCACTTTTATCTAATCTCCTATACTGAAAGGATCTTGAGTTTCATTTCTAGGCTGAAAAAGGCAGCATTTCAGATGAGTTATTCTCCAGCTGCACTGTTACAAACACTGGAAAAATGAAAGACCGTTCACTTTAAGCACTCAAAACACAGCTCCTTCTACCCATATTCTCCCTACTGGAACTATAGGATCAGTCTTCTCTGTGGGTTTTGCCCTCCCTATCCATTCAAAGTCCCACATAGTCTTGCTTGTCAGGTGCCAAGCTATGGTATCCACCCCCCCCCCCCACCACGCCCCAGAAACCCGGTCTTATCGCCACTTGAGGTGATAGGAGCAGAAGCAAACAAGGTGGTTACTATGACTGTTCCAGGGGAATGGCACTGGTGCCAAGTACCCACTCCGCACTTACGTCGGCAGGAGTAATGGGTGGGAGCAGGAAGAGGGGGGAGGTAACTGCTCTTCTGTTTGTGATTTAACAGGATACCTGCAACCCATACACCCCCTGGAGCAAAACATCTGGGTGACCCTGGCTAAGGCAACTGGACAAGATCCCTTATGCCTTAGCACTGCTGCGCCTCAGAAGCCATTCACAAAGTGTCTGATCGGCATCCTTCTCACCACCCCTGAACTGCCACAGTTATGGAACAGCACCCCTGCCTCCTCAGCCTACCCGGATACATTGTCTCCCCGTGGGAAATTCCCTGCTTTACCCCCACAGGAACTGCAGATTTTAGGCACCTTGAATGCACATAGCTGTACCACCTTCACATTTCTCAGCACAAGGAATAGCCCTATGGCTTGGTGGGTCAATGCCACAACACCATGCTACCCAAGTGTTTCACACCGGTGTAATTCAATCACAAACTAAAACTAACCTTGAGTTTTAGTATACATATGCAACTCCCGCAGGGCATTTTCTTAATCTGTGCGGACTGAGCATGGACCAGAGTGCCAATGGCAATTAAAGGTGGTCCATCTACTTTGGGGAAAGTAACCCTCTTTTCTCTAAAGATGACAATTGCACTATGGAGCCAACAAAACTGAACTCACCACTCTCATACTCACAGCATACATGCTTTTACTTCTGCCTGCAGAGATACAGCTGAGTTCTGGAACACTGCCAAGATAATCACTGCCTCTTCATCGGCTCCTGGGCTTGCAAGTGCACAAGGCCTCAGGAGCCTGAACAAACCTGGCTGTTGGTTGGCCAAGTTTAGTAATGCTACCAGCATAGCGATAGCTGACTTGTTAATTGATGTAGACAGCATTAGACATGCTATATTCCAAAATCAAGCAGCAATTGATTTTTTGCTTTTACTGCGTGGGCATGGGTGCAAAGAATTTGACAGGTTATGTTGTATGAACTTAAGTGACCATTCCCGCTCTTCCATCCCTCCACTGCCCTGCACTGATTTGCTCAGCCATCCCCACCTTGACTTCCCCACCCATTTGTCCAGGCCCAGCCTTGCCTTCCCTTCCCTTCCCTTCTTTTTCTAGAACTCTCATTGTCTTGCTTATCTCTCCCTTGCCTTGCCTTGCCCTGTAAATGCAGCAGTTGCCTTCTGTTGCCCTCAAAGCCTTCACTTGCCTTGCAGGACCTTGCTCACCCCTCCCCCACCTGGAATTCAAGACCCCTCTTTTCGTGGCATTTCTTCAACTTGCCTTGCCCTGCCTGCTTCCCTCAGGAAGCCTTCAAGGCCTTCACATACCCGCAGCGTTTCAGGAGCATGGAAGAGGAAGCCCATAGGAGCCAAACCCGTCTGTCCCAGCAGCTTTTTTCTGGCATCAATTCTTGCATGTACAGGATTTTGGACTGGCAATCCACATTTGTCTTCTGAGCTCTGGGACCAAGATGACAGTTCTTCTGCATTGGAAGGAAAGCAGGTAGCCCCAGTGTTTTAGGTGCAGATTAGAGCTGGCACAGGTGAGAGCAAGACTGTTATTATACACTCAATTGTGGGTTTTGCATTATGAGCAAAGGTAATTAAGGCAACAGATACAACTACAGGTGCAATACATAAGAGATAGAGAACAGTACTTTAAAAATATACAGATCATTAACCATTTAACTATTAGCTACTACCCAGAGTCCACAATCACGGGAGAGTCCCATTTTACAGGTGAGACTTGAAGACCTTTCCCGGGCAAGGTTGTCAAGTTTACCTGAAAAGGGGTTCCAGCTCTCCAAGCCCAATTGGTGAGCCAAAATGACTCAATTGCAGTTTTAGGGTAGAAACATCTGGGATTCAAGATTCAGTACCCGATCAGCTTAGGGCCAGGGCTTGGCCAGTGTCCAGGCCTTACCTGAGAGGGTCTCTCTAAATCTTCTAAACAAGCTTCTATTAATATCAATTCTTTAAAGCAATATACTTCTTGCAGATCGGCGTTGTGGTTTAGTTTTAACTAAATAATCAATGGTACCATAAACAAATTACAAATAGCTGTGAACAAAGAGACACATATGTATAGCATCAAATAATGTTTTCTGGGTAATGCTCTCTGTAAAAGCTTAGTAAATTCATATCATTACTTTAACAACACATCTAGAATTTCATGTTTTGACAGAACTTAAACTTTAACTTCACTTAAAATTAAGATAAATCTAACAGAGCTTAAAGTTAACATCATTGAAAGCAAAAATTAATGTCAAGCACTTAAAAAATAAGTCCTATCTCATAGGTGCCTCTACCCAGACTTACATGCTGATAAAATACAAATTAACAGAGACAATTCACACACATGTACAGGAAAACAAAATTAAACTTGCCTTTGTTAAAGTTATTACGGGGCTAACTGACTCTTAGGCCACAAAATGCTTTACAGAATTGGCCTCAGGATGCTACTCAGCCAGTTCTGGCTCTGAGGCAGCAAGTTACACCCCTCTGCCAGCTGTTACAAATTCACTAAACAACACCACCACTCACAAACATGGAAATTTTCTTCACTCGACTACAAGCGTCTGTTTTCTCTTTTCTTTCTTTCAGAGGTTACCAAAATTCAACTTCTTAATCAAACTGAAAACCAACAGACTTTACATAAATTTTGATCAACTTAAAGTTGACAGGTCTGACTTATAAACTCAAAAGACATAAAAGACTCAAACAACATTCTTAGTACATTTGCTGCAGCACTTTCACACTTGTATGCACACAGATACTGATTAAGGTATACCTATGGAAAGAAAAATAGTCCTTTGAATTCAGTGAGGTAGTCACTCTGAATGCCTTTGCATTCTTTTAACTTTAAATTTACTAAAATTAGATACAAGATTAAGAGTATACCTTAAGAGTTTTAGATACAGCAGAATTTAACTTATTTTGACTTTCTTCGCACAAGAAACTACTGAAAATTCATCATACAGCAGTTAAACATTTGCGAATAATATCAAGAAATAAATCTAAAGTGTGTCAGATTTACAGTCATGTGGAAAATGCCTGTTCACTCCTCTAAGATAAATGTAAGTTTATTAAGATGTTTTCGAGATGCAGCTTTACTCACAGGGATGATAGCACTGCACGTTCTTGGAAAATTGCATTTAAGACCTGCTTAACTTGCTGATGGTAGGACAGCTTTCTGTAAAAATAATTACAAACGGTTTGAGATGTAAAGCACATGTGTCTACATGGCAAAAACAATTGCATTTAAATTGTCTTATTAAAGCTGTATAGGCAGACAGGTAAAGCTGGCACCACGCTACATGTTTTTACAGTAGAGGATCGTGAGCTAATTATATTCGATTTCCAAACAGCTTCTGCAGATAACAAACATGGAGTTAGGCCTAGTATAGGCCTCACCCTCAGCCTGCCCGGATACATTGTCTCCCCGTGGGAAATTCCCTGCTTTACCCCCACAGGAACTGCAGATTTTAGGCACCTTGAATGCACATAGCTGTACCACCTTCACATTTCTCAGCACAAGGAATAGCCCTATGGCTTGGTGGGTCAATGCCACAACACCATGCTACCCAAGTGTTTCACACCGGTGTAATTCAATCACAAACTAAAACTAACCTTGAGTTTTAGTATGCATATGCAACTCCCGCAGGGCATTTTCTTCATCTGTGCGGACTGAGCATGGACCAGAGTGCCAATGGCAATTAAAGGTGGTCCATCTACTTTGGGGAAAGTAACCCTCTTTTCTCTAAAGATGACAATTGCACTATGGAGCCAACAAAACTGAACTCACCACTCTCATACTCACAGCATACATGCTTTTACTTCTGCCTGCAGAGATACAGCTGAGTTCTGGAACACTGCCAAGATAATCACTGCCTCTTCATCGGCTCCTGGGCTTGCAAGTGCACAAGGCCTCAGGAGCCTGAACAAACCTGGCTGTTGGTTGGCCAAGTTTAGTAATGCTACCAACATAGCGATAGCTGACTCGTTAATTGATGTAGACAGCATTAGACATGCTATATTCCAAAATCAAGCAGCAATTGATTTTTTGCTTTTACTGCGTGGGCATGGGTGCAAAGAATTTGACAGGTTATGTTGTATGAACTTAAGTGACCATTCCCGCTCTTCCATCCCTCCACTGCCCTGCACTGATTTGCTCAGCCATCCCCACCTTGACTTCCCCACCCATTTGTCCAGGCCCAGCCTTGCCTTCCCTTCCCTTCTTTTTCTAGAACTCTCATTGTCTTGCTTATCTCTCCCTTGCCTTGCCTTGCCCTGTAAATGCAGCAATTGCCTTCTGTTGCCCTCAAAGCCTTCACTTGCCTTGCAGGACCTTGCTCACCCCTCCCCCACCTGGAATTCAAGACCCCTCTTTTCGTGGCATTTCTTCAACTTGCCTTGCCCTGCCTGCTTCCCTCAGGAAGCCTTCAAGGCCTTCACATACCCGCAGTGTTTCAGGAGCATGGAAGAGGAAGCCCATAGGAGCCAAACCCGTCTGTCCCAGCAGCTTTTTTCTGGCATCAATTCTTGCATGTACAGAATTTTGGACTGGCAATCCACATTTGTCTTCTGAGCTCTGGGACCAAGATGACAGTTCTTCTGCATTGGAAGGAAAGCAGGTAGCCCCAGTGTTTTAGGTGCAGATTAGAGCTGGCACAGGTGAGAGCAAGACCAGTCAAGTCAGTCTTTCCTGGCCGCTTTTGTCTACCAGCAGCTGCCTTGCCTTGGCAACCCAAGAGTTTCCTCTTCTTGCCCTGCTAAACCTCCATGGCTTTGAGTTCTCTTCTGTGCCCATGCCCCACCTGGCTACAGCTTTCCTCCACGGCCTTGCTTTGCCTACTCCTTCCTGTTTCTGCCTGGCCTACCCATCACTGGGCTTACCTTCTTATGCCTAGCCTTGCCTCTAACTTCTGGACCTTCTCTTGCCTACCACTCCATTTGCTTTCCCCTCACTGCTCTGGCCTTGTCTACCTCCCCCTTGACTTGCCTCCAATTGCCTACACTTGCCTTGTGTTGCCTTGCCTGCATGGAAGGCAAGGTAAAGAGTGGTAGGCAAGGCAAAGCAAAGCAAGGACGATGTAGGCAGGGCAAGGGAAGGCAGATGCAAGAAAGGCAAGCAAAGCAAGAGGAGGCTAGGAAAAACTGGGCAAGGTAGAGAAGGCAAGTCCCAGCCAAAAGACTCGGAGTGCCTTTCCTTGAGAAGCAAAGGCCATAGTGCCAGTGTCAGTGGAGCAGAAGGAAAGGTACCATGGGGAGGTACAGTCCAGCAAGACATTTCTCTCCTGGCCCCTTCTGGGTAGGAGTAATTGTTGGACGTATGCAATACTGGAGGTGCTATGCAACTTTGGCTTGGTAAGCTCCTGAAGGAGAATGGCAAGGCTTTTTCATGGGAAGGAAAGCACGCAACCCCAGCGCTGGAGGCGCAGAGAAGAAGCTGCCCAGTGGAGGTCCGGGGCACCAGCTGCTTTCTGTCCTGACATATCTGGTGTGGAAGCATTGCTTCAGTTTGTACACTTTACGGACATGGAATCCATCTTTGGAAGGTGGCCTCTTGAAAGATTCAGTTTGGCAGGTGGTTTCCGCGTCTCAGAAGTGGCCTTCTGAAATTCTGGCAACACCATCTTTTGGACAAGGTAAACCGCTCTGCTCAGTCTTGGTGGGTAGCCTACCTAGCAGCCTAGGTAATGCTGAGGAACAGTGTTCTGGCACCTTTGCATGGGATCAGTCCCTGGATGTTCTGTATTTTGGAGGAGGGGATGCCATTTCATTGGAGATGGGCTTCTAATTCCTCTCTTTTGCAAAGGAAACAACTTTGCATGTGTACATTGGTTGGTCTTAGTGAATTTTAAGACTTTTGCCCATAGGCAGTTCTCTGGCTTAGTGCTGTTGAACTGTCAGTGGGAATGCAAACGCCAGGCTGTTGAGCTTTTTGTCCTGGTCCCGTTCATGTGGGAGCAGCTCCCCTCCATGGTGCTGGACCTGACTGGATGCAGACTCAGTGAGACTGCAGGGTTAGGATGGTAGCAAGAGCTGAGAAGGAAAGGGCCGATAGCAGGGTGTGTGCTGGTACCTCGACGGGTGCAGTTGAAGTTGTCGGCAGCAAGAGCTTTCTCAGCTGGCATCTTTGTGAGCTCTGCTTTAGCCAGATGTTCTCAAGTTTGTAGCCAGATTCTTGTGAGAGTGAAAAGAATTTTTAAGGCAAAGGCCACTAGAGTGTGGTGCAAATAAGAGTTTGCAGTTGGAAGGGGAAGATCAAAGCAATCTTTTGGGGCTGACAGTCGAGTTGAGAGCAGGCACCTTTCCAACTTGGCTGTGGAATTGGGCGGCTTCCGAGCTGGACACAGCGCGATACCTTTAAAAGCAAGTCGAGAGTGCCATCGTGTGGTTGATTCCATATGAGCGCTGACAGAGTCCAGGCAAAAGCCAAGCTCTTTTCTGGCCCGGCCCCACTCGTGTGCGAGCAGCAGTTCGTGGAGAAGCTCCGTGGTGAATCCTGTCCCTTGGACACTGAACGAATGTGAAGCTACATCTAGCGGAGAAGGAAGAGGAATCATTTCACAGCTGGCTGCACGGTGTTTCGGCAGCAAAACAAAAGGAAATTGGGAGCAGCTCCCCTTCATGGTGCTGGACCATGGTGCTGAGAAGGAAAGGGCCGATAGCAGGGTGTGTGCTGGTACCTCGACGGGTGCAGTTGAAGTTGTCGGCAGCAAGAGCTTTCTCAGTTGGCATCCTTGTGAGCTCTGCTTTTGCCAGATGTTCTCAAGTTTGTAGCCAGATTCTTGTGAGAGAGAAAAGAATTATTTGGGCAAAGGCGTTGGTGTTGCCGTTAGAGTGTGGTGCAAATAAGAGTTTGCAGTTGGAAGGGGAAGATCAAAGCAATCTTTTGGGGCTGACAGATGAGTTGAGAGCAGGCACCTTCCCAACTTGGCTGTAGAATCGGGAGGATTCCGAGCTGGACACAGCGGGATTCCTTTAAAAGCAAGTCGAGAGTGCCATCGTGTGGTTGATTCCATATGAGCGCTGACAGAGTCCAGGCAAAAGCCAAGCTCACTTCCACGAAGGTCTGGAAACACTGGCACACGGGACACAATGTGCAGAGAGAGAAGGAGCAAGAGAGAGAGAGAAGCACTTTGCCCCAAATTCAGT
This sequence comes from Acanthiza pusilla, assembly GCA_036630365.1. NCBI lineage: Eukaryota > Metazoa > Chordata > Aves > Passeriformes > Acanthizidae > Acanthiza > Acanthiza pusilla. The sequence goes on along the minus strand of JAXCHO010000254.1, from coordinate 116,370 downwards.
CTTACAGAACTCGTGCACTTGGAGTTCCCAGAGAAGGTGGCGTGCGTGGAGAAGGTTTTCTCCACGTAGCCTCTTCTGTTCGCTTCTTTGCCGGACCGCAGAAAGACGCCCGCTTCCCTCTCGCGCTTTGCGAGCGAAAAGGCGCCTAGCCGGCGAAGGTGCGTCTTCGGCGGCCAGAAGGCGAAACGAAAACCGGCACTGTGCCCTGCTGCTACGCTCCCTGCATTTCACATCCAAACTGCACCAGCACGCATAGCAACATGCAGGCTCACCTCCAAAAGATGTTTCCCGCTGCCACGAAGGTCTGGCAGCACTGGCACTCGGGACAAAATGTGCAGAGAGAGAAGAGGGAGAGAGGGAGAGAAGCACTTTGCCCCAGCTTCAGTCTGACAGAACTCGTGCACTTGGAGTTCCCAGAGAAGGTAGAGTGCGTGGAGAAGGTTTTCTCCACGTAGCCTCTTCTGTTCGCGTTTTTGCCGCACCGCAGAGAGCCGCCCGCTTCTCTCTCGCGCTTTGCGAGCGAAGGACGCCTAGCCGGCGAAGGTGCGTCTTCGGCGGCTGCAAAGCGAAGCGAGAGCCGGTACGGCGCCCTGCTGCTGTGCTCCCTGCATTTCACATCCAAACTGCACCAGCACGCATAGCAGCATGCAGGCTCATCTCCAAAAGATGTTTCCTGCTGCCACGAAGTTCTGGCAACACTGGCACTAAGTCACACTCTGCAGAGAGAGAAAAAGCAAGAGAGATTGAGATGCACTTTGCCCCAGCTTCAGTCTTACAGAACTCGTGCACTTGGAGTTCCCAGAGAAGGTAGAGTGCGTGGAGAATGCTCTCTCCACGTAGCCTCTTCTGTTCGCGTTTTTGCCGCACCGCAGAGAGCCGCCCGCTTCTCTCTCGCGCTTTGCGAGCGAAGGACGCCTAGCCGGCGAAGGTGCGTCTTCGGCGGCTGCAAAGCGAAGCGAGAGCCGGTACGGCGCCCTGCTGCTGTACTCCCTGCATTTCACATCCAAACTGCACTAGCACGCATAGCAGCATGCAGGCTCATCTCCAAAGGATGTTTCCTGCCGCCACGAAGTTCTGGCAGCACTGGCACTCGGGACAAAATATGCAGAGAGAGAGGGAGCGAGAGAGAGAGAAAAGAACTTCGCCCCAGCTTCAGCCTTGCAGAACTCGTGCACTTGGAGTTCCCAGAGAAGGTAGCGTGCGTGGAGAAGGTTTTCTCCACGTAGCCGCTTCTGTTCGCATCTTTGCCGCACCGCAGAGAGCCGCCCGCTTCTCTCTCGCGCTTTGCGAGCGAAGGACGCCTAGCCGGCGAAGGTGCGTCTTCGGCGGCTGCAAAGCGAAGCGAGAGCCGGTACGGCGCCCTGCTGCTGTGCTCCCTGCATTTCACATCCAAACTGCACCAGCACGCATAGCAGCATGCAGGCTCATCTCCAAAAGATGTTTCCTGCTGCCACGAAGATCTGGCAACACTGGCACTAAGTCACACTCTGCAGAGAGAGAAAAAGCAAGAGAGATTGAGATGCACTTTGCCCCAGCTTCAGTCTTACAGAACTCGTGCACTTGGAGTTCCCAGAGAAGGTAGAGTGCGTGGAGAAGGTTTTCTCCACGTAGCCTCTTCTGTTCGCGTTTTTGCCGCACCGCAGAGAGCCGCCCGCTTCTCTCTCGCGCTTTGCGAGCGAAGGGCGCCTAGCCGGCGAAGGTGCGTCTTCTTCGGCAAGAAAGCGAAGCGAGAGCCGGTACGGCGCCCTGCTGCTGTACTCCCCGCATTTTACTTCCAAACTGCACCAGCACGCATCGCAGCATGCAGGCTCATCTCCAAAGGATGTTTCCTGCCGCCACGAAGTTCTGGCAGCACTGGCACTCGGGACAAAATATGCAGAGAGAGAGGGAGCGAGAGAGAGAGAAAAGAACTTCGCCCCAGCTTCAGCCTTGCAGAACTCGTGCACTTGGAGTTCCCAGAGAAGGTAGCGTGCGTGGAGAAGGTTTTCTCCACGTAGCCGCTTCTGTTCGCATCTTTGCCGCACCGCAGAGAGCCGCCCGCTTCTCTCTCGCGCTTTGCGAGCGAAGGACGCCTAGCCGGCGAAGGTGCGTCTTCGGCGGCTGCAAAGCGAAGCGAGAGCCGGTACGGCGCCCTGCTGCTGTGCTCCCTGCATTTCACATCCAAACTGCACCAGCACGCATAGCAGCATGCAGGCTCATCTCCAAAAGATGTTTCCTGCTGCCACGAAGATCTGGCAACACTGGCACTAAGTCACACTCTGCAGAGAGAGAAAAAGCAAGAGAGATTGAGATGCACTTTACCCCAGCTTCAGCCTTGCAGAACTCGTGCACTTGGAGTTCCCAGAGAAGGTAGCGTGCGTGGAGAAGGTTTTCTCCACGTAGCCGCTTCTGTTCGCGTTTTTGCCGCACCGCCGAGAGTCGCCCGCTTCTCTCTCGCGCTTTGCGAGCGAAGGACGCCTAGCCGGCGAAGGTGCGTCTTCTTCGGCAAGAAAGCGAAGCGAGAGCCGGTACGGCGCCCTGCTGCTGTGCTCGCTGCATTTCACATCCAAACTGCACCAGCACGCATAGCAGCATGCAGGCTCATCTCCAAAAGATGTTTCCTGCTGCCACGAAGATCTGGCAACACTGGCACTAAGTCACACTCTGCAGAGAGAGAAAAAGCAAGAGAGATTGAGATGCACTTAGCCCCAGCTTCAGTCTTACAGAACTCGTGCACTTGGAGTTCCCAGAGAAGGTAGAGTGCGTGGAGAAGGTTTTCTCCACGTAGCCTCTTCTGTTCGCATCTTTGCCGGACCGCAGAAAGACGCCCGCTTCTCTCTCGCGCTTTGCGAGCGAAGGACGCCTAGCCGGCGAAGGTGCGTCTTCGGCGGCTGCAAAGCGAAGCGAGAGCCGGTACGGCGCCCTGCTGCTGTGCTCCCTGCATTTCACATCCAAACTGCACCAGCACGCATAGCAGCATGCAGGCTCATCTCCAAAAGATGTTTCCTGCTGCCACGAAGTTCTGGCAACACTGGCACTAAGTCACACTCTGCAGAGAGAGAAAAAGCAAGAGAGATTGAGATGCACTTAGCCCCAGCTTCAGTCTTACAGAACTCGTGCACTTGGAGTTCCCAGAGAAGGTAGAGTGCGTGGAGAAGGTTTTCTCCACGTAGCCTCTTCTGTTCGCATCTTTGCCGGACCGCAGAAAGACGCCCGCTTCTCTCTCGCGCTTTGCGAGCGAAGGACGCCTAGCCGGCGAAGGTGCGTCTTCGGCGGCTGCAAAGCGAAGCGAGAGCCGGTACGGCGCCCTGCTGCTGTGCTCGCTGCATTTCACATCCAAACTACACCAGCACGCATAGCAGCATGCAGGCTCATCTCCAAAGGAAGTTTGCCACTGCCACCAAGATTTGGCAGCACTGGCAGTCGGGACAAAATGTGCAGAGAGAGAAAAAGCAAGAGAGATTGAGATGCACTTTGCCACAGCTTCAGTCTTACAGAACGCGTACAAAAACGCGAACAGAAAAGGCTACGTGGAGAAAACATTCTCCACGCACGCTACCTTCTCTGGGAACTCCAAGTGCACGAGTTCTGCAAGGCTGAAGCTGGGGCGAAGTTCTTTTCTCTCTCTCTCGCTCCCTCTCTCTCTGCATATTTTGTCCCGAGTGCCAGTGCTGCCAGAACATCGTGACGGCAGGAAACATCCTTTGGAGATGAGCCTGCATGCTGCGATGCGTGCTGGTGCAGTTTGGAAGTAAAATGCGGGGAGTACAGCAGCAGGGCGCCGTACCGGCTCTCGCTTCGCTTTCTTGCCGAAGAAGACGCACCTTCGCCGGCTAGGCGCCCTTCGCTCGCAAAGCGCGAGAGAGAAGCGGGCGGCTCTCTGCGGTGCGGCAAAAACGCGAACAGAAGAGGCTACGTGGAGAAAACCTTCTCCACGCACTCTACCTTCTCTGGGAACTCCAAGTGCACGAGTTCTGTAAGACTGAAGCTGGGGCAAAGTGCATCTCAATCTCTCTTGCTTTTTCTCTCTCTGCAGAGTGTGACTTAGTGCCAGTGTTGCCAGATCTTCGTGGCAGCAGGAAACATCTTTTGGAGATGAGCCTGCATGCTGCTATGCGTGCTGGTGCAGTTTGGATGTGAAATGCAGGGAACACAGCAGCAGGGCGCCGTACCGGCTCTCGCTTCGCTTTGCAGCCGCCGAAGACGCACCTTCGCCGGCTAGGCGTCCTTCGCTCGCAAAGCGCGAGAGAGAAGCGGGCGGCTCTCTGCGGTGCGGCAAAGATGCGAACAGAAGCGGCTACGTGGAGAAAACCTTCTCCACGCACGCTACCTTCTCTGGGAACTCCAAGTGCACGAGTTCTGCAAGGCTGAAGCTGGGGCGAAGTTCTTTTCTCTCTCTCTCGCTCCCTCTCTCTCTGCATATTTTGTCCCGAGTGCCAGTGCTGCCAGAACTTCGTGGCGGCAGGAAACATCCTTTGGAGATGAGCCTGCATGCTGCTATGCGTGCTAGTGCAGTTTGGATGTGAAATGCAGGGAGTACAGCAGCAGGGCGCCGTACCGGCTCTCGCTTCGCTTTCTTGCCGAAGAAGACGCACCTTCGCCGGCTAGGCGCCCTTCGCTCGCAAAGCGCGAGAGAGAAGCGGGCGGCTCTCTGCGGTGCGGCAAAAACGCGAACAGAAGAGGCTACGTGGAGAGAGCATTCTCCACGCACTCTACCTTCTCTGGGAACTCCAAGTGCACGAGTTCTGTAAGACTGAAGCTGGGGCAAAGTGCATCTCAATCTCTCTTGCTTTTTCTCTCTCTGCAGAGTGTGACTTAGTGCCAGTGTTGCCAGAACTTCGTGGCAGCAGGAAACATCTTTTGGAGATGAGCCTGCATGCTGCTATGCGTGCTGGTGCAGTTTGGATGTGAAATGCAGGGAGCACAGCAGCAGGGCGCCGTACCGGCTCTCGCTTCGCTTTGCAGCCGCCGAAGACGCACCTTCGCCGGCTAGGCGTCCTTCGCTCGCAAAGCGCGAGAGAGAAGCGGGCGGCTCTCTGCGGTGCGGCAAAGATGCGAACAGAAGCGGCTACGTGGAGAAAACCTTCTCCACGCACGCTACCTTCTCTGGGAACTCCAAGTGCACGAGTTCTGCAAGGCTGAAGCTGGGGCGAAGTTCTTTTCTCTCTCTCTCGCTCCCTCTCTCTCTGCATATTTTGTCCCGAGTGCCAGTGCTGCCAGAACTTCGTGGCGGCAGGAAACATCCTTTGGAGATGAGCCTGCATGCTGCTATGCGTGCTAGTGCAGTTTGGATGTGAAATGCAGGGAGTACAGCAGCAGGGCGCCGTACCGGCTCTCGCTTCGCTTTGCAGCCGCCGAAGACGCACCTTCGCCGGCTAGGCGTCCTTCGCTCGCAAAGCGCGAGAGAGAAGCGGGCGGCTCTCTGCGGTGCGGCAAAAACGCGAACAGAAGAGGCTACGTGGAGAGAGCATTCTCCACGCACTCTACCTTCTCTGGGAACTCCAAGTGCACGAGTTCTGTAAGACTGAAGCTGGGGCAAAGTGCATCTCAATCTCTCTTGCTTTTTCTCTCTCTGCAGAGTGTGACTTAGTGCCAGTGTTGCCAGAACTTCGTGGCAGCAGGAAACATCTTTTGGAGATGAGCCTGCATGCTGCTATGCGTGCTGGTGCAGTTTGGATGTGAAATGCAGGGAGCACAGCAGCAGGGCGCCGTACCGGCTCTCGCTTCGCTTTGCAGCCGCCGAAGACGCACCTTCGCCGGCTAGGCGTCCTTCGCTCGCAAAGCGCGAGAGAGAAGCGGGCGGCTCTCTGCGGTGCGGCAAAAACGCGAACAGAAGAGGCTACGTGGAGAAAACCTTCTCCACGCACTCTACCTTCTCTGGGAACTCCAAGTGCACGAGTTCTGTCAGACTGAAGCTGGGGCAAAGTGCTTCTCTCCCTCTCTCCCTCTTCTCTCTCTGCACATTTTGTCCCGAGTGCCAGTGCTGCCAGACCTTCGTGGCAGCGGGAAACATCTTTTGGAGGTGAGCCTGCATGTTGCTATGCGTGCTGGTGCAGTTTGGATGTGAAATGCAGGGAGCGTAGCAGCAGGGCACAGTGCCGGTTTTCGTTTCGCCTTCTGGCCGCCGAAGACGCACCTTCGCCGGCTAGGCGCCTTTTCGCTCGCAAAGCGCGAGAGGGAAGCGGGCGTCTTTCTGCGGTCCGGCAAAGAAGCGAACAGAAGAGGCTACGTGGAGAAAACCTTCTCCACGCACGCCACCTTCTCTGGGAACTCCAAGTGCACGAGTTCTGTAAGACTGAATTTGGGGCAAAGTGCTTCTCTCTCTCTCTTGCTCCTTCTCTCTCTGCACATTGTGTCCCGTGTGCCAGTGTTTCCAGACCTTCGTGGAAGTGAGCTTGGCTTTTGCCTGGACTCTGTCAGCGCTCATATGGAATCAACCACACGATGGCACTCTCGACTTGCTTTTAAAGGAATCCCGCTGTGTCCAGCTCGGAATCCTCCCGATTCTACAGCCAAGTTGGGAAGGTGCCTGCTCTCAACTCATCTGTCAGCCCCAAAAGATTGCTTTGATCTTCCCCTTCCAACTGCAAACTCTTATTTGCACCACACTCTAACGGCAACACCAACGCCTTTGCCCAAATAATTCTTTTCTCTCTCACAAGAATCTGGCTACAAACTTGAGAACATCTGGCAAAAGCAGAGCTCACAAGGATGCCAACTGAGAAAGCTCTTGCTGCCGACAACTTCAACTGCACCCGTCGAGGTACCAGCACACACCCTGCTATCGGCCCTTTCCTTCTCAGCACCATGGTCCAGCACCATGAAGGGGAGCTGCTCCCAATTTCCTTTTGTTTTGCTGCCGAAACACCGTGCAGCCAGCTGTGAAATGATTCCTCTTCCTTCTCCGCTAGATGTAGCTTCACATTCGTTCAGTGTCCAAGGGACAGGATTCACCACGGAGCTTCTCCACGAACTGCTGCTCGCACACGAGTGGGGCCGGGCCAGAAAAGAGCTTGGCTTTTGCCTGGACTCTGTCAGCGCTCATATGGAATCAACCACACGATGGCACTCTCGACTTGCTTTTAAAGGTATCGCGCTGTGTCCAGCTCGGAAGCCGCCCAATTCCACAGCCAAGTTGGAAAGGTGCCTGCTCTCAACTCGACTGTCAGCCCCAAAAGATTGCTTTGATCTTCCCCTTCCAACTGCAAACTCTTATTTGCACCACACTCTAGTGGCCTTTGCCTTAAAAATTCTTTTCACTCTCACAAGAATCTGGCTACAAACTTGAGAACATCTGGCTAAAGCAGAGCTCACAAAGATGCCAGCTGAGAAAGCTCTTGCTGCCGACAACTTCAACTGCACCCGTCGAGGTACCAGCACACACCCTGCTATCGGCCCTTTCCTTCTCAGCTCTTGCTACCATCCTAACCCTGCAGTCTCACTGAGTCTGCATCCAGTCAGGTCCAGCACCATGGAGGGGAGCTGCTCCCACATGAACGGGACCAGGACAAAAAGCTCAACAGCCTGGCGTTTGCATTCCCACTGACAGTTCAACAGCACTAAGCCAGAGAACTGCCTATGGGCAAAAGTCTTAAAATTCACTAAGACCAACCAATGTACACATGCAAAGTTGTTTCCTTTGCAAAAGAGAGGAATTAGAAGCCCATCTCCAATGAAATGGCATCCCCTCCTCCAAAATACAGAACATCCAGGGACTGATCCCATGCAAAGGTGCCAGAACACTGTTCCTCAGCATTACCTAGGCTGCTAGGTAGGCTACCCACCAAGACTGAGCAGAGCGGTTTACCTTGTCCAAAAGATGGTGTTGCCAGAATTTCAGAAGGCCACTTCTGAGACGCGGAAACCACCTGCCAAACTGAATCTTTCAAGAGGCCACCTTCCAAAGATGGATTCCATGTCCGTAAAGTGTACAAACTGAAGCAATGCTTCCACACCAGATATGTCAGGACAGAAAGCAGCTGGTGCCCCGGACCTCCACTGGGCAGCTTCTTCTCTGCGCCTCCAGCGCTGGGGTTGCGTGCTTTCCTTCCCATGAAAAAGCCTTGCCATTCTCCTTCAGGAGCTTACCAAGCCAAAGTTGCATAGCACCTCCAGTATTGCATACGTCCAACAATTACTCCTACCCAGAAGGGGCCAGGAGAGAAATGTCTTGCTGGACTGTACCTCCCCATGGTACCTTTCCTTCTGCTCCACTGACACTGGCACTATGGCCTTTGCTTCTCAAGGAAAGGCACTCCGAGTCTTTTGGCTGGGACTTGCCTTCTCTACCTTGCCCAGTTTTTCCTAGCCTCCTCTTGCTTTGCTTGCCTTTCTTGCATCTGCCTTCCCTTGCCCTGCCTACATCGTCCTTGCTTTGCTTTGCCTTGCCTACCACTCTTTACCTTGCCTTCCATGCAGGCAAGGCAACACAAGGCAAGTGTAGGCAATTGGAGGCAAGTCAAGGGGGAGGTAGACAAGGCCAGAGCAGTGAGGGGAAAGCAAATGGAGTGGTAGGCAAGAGAAGGTCCAGAAGTTAGAGGCAAGGCTAGGCATAAGAAGGTAAGCCCAGTGATGGGTAGGCCAGGCAGAAACAGGAAGGAGTAGGCAAAGCAAGGCCCTGGAGGAAAGCTGTAGCCAGGTGGGGCATGGGCACAGAAGAGAACTCAAAGCCATGGAGGTTTAGCAGGGCAAGAAGAGGAAACTCTTGGGTTGCCAAGGCAAGGCAGCTGCTGGTAGACAAAAGCGGCCAGGAAAGACTGACTTGACTGGTCTTGCTCTCACCTGTGCCAGCTCTAATCTGCACCTAAAACACTGGGGCTACCTGCTTTCCTTCCAATGCAGAAGAACTGTCATCTTGGTCCCAGAGCTCAGAAGACAAATGTGGATTGCCAGTCCAAAATTCTGTACATGCAAGAATTGATGCCAGAAAAAAGCTGCTGGGACAGACGGGTTTGGCTCCTATGGGCTTCCTCTTCCATGCTCCTGAAACACTGCGGGTATGTGAAGGCCTTGAAGGCTTCCTGAGGGAAGCAGGCAGGGCAAGGCAAGTTGAAGAAATGCCACGAAAAGAGGGGTCTTGAATTCCAGGTGGGGGAGGGGTGAGCAAGGTCCTGCAAGGCAAGTGAGGGCTTTGAGGGCAACAGAAGGCAACTGCTGTGTTTACAGGGCAAGGCAAGGCAAGGGGGAGGTAGGCAAGGCAATGAGAGTCCCAGAAGGAGAAGGGAAGGCAAGGCTGGGCCTGGACAAATGGGTGGGGAAGTCAAGGTGGGGATGGCTGAGCAAATCAGTGCAGGGCAGTGGAGGGATGGAAGAGCGGGAATGGTCACTTAAGTTCATACAACATAACCTGTCAAATTCTTTGCACCCATGCCCACGCAGTAAAAGCAAAAAATCAATTGCTGCTTGATTTTGGAATATAGCATGTCTAATGCTGTCTACATCAATTAACGAGTCAGCTATCGCTATGTTGGTAGCATTACTAAACTTGGCCAACCAACAGCCAGGTTTGTTCAGGCTCCTGAGGCCTTGTGCACTTGCAAGCCCAGGAGCCGATGAAGAGGCAGTGATTATCTTGGCAGTGTTCCAGAACTCAGCTGTATCTCTGCAGGCAGAAGTAAAAGCATGTATGCTGTGAGTATGAGAGTGGTGAGTTCAGTTTTGTTGGCTCCATAGTGCAATTGTCATCTTTAGAGAAAAGAGGGTTACTTTCCCCAAAGTAGATGGACCACCTTTAATTGCCATTGGCACTCTGGTCCATGCTCAGTCCGCACAGATTAAGAAAATGCCCTGCGGGAGTTGCATATGCATACTAAAACTCAAGGTTAGTTTTAGTTTGTGATTGAATTACACCGGTGTGAAACACTTGGGTAGCATGGTGTTGTGGCATTGACCCACCAAGCCATAGGGCTATTCCTTGTGCTGAGAAATGTGAAGGTGGTACAGCTATGTGCATTCAAGGTGCCTAAAATCTGCAGTTCCTGTGGGGGTAAAGCAGGGAATTTCCCACAGGGAGACAATGTATCCGGGCAGGCTGAGGGTGAGGCCTATACTAGGCCTAACTCCATGTTTGTTATCTGCAGAAGCTGTTTGGAAATCGAATATAATTAGCTCACGATCCTCTACTGTAAAAACATGTAGCGTGGTGCCAGCTTTACCTGTCTGCCTATACAGCTTTAATAAGACAATTTAAATGCAATTGTTTTTGCCATGTAGACACATGTGCTTTACATCTCAAACCGTTTGTAATTATTTTTACAGAAAGCTGTCCTACCATCAGCAAGTTAAGCAGGTCTTAAATGCAATTTTCCAAGAACGTGCAGTGCTATCATCCCTGTGAGTAAAGCTGCATCTCGAAAACATCTTAATAAACTTACATTTATCTTAGAGGAGTGAACAGGCATTTTCCACATGACTGTAAATCTGACACACTTTAGATTTATTTCTTGATATTATTCGCAAATGTTTAACTGCTGTATGATGAATTTTCAGTAGTTTCTTGTGCGAAGAAAGTCAAAATAAGTTAAATTCTGCTGTATCTAAAACTCTTAAGGTATACTCTTAATCTTGTATCTAATTTTAGTAAATTTAAAGTTAAAAGAATGCAAAGGCATTCAGAGTGACTACCTCACTGAATTCAAAGGACTATTTTTCTTTCCATAGGTATACCTTAATCAGTATCTGTGTGCGTACAAGTGTGAAAGTGCTGCAGCAAATGTACTAAGAATGTTGTTTGAGTCTTTTATGTCTTTTGAGTTTATAAGTCAGACCTGTCAACTTTAAGTTGATCAAAATTTATGTAAAGTCTGTTGGTTTTCAGTTTGATTAAGAAGTTGAATTTTGGTAACCTCTGAAAGAAAGAAAAGAGAAAACAGACGCTTGTAGTCGAGTGAAGAAAATTTCCATGTTTGTGAGTGGTGGTGTTGTTTAGTGAATTTGTAACAGCTGGCAGAGGGGTGTAACTTGCTGCCTCAGAGCCAGAACTGGCTGAGTAGCATCCTGAGGCCAATTCTGTAAAGCATTTTGTGGCCTAAGAGTCAGTTAGCCCCGTAATAACTTTAACAAAGGCAAGTTTAATTTTGTTTTCCTGTACATGTGTGTGAATTGTCTCTGTTAATTTGTATTTTATCAGCATGTAAGTCTGGGTAGAGGCACCTATGAGATAGGACTTATTTTTTAAGTGCTTGACATTAATTTTTGCTTTCAATGATGTTAACTTTAAGCTCTGTTAGATTTATCTTAATTTTAAGTGAAGTTAAAGTTTAAGTTCTGTCAAAACATGAAATTCTAGATGTGTTGTTAAAGTAATGATATGAATTTACTAAGCTTTTACAGAGAGCATTACCCAGAAAACATTATTTGATGCTATACATATGTGTCTCTTTGTTCACAGCTATTTGTAATTTGTTTATGGTACCATTGATTATTTAGTTAAAACTAAACCACAACGCCGATCTGCAAGAAGTATATTGCTTTAAAGAATTGATATTAATAGAAGCTTGTTTAGAAGATTTAGAGAGACCCTCTCAGGTAAGGCCTGGACACTGGCCAAGCCCTGGCCCTAAGCTGATCGGGTACTGAATCTTGAATCCCAGATGTTTCTACCCTAAAACTGCAATTGAGTCATTTTGGCTCACCAATTGGGCTTGGAGAGCTGGAACCCCTTTTCAGGTAAACTTGACAACCTTGCCCGGGAAAGGTCTTCAAGTCTCACCTGTAAAATGGGACTCTCCCGTGATTGTGGACTCTGGGTAGTAGCTAATAGTTAAATGGTTAATGATCTGTATATTTTTAAAGTACTGTTCTCTATCTCTTATGTATTGCACCTGTAGTTGTATCTGTTGCCTTAATTACCTTTGCTCATAATGCAAAACCCACAATTGAGTGTATAATAACAGTCTTGCTCTCACCTGTGCCAGCTCTAATCTGCACCTAAAACACTGGGGCTACCTGCTTTCCTTCCAATGCAGAAGAACTGTCATCTTGGTCCCAGAGCTCAGAAGACAAATGTGGATTGCCAGTCCAAAATCCTGTACATGCAAGAATTGATGCCAGAAAAAAGCTGCTGGGACAGACGGGTTTGGCTCCTATGGGCTTCCTCTTCCATGCTCCTGAAACGCTGCGGGTATGTGAAGGCCTTGAAGGCTTCCTGAGGGAAGCAGGCAGGGCAAGGCAAGTTGAAGAAATGCCACGAAAAGAGGGGTCTTGAATTCCAGGTGGGGGAGGGGTGAGCAAGGTCCTGCAAGGCAAGTGAAGGCTTTGAGGGCAACAGAAGGCAACTGCTGCATTTACAGGGCAAGGCAAGGCAAGGGAGAGATAAGCAAGACAATGAGAGTTCTAGAAAAAGAAGGGAAGGGAAGGCAAGGCTGGGCCTGGACAAATGGGTGGGGAAGTCAAGGTGGGGATGGCTGAGCAAATCAGTGCAGGGCAGTGGAGGGATGGAAGAGCGGGAATGGTCACTTAAGTTCATACAACATAACCTGTCAAATTCTTTGCACCCATGCCCACGCAGTAAAAGCAAAAAATCAATTGCTGCTTGATTTTGGAATATAGCATGTCTAATGCTGTCTACATCAATTAACAAGTCAGCTATCGCTATGCTGGTAGCATTACTAAACTTGGCCAACCAACAGCCAGGTTTGTTCAGGCTCCTGAGGCCTTGTGCACTTGCAAGCCCAGGAGCCGATGAAGAGGCAGTGATTATCTTGGCAGTGTTCCAGAACTCAGCTGTATCTCTGCAGGCAGAAGTAAAAGCATGTATGCTGTGAGTATGAGAGTGGTGAGTTCAGTTTTGTTGGCTCCATAGTGCAATTGTCATCTTTAGAGAAAAGAGGGTTACTTTCCCCAAAGTAGATGGACCACCTTTAATTGCCATTGGCACTCTGGTCCATGCTCAGTCCGCACAGATTAAGAAAATGCCCTGCGGGAGTTGCATATGTATACTAAAACTCAAGGTTAGTTTTAGTTTGTGATTGAATTACACCGGTGTGAAACACTTGGGTAGCATGGTGTTGTGGCATTGACCCACCAAGCCATAGGGCTATTCCTTGTGCTGAGAAATGTGAAGGTGGTACAGCTATGTGCATTCAAGGTGCCTAAAATCTGCAGTTCCTGTGGGGGTAAAGCAGGGAATTTCCCACGGGGAGACAATGTATCCGGGTAGGCTGAGGAGGCAGGGGTGCTGTTCCATAACTGTGGCAGTTCAGGGGTGGTGAGAAGGATGCCGATCAGACACTTTGTGAATGGCTTCTGAGGCGCAGCAGTGCTAAGGCATAAGGGATCTTGTCCAGTTGCCTTAGCCAGGGTCACCCAGATGTTTTGCTCCAGGGGGTGTATGGGTTGCAGGTATCCTGTTAAATCACAAACAGAAGAGCAGTTACCTCCCCCCTCTTCCTGCTCCCACCCATTACTCCTGCCGACGTAAGTGCGGAGTGGGTACTTGGCACCAGTGCCATTCCCCTGGAACAGTCATAGTAACCACCTTGTTTGCTTCTGCTCCTATCACCTCAAGTGGCGATAAGACCGGGTTTCTGGGGCGTGGTGGGGGGGGGGGTGGATACCATAGCTTGGCACCTGACAAGCAAGACTATGTGGGACTTTGAATGGATAGGGAGGGCAAAACCCACAGAGAAGACTGATCCTATAGTTCCAGTAGGGAGAATATGGGTAGAAGGAGCTGTGTTTTGAGTGCTTAAAGTGAACGGTCTTTCATTTTTCCAGTGTTTGTAACAGTGCAGCTGGAGAATAACTCATCTGAAATGCTGCCTTTTTCAGCCTAGAAATGAAACTCAAGATCCTTTCAGTATAGGAGATTAGATAAAAGTGGATCTTTACTGGAGCTCCAGGGACAGTTCCAGGAAGAATATCCACAAACGCCCACCCCTCCCCCCGGCTGAATACAGTCTTCTAGGTTTTAGGAAATTAGCATCATTGATCAAAAGCACCAATTCAGAGGACAAGTGGGGATGCAATTCCCCCCAGGTCAAGCCCCTTCTCTGGAGCCCCCCCACCCTTGGTACTAGTTGGACTTGTTGACTAAAATGTGTCTTGAAGATCTTGTTGTCAGGCTTGGTTCCCAGGAAGAAGCAAGACAGGAGAGGGGCCTTGTGCCCTCCAGGGCTTGGAGCTCTGCAATGAGTTTGGTCTTTCTGGCTGGGGAAAAACTACTGGCAAGGTCACAAATACAGAAAAGTAAAAAGGCAAAAATCACTTTGGCATCAGAAACAAAGGTAAAATTAATGTAAAAAGCAAGCTAAGATACATCTGAAAACTTCTCTGCTTTCTTCATCTTCCCCTTATGCAAAGAGGCTTTTGATTTGCAGGATTTTCATTTTATCCAAAGGCATTCATTCCATAGGTGCCAAAACCATCCCACAATGATAAGTGAAATATAGTCAGTAGGGACAATAGGGACTGGCATCCACCGCAAAGGAGAGGAAAGATCATTTCCAGAACACTAGTTTTATTTAACTGTGGTGAAAAGTGGGAGCTGAGTTTTGTTTAGAATTAGCCAGAAGAAGCTCTTAATTATTCTCTGCTGCTGCTGCTCTTATACCTTTTCATAATTACTGTGGCACATTAAGATTGGCTGCTAGCAAACAATGACAAGGCTGTCTAACAAACAATGGCAATTCAAGCAATAATACAATGAGCTATACTGATGCCTTCAGGTATTTCTAGTTTTTTACTCTTCATGTAGCTGTAACTTGCTGTAGTTCTGTGCTTCTTACAAAGTGCTAAAATCCCCTGTTCCCAGCACCTTTAGCCAAAACAAGACTCTCTGAGTACAGATTCAAGGACATATTCATTGCCTTAGGGCTTGAAAATATGTAAACAACTGTGAGATGGGGGGAGCAGGCCTGGGGTGGTTAACATCATCACCTGAGGGTACGATTGGAGAATTAAGGGCCAATATGCTAATGAAACAGAACTTATAAAAGGTGAAGAGCTCGTGACTCGGGGTCCATTTTGGGTGTCGTCCCCGACAGGGGACTTTGTTTGCCTGAATCTACCTTTAAGGCCTCTGCAGGCCTTAAATAAATTGTCTGCTTTTTATACTCCTAATTTGTCTTGGCCTCTGTTTCAGGTAGCCTGTCTTTTAGGCTACAATACAAGCAAAAGTAGAGTTGGTTACAAAAACCGGATGTGCTAGGAAGGCCGGAAGTTGGTATGACAGAGTTAAAAATTGGATGTGCTAGGGAGACCGGAAGTTTTAACCACAGAGTTAAAACTGAAGGTGCTAGGAAGACCGGAAGTTTTGTATCATAGAGTTGAATCGGAGTGTGCTAGGGAGACCGGAAGTTTTAATCACAGAGTTGAAACTGAAGGTGCTAGGAAAACCGGAAGGAGGAAGTGGAGTCAAGCAAGAAAGTTTTCTTCATTCTCTTTTCTTCATTATCTCGTGGACATGCACAACAAGCACAGGACCAAATATGGCAGGGCCTTTGACATGAATTCAGTCGCAGACACAAGCAGTAAGCAGGTCTAGGGTAGGGAATGGGCATGAAAGGGAATGCACAGCAATGGTGGTTTAGCAAGGCAAGACAGGTGAGGTTCATAGATTGCTGGCAGGCGGAAGTGGCCAGGAAAGACTGATTTGACTGGCCTTGCTCTCACCTGCACCATCTCTAATCTGCACCTAAAACACTGGGGCTACCTGCTTTCCTTCCAATGCAGAAGAACTGTCATTTTGGTTCCGGAGCCCAGAAGACAAATGTGGATTGCCTGTCCAAAATTCCATACATGCAAGAATTGATGCCAGGCAAAAGCTGCTGGGACAGACAGGTCTGGCTTCACGTGACCTCCTATGGGCTTCCTCTTCCATGCTCCTGAAACACTGCGGGTATGTGAAGGCCTTGAAGGCTTCCTGAGGGAAGCAGGCAGGGCAAGGCAAGTTGAAGAATTGTCACGAAAAGAAGGGTCTTGAATTCCAGGTGGGGGAGGGGTGAGCAAGGTCCTGCAAGGCAAGTGAGGGCTTTGAGGGCAACAGAAGGCAACTGCTGTGTTTACAGGGCAAGGCAAGGCAAGGGGGAGGTAGGCAAGGCAATGAGAGTCCCAGAAGGAGAAGGGAAGGCAAGGCTGGGCCTGGACAAATGGGTGGGGAAGTCAAGGTGGGGATGGCCGAGCAAGTCAGAGCAAGTCAGTGCAGGGCAGTGGAGGGATGGAAGAGCGGGAATGGTCACTTAAGTTCATACAACATAACCTGTCAAATTCTTTGCACCCATGCCCACGCAGTAAAAGCAAAAAATCAATTGCTGCTTGATTTTGGAATATAGCATGTCTAATGCTGTCTACATCAATTAACGAGTCAGCTATCGCTATGCTGGTAGCATTACTAAACTTGGCCAACCAACAGCCAGGTTTGTTCAGGCTCCTGAGGCCTTGTGCACTTGCAAGCCCAGGAGCCGATGAAGAGGCAGTGATTATCTTGGCAGTGTTCCAGAACTCAGCTGTATCTCTGCAGGCAGAAGTAAAAGCATGTATGCTGTGAGTATGAGAGTGGTGAGTTCAGTTTTGTTGGCTCCATAGTGCAATTGTCATCTTTAGAGAAAAGAGGGTTACTTTCCCCAAAGTAGATGGACCACCTTTAATTGCCATTGGCACTCTGGTCCATGCTCAGTCCGCACAGATTAAGAAAATGCCCTGCGGGAGTTGCATATGTATACTAAAACTCAAGGTTAGTTTTAGTTTGTGATTGAATTACACCGGTGTGAAACACTTGGGTAGCATGGTGTTGTGGCATTGACCCACCAAGCCATAGGGCTATTCCTTGTGCTGAGAAATGTGAAGGTGGTACAGCTATGTGCATTCAAGGTGCCTAAAATCTGCAGTTCCTGTGGGGGTAAAGCAGGGAATTTCCCACGGGGAGACAATGTATCCGGGCAGGCTGAGGAGGCAGGGGTGCTGTTCCATAACTGTGGCAGTTCAGGGGTGGTGAGAAGGATGCCGATCAGACACTTTGTGAATGGCTTCTGAGGCGCAGCAGTGCTAAGGCATAAGGGATCTTGTCCAGTTGCCTTAGCCAGGGTCACCCAGATGTTTTGCTCCAGGGGGTGTATGGGTTGCAGGTATCCTGTTAAATCACAAACAGAAGAGCAGTTACCTCCCCCCTCTTCCTGCTCCCACCCATTACTCCTGCCGACGTAAGTGCGGAGTGGGTACTTGGCACCAGTGCCATTCCCCTGGAACAGTGATAGTAACCACCTTGTTTGCTTCTGCTCCTATCACCTCAAGTGGCGATAAGACCGGGTTTCTGGGGCGTGGTGGGGGGGGGGGTGGATACCATAGCTTGGCACCTGACAAGCAAGACTATGTGGGACTTTGAATGGATAGGGAGGGCAAAACCCACAGAGAAGACTGATCCTATAGTTCCAGTAGGGAGAATATGGGTAGAAGGAGCTGTGTTTTGAGTGCTTAAAGTGAATGGTCTTTCATTTTTCCAGTGTTTGTAACAGTGCAGCTGGAGAATAACTCATCTGAAATGCTGCCTTTTTCAGCCTAGAAATGAAACTCAAGATCCTTTCAGTATAGGAGATAAGATAAAAGTGGATCTTTACTGGAGCTCCAGGGACAGTTCCAGGAAGAATATCCACAAACGCCCACCCCTCCCCCCGGCTGAATACAGTCTTCTAGGTTTTAGGAAATTAGCATCATTGATCAAAAGCACCAATTCAGAGGACAAGTGGGGATGCAATTCCCCCCAGGTCAAGCCCCTTCTCTGGAGCCCCCCCACCCTTGGTACTAGTTGGACTTGTTGACTAAAATGTGTCTTGAAGATCTTGTTGTCAGGCTTGGTTCCCAGGAAGAAGCAAGACAGGAGAGGGGCCTTGTGCCCTCCAGGGCTTGGAGCTCTGCAATGAGTTTGGTCTTTCTGGCTGGGGAAAAACTACTGGCAAGGTCACAAATACAGAAAAGTAAAAAGGCAAAAATCACTTTGGCATCAGAAGCAAAGGTAAAATTAATGTAAAAAGCAAGCTAAGATACATCTGAAAACTTCTCTGCTTTCTTCATCTTCCCCTTATGCAAAGAGGCTTTTGATTTGCAGGATTTTCATTTTATCCAAAGGCATTCATTCCATAGGTGCCAAAACCATCCCACAATGATAAGTGAAATATAGTCAGTAGGGACAATAGGGACTGGCATCCACCGCAAAGGAGAGGAAAGATCATTTCCAGAACAATAGTTTTATTTAACTGTGGTGAAAAGTGGGAGCTGAGTTTTGTTTAGAATTAGCCAGAAGAAGCTCTTAATTATTCTCTGCTGCTGCTGCTCTTATACCTTTTCATAATTACTGTGGCACATTAAGATTGGCTGCTAGCAAACAATGACAAGGCTGTCTAACAAACAATGGCAATTCAAGCAATAATACAATGAGCTATACTGATGCCTTCAGGTATTTCTAGTTTTTTACTCTTCATGTAGCTGTAACTTGCTGTAGTTCTGTGCTTCTTACAAAGTGCTAAAATCCCCTGTTCCCAGCACCTTTAGCCAAAACAAGACTCTCTGAGTACAGATTCAAGGACATATTCATTGCCTTAGGGCTTGAAAATATGTAAACAACTGTGAGATGGGGGGAGCAGGCCTGGGGTGGTTAACATCATCACCTGAGGGTACGATTGGAGAATTAAGGGCCAATATGCTAATGAAACAGAACTTATAAAAGGTGAAGAGCTCGTGACTCGGGGTCCATTTTGGGTGTCGTCCCCGACAGGGGACTTTGTTTGCCTGAATCTACCTTTAAGGCCTCTGCAGGCCTTAAATAAATTGTCTGCTTTTTATACTCCTAATTTGTCTTGGCCTCTGTTTCAGGTAGCCTGTCTTTTAGGCTACAATACAAGCAAAAGTAGAGTTGGTTACAAAAACCGGATGTGCTAGGAAGGCCGGAAGTTGGTATGACAGAGTTAAAAATTGGATGTGCTAGGGAGACCGGAAGTTTTAACCACAGAGTTAAAACTGAAGGTGCTAGGAAGACCGGAAGTTTTGTATCATAGAGTTGAATCGGAGTGTGCTAGGGAGACCGGAAGTTTTAATCACAGAGTTGAAACTGAAGGTGCTAGGAAAACCGGAAGGAGGAAGTGGAGTCAAGCAAGAAAGTTTTCTTCATTCTCTTTTCTTCATTATCTCGTGGACATGCACAACAAGCACAGGACCAAATATGGCAGGGCCTTTGACATGAATTCAGTCGCAGACACAAGCAGTAAGCAGGTCTAGGGTAGGGAATGGGCATGAAAGGGAATGCACAGCAATGGTGGTTTAGCAAGGCAAGACAGGTGAGGTTCATAGATTGCTGGCAGGCGGAAGTGGCCAGGAAAGACTGATTTGACTGGCCTTGCTCTCACCTGCACCATCTCTAATCTGCACCTAAAACACTGGGGCTACCTGCTTTCCTTCCAATGCAGAAGAACTGTCATTTTGGTTCCGGAGCCCAGAAGACAAATGTGGATTGCCTGTCCAAAATTCCATACATGCAAGAATTGATGCCAGGCAAAAGCTGCTGGGACAGACAGGTCTGGCTTCACGTGACCTCCTATGGGCTTCCTCTTCCATGCTCCTGAAAGACTGCGGGTATGTGAAGGCCTTGAAGGCTTCCTGAGGGAAGCAGGCAGGGCAAGGCAAGTTGAAGAATTGTCACGAAAAGAAGGGTCTTGAATTCCAGGTGGGGGAGGGGTGAGCAAGGTCCTGCAAGGCAAGTGAGGGCTTTGAGGGCAACAGAAGGCAACTGCTGTGTTTACAGGGCAAGGCAAGGCAAGGGGGAGGTAGGCAAGGCAATGAGAGTCCCAGAAGGAGAAGGGAAGGCAAGGCTGGGCCTGGACAAATGGGTGGGGAAGTCAAGGTGGGGATGGCCGAGCAAGTCAGTGCAGGGCAGTGGAGGGATGGAAGAGCGGGAATGGTCACTTAAGTTCATACAACATAACCTGTCAAATTCTTTGCACCCATGCCCACGCAGTAAAAGCAAAAAATCAATTGCTGCTTGATTTTGGAATATAGCATGTCTAATGCTGTCTACATCAATTAACGAGTCAGCTATCGCTATGCTGGTAGCATTACTAAACTTGGCCAACCAACAGCCAGGTTTGTTCAGGCTCCTGAGGCCTTGTGCACTTGCAAGCCCAGGAGCCGATGAAGTGGCAGTGTTCCAGAACTCAGCTGTATCTCTGCAGGCAGAAGTAAAAGCATGTATGCTGTGAGTATGAGTGGTGAGTTCAGTTTTGTTGGCTCCATAGTGCAATTGTCATCTTTAGAGAAAAGAGGGTTACTTTCCCCAAAGTAGATGGACCACCTTTAATTGCCATTGGCACTCTGGTCCATGCTCAGTCCACACAGATTAAGAAAATGCCCTGCGGGAGTTGCATATGTATACTAAAACTCAAGGTTAGTTTTAGTTTGTGATTGAATTACACCGGTGTGAAACACTTGGGTAGCATGGTGTTGTGGCATTGACCCACCAAGCCATAGGGCTATTCCTTGTGCTGAGAAATGTGAAGGTGGTACAGCTATGTGCATTCAAGGTGCCTAAAATCTGCAGTTCCTGTGGGGGTAAAGCAGGGAATTTCCCACGGGGAGACAATGTATCTGGGCAGGCTGAGGGTGGGGCCTATACTAGGCCTAACTCCATGTTTGTTATCTGCAGAAGCTGTTTGGAAATCGAATATAATTAGCTCACGATCCTCTACTGTAAAAACATGTAGCGTGGTGCCAGCTTTACCTGTCTGCCTATACAGCTTTAATAAGACAATTTAAATGCAATTGTTTTTGCCATGTAGACACATGTGCTTTACATCTCAAACCGTTTGTAATTATTTTTACAGAAAGCTGTCTTACCATCAGCAAGTTAAGCAGGTCTTAAATGCAATTTTCCAAGAACGTGCAGTGCTATCATCCCTGTGAGTAAAGCTGCATCTCGAAAACATCTTAATAAACTTACATTTATCTTAGAGGAGTGAACAGGCATTTTCCACATGACTGTAAATCTGCCACACTTTAGATTTATTTCTTGATATTATTTGCAAATGTTTAACTGCTGTATGATGAATTTTCAGTAGTTTCTTGTGCGAAGAAAGTCAAAATAAGTTAAATTCTGCTGTATCTAAAACTCTTAAGGTATACTCTTAATCTTGTATCTAATTTTAGTAAATTTAAAGTTAAAAGAATGCAAAGGCATTCAGAGTGACTACCTCACTGAATTCAAAGGACTATTTTTCTTTCCATAGGTATACCTTAATCAGTATCTGTGTGCATACAAGTGTGAAAGTGCTGCAGCAAATGTACTAAGAATGTTGTTTGAGTCTTTTATGCCTTTTGAGTTTATAAGTCAGACCTGTCAACTTTAAGTTGATCAAAATTTATGTAAAGTCTGTTGGTTTTCAGTTTGATTAAGAAGTTGAATTTTGGTAACCTCTGAAAGAAAGAAAAGAGAAAACAGACGCTTGTAGTCGAGTGAAGAAAATTTCCATGTTTGTGAGTGGTGGTGTTGTTTAGTGAATTTGTAACAGCTGGCAGAGGGGTGTAACTTGCTGCTTCAGAGCCAGAACTGGCTGAGTAGCATCCTGAGGCCAATTCTGTAAAGCATTTTGTGGCCTAAGAGTCAGTTAGCCCCATAATAACTTTAGCAAAGGCAAGTTTAATTTTGTTTTCCTGTACATGTGTGTGAATTGTCTCTGTTAATTTGTATTTTATCAGCATGTAAGTCTGGGTAGAGGCACCTATGAGATAGGACTTATTTTTTAAGTGCTTGACATTAATTTTTGCTTTCAATGATGTTAACTTTAAGCTCTGTTAGATTTATCTTAATTTTAAGTGAAGTTAAAGTTTAAGTTCTGTCAAAACATGAAATTCTAGATGTGTTGTTAAAGTAATGATATGAATTTACTAAGCTTTTACAGAGAGCATTACCCAGAAAACATTATTTGATGCTATACATATGTGTCTCTTTGTTCACAGCTATTTGTAATTTGTTTATGGTACCATTGATTATTTAGTTAAAACTAAACCACAACGCCGATCTGCAAGAAGTATATTGCTTGAAAGAATTGATATTAATAGAAGCTTGTTTAGAAGATTTAGAGAGACCCTCTCAGGTAAGGCCTGGGCTCTGGCCAAGTCCTGGCCCTAAGCTGATCGGGTACTGAATCTTTAATCCCAGATGTTTCTACCCTAAAACTGCAATTGAGTCATTTTGGCTCACCAATTGGGCTTGGAGAGCTGGAACCCCTTTTCAGGTAAACTTGACAACCTTGCCCGGGAAAGGTCTTCAAGTCTCACCTGTAAAATGGGACTCTCCCGTGATTGTAGACTCTGGGTAGTAGCTAATAGTTAAATGGTTAATGATCTGTATATTTTTAAAGTACTGTTCTCTTTCTCTTATGTATTGCACCTGTAGTTGTATCTGTTGCCTTAATTACCTTTGCTCATAATGCAAAACCCACAATTGAGTGTATAATAACAGGTAATGACAAAGCTCAAATGTTAACCTGTTAACCTAGAGAAGAGAGTATGCATGTGTTCTATCATCAACAAGTTTGAAGCAATTACCTACTCACCTGATCAGAATCAAGAATTAGAGTTCAGAAAAAACCATGGACTCTTTAATCAAGTTTAGAGCTTGGCAGAGACTTTAGAGCAACGGTGTATATTGTTTTCACAGTTTCAATTAGCTAAAGTAGTACTTGCTAGAAAAATTATTTTAAGTAACCTTATAATAACAAGTTGAAGTGGAGAGGTTGCTCAAAGCTGAAGAATCACTGAGTAGCTCAAGAATTTGTGTAAGACAGTGTTGTTGTTGCTTTTGATAATAATAACTTTCAAAAGGTTGTTTTGCTGTGCTTTGCAATGACTGGCTGTCAGCTCAGACTTTCTCCTTGGCTGGCTCAACTGCTGAAGAAAGGACTACGGCTATTGATAATCATTATAATTACTGTTTTAATTGTTCAATTAATGTTTAACTGCTTAACTAAGAAATTAACTAGTGCTTTGTAACCATTAAAGAAACAGGGGGAAATGTGGGAAATGTGGAGGATCTGGCACTGCAATGGTTAAGAGCTAAGGAACATCCAGAGCCACAGCTGCAGCTTGTGGGCCCTTGATAAGCAAGTAAGATTCCCATGAGAAACAAGACCTGAGAAGCACAAGGAGTTCCCATGAGAAGCGGAACTGAGACACACAAACAATGAAGAAGAAGATACCACAAGACTGCCAAACAAGCTGATTAACGCAGGTGGACAGCAGCCTATCCTGAGCTTAGCTTTTGCAATATGTATGAGGCTAATTAAGTAACGTATATATTGTGTAGCTGAAAGGCAATAAACTGAGTTCTGATGATCACAAATGTGGTGTCAGGCTTCCTCTTCCCGACAACCTGCACACACACACACACACACACACACACACAGAGGGAGCGAGAGATAGTTCCTCGTTCGTTTCTGTTTTGATTTCCTGGACTTTATTTGCTTTGTTGTTGCTTGCTTTTCCTTGGTGTGCCTTAAGTGCTCGTTAAGCAAGAGTTCATTGAATCTTGTCAATGAACTGTCTTGCGCTGTCACATGATATTCAGTCTGGTTTTTGCTGATACTCCTGCTGATGATTTTGAAAGTGATCTCAAACTCTCAGTTATAACTTTGGATGCAGCAAATTCAAAGAAATTCTTGGTGTTGCAGCCAAATTCTTTTGAGCAGAATGCACTTGAAATTAATGCACAGGGTACTAATTTGCTCGCCTTGGCTGCTCAGGGATGTGGTGCCAAATAGCCCACAGGGAATAATTAACCATGCTCTGTGCGCCTGTGGTGTGACCTGTGAAATCGCACCCAGTGAATGAAAGAAAAAGGCATGGAAACAGCGATTTTTATGGGGAACATCTGTTACTATGAGAAATAGACTGATTGAGACTGCTCCCCAAGCATGCACAAATGTGATAATGAGCCTTTTAATTAATAAAACAGGAAATCCTCTGGATGAGATAATGGAACACAGCAGCTAGGTGACCTTGGGGAGTGGAACGCCCAGAATCGAGATAGGAATCAAGAAAACCTGCCTATTAGGCTTTTGATACCACATGGTGGCTACATGCCGGAGTTAAAATTCCAAGAGGAGATGCAGAAATCCAAGCAACTATTCATGATTTGTTACCAGCAAGTCATTTTCTGGTTTGCTTTCAACCCTGCTCTAGTAGCAAGTGAATTTGTAATGTTAAATTCTGTACACCCACAGTGTGGAGTGGCCTTCCAAGTTACTGGTTTTAATGTTTATCAAACCAAAATGTAACATATAATTTGTGATTCAGTCTTCTAGACTGGAGATTTCATTCTATGAATCTTCAAAGGCATGTGCTGCAAGTTTTGGGATGACAGAAAGCAAAACGTTTATTTGCAATAGTGTTGGAAAACTGCAGTAAGCAGAACTTCCAGAGCGCAGGCTGATGTGTGCTGTCTTTGGAGAAGAGCTGTTAGTGAGCAATGGGCAGAACTAGCTGATTTCCTATAGCTCTCCTTGGAGAGCAAATTAACCAGGTGACCTGGACCTGGGAGATTGTCAAGCAGCTAAGCACAATGTCAACATGTTCACTGAGGTCTCCTGGTGTGGTGTAGTTCATCTGCTGAAAGATACAATGTCGTCCTGGGGTATTGCAGGATACAAAGCCGAATAGCCAGCTCCTACAGCAGCTCTCTAGAGTTGTTAGTGCTTCCAGTGTAAATCACCATATTTCAACAGGTCTGAAAATGATGACCTTGGCTGTTTTCATAGCCTTGATCACAAGCCTACCCACAAGGAAAAGAAGGCTTAGAGCAACACAAGAAATTTGAAAAACAATTCCATCCCTTGTTCTCTAACTTTTTAATAATATTACTTTCCTTATAGTCATCACCCTAAGTAATTGCCATACTTTTCTTGGTTTTGAGATTTGTTATAGTGATCTGCCTTTACTCTTTAATTCTTAACAAAACTCAGCTCACACTTTTCACCACAGTTAAATAAAACTATTGTTCTGGAAATGATCTTTCCTCTCCTTTGTGGTGGATGCCAGTCCCTATTGTCCCTACTGACTGTACTTCACTTATCATTGGGATGGTTTTGGCACCTATGGAATGAATGCCTTTGGATAAAATGAAAATCCTGCAAATCAAAAGCCTCTTTGCATAAGGGGAAGATGAAGAAAGCAGAGAAGTTTTCAGATGTATCTTAGCTTGCTTTTTAACATTAATTTTATCTTTGCTTCTGATGCCAAAGTGATTTTTGCCTTGCATCGCGGCAGCAGGAGCGGCACCCCTCAGCCCGGGGACATCGAAATTAGCTTCTCCGCTCAGCTCAACTCCGCCCCTGCCCCCGCCCATCGCAGCAGCAGGAGCGGCACTGCCCAAGGCAATGACGTTGCCACCCTCGGGCCCCGCCTCCCCGCCCCCCCTTTGGGCCAGAGCCGGCGGGCAAACTGGCCGCCACCCCCCCGCGCCCAGCGGCGGCGGCGAGCAGGCCGGGCCATAGCCGCCCAACAGCGGCGGTGGGTGAGGGCCCATCACGGCCCCCACCCTCAAACAAGGCATTAGCAAATCCATTTCTACTTCTTTTCTTTCCCTAGGACTAGAAGGGGTTTTCTTCTTCCGATTTTCATCACATGAGAAGATGCCCCCCATTGCATACACTTACAAACAGGAAAGATCACAGAAGTAACACACATAGAGGACTTTGCTATTGTGATAAATAACCGTGTGTGTTTGTTAATCAAATCTTGCTTAAGCCAGGTGTGGTAAATACGTAGTAATATAGTGTTGGCTTTTTGCAGATATTCATTGTGTGTATGGTTTTATTCTGTTTATATAAGTAGTCTTGTCATAAAGAATAGAGGTATATAACCAATGTTTTAATTTCTGTTATTAACTAGATTTCGATATAATAGTAAAATAACTGGTAGAGGTAGTTTAAAAGACTTTCCTTTACTAACCACACTGCCTGCTTGACTGGATCCCCTATTGTTCTTTATTAAACTTTTAAATTTCAACAGGAGAGTTAACCTCGTTTATCACACAGGGAATAAATGGTTAAAATTGAGTCAGAAAGCTCACAAGTTTTATCTAACAAAAAGCTAAGCAAGGCCAAGAAAAACAGATGTCTAAGCAAGAACAGAGGGAACAGATAACGAAGTCAGGTCAGGATGACCTGTACCCAGTGAAGTAAGCGATGTATGAGCCCCCCTGAGATGAGCCCCTCCGAGGAAGACGTCGGTCTTCGGCCTCACGACCACCAGAAGGCAGAAGAAGAAGACCCCATAGTAACAGCCCGCGGAGACGCAGAGTACTCCCGGATACCAGGTCAAAGAGACTATAAAACTTGAGGGATTAGGGGGGGCGAGTGGCGAACCGTTGGCGGAGCAGGGTCTCCACGGTCGCCCAGCGCTGTTTTGCTTGTTGTAGCTTGCTCAATAAATCAAATTATTTTAATTGGCCTGGTTTTTGTCTCTAACCTATAACACTACTGTAGTGCTAGCCCTAGCCCTCTCTCAGAAGGACGTCTCCTTCTACACAAATTGTATCACAAAAGAACTCTTTATACATCTACTCACGTGCCTCTGTAGGGTCCTTGGTCTCTGATACCTTCTAGGCTGCCACCGCCCCGGTAGATGTTGACAGAGTGATAATGCAGGTGTTGCACTGGGCCCAGAGGGGTTTGTAGAGACCTTCCTTGACCCGGCTGGGGTGCCAAAAACTGTAGCCTAAAAGACAGGCTACCTGAAACAGAGGCCAAGACAAATTAGGAGTATAAAAAGCAGACAATTTATTTAAGGCCTGCAGAGGCCTTAAAGGTAGATTCAGGCAAACAAAGTCCCCTGTCGGGGACGACACCCAAAATGGACCCCGAGTCACGAGCTCTTCACCTTTTATAAGTTCTGTTTCATTAGCATATTGGCCCTTAATTCTCCAATCGTACCCTCAGGTGATGATGTTAACCACCCCAGGCCTGCTCCCCCCATCTCACAGTTGTTTACATATTTTCAAGCCCTAAGGCAATGAATATGTCCTTGAATCTGTACTCAGAGAGTCTTGTTTTGGCTAAAGGTGCTGGGAACAGGGGATTTTAGCACTTTGTAAGAAGCACAGAACTACAGCAAGTTACAGCTACATGAAGAGTAAAAAACTAGAAATACCTGAAGGCATCAGTATAGCTCATTGTATTATTGCTTGAATTGCCATTGTTTGTTAGACAGCCTTGTCATTGTTTGCTAGCAGCCAATCTTAATGTGCCACAGTAATTATGAAAAGGTATAAGAGCAGCAGCAGCAGAGAATAATTAAGAGCTTCTTCTGGCTAATTCTAAACAAAACTCAGCTCCCACTTTTCACCACAGTTAAATAAAACTAGTGTTCTGGAAATGATCTTTCCTCTCCTTTGCGGTGGATGCCAGTCCCTATTGTCCCTACTGACTATATTTCACTTATCATTGTGGGATGGTTTTGGCACCTATGGAATGAATGCCTTTGGATAAAATGAAAATCCTGCAAATCAAAAGCCTCTTTGCATAAGGGGAAGATGAAGAAAGCAGAGAAGTTTTCAGATGTATCTTAGCTTGCTTTTTACATTAATTTTACCTTTGCTTCTGATGCCAAAGTGATTTTTGCCTTTTTACTTTTCTGTATTTGTGACCTTGCCAGTAGTTTTTCCCCAGCCAGAAAGACCAAACTCATTGCAGAGCTCCAAGCCCTGGAGGGCACAAGGCCCCTCTCCTGTCTTGCTTCTTCCTGGGAACCAAGCCTGACAACAAGATCTTCAAGACACATTTTAGTCAACAAGTCCAACTAGTACCAAGGGTGGGGGGGCTCCAGAGAAGGGGCTTGACCTGGGGGGAATTGCATCCCCACTTGTCCTCTGAATTGGTGCTTTTGATCAATGATGCTAATTTCCTAAAACCTAGAAGACTGTATTCAGCCGGGGGGAGGGGTGGGCGTTTGTGGATATTCTTCCTGGAACTGTCCCTGGAGCTCCAGTAAAGATCCCCTTTTATCTTATCTCCTATACTGAAAGGATCTTGAGTTTCATTTCTAGGCTGAAAAAGGCAGCATTTCAGATGAGTTATTCTCCAGCTGCACTGTTACAAACACTGGAAAAATGAAAGACCGTTCACTTTAAGCACTCAAAACACAGCTCCTTCTACCCATATTCTCCCTACTGGAACTATAGGATCAGTCTTCTCTGTGGGTTTTGCCCTCCCTATCCATTCAAAGTCCCACATAGTCTTGCTTGTCAGGTGCCAAGCTATGGTATCCACCCCCCCCCCCCCACCACGCCCCAGAAACCCGGTCTTATCGCCACTTGAGGTGATAGGAGCAGAAGCAAACAAGGTGGTTACTATGACTGTTCCAGGGGAATGGCACTGGTGCCAAGTACCCACTCCGCACTTACGTCGGCAGGAGTAATGGGTGGGAGCAGGAAGAGGGGGGAGGTAACTGCTCTTCTGTTTGTGATTTAACAGGATACCTGCAACCCATACACCCCCTGGAGCAAAACATCTGGGTGACCCTGGCTAAGGCAACTGGACAAGATCCCTTATGCCTTAGCACTGCTGCGCCTCAGAAGCCATTCACAAAGTGTCTGATCGGCATCCTTCTCACCACCCCTGAACTGCCACAGTTATGGAACAGCACCCCTGCCTCCTCAGCCTGCCCGGATACATTGTCTCCCCGTGGGAAATTCCCTGCTTTACCCCCACAGGAACTGCAGATTTTAGGCACCTTGAATGCACATAGCTGTACCACCTTCACATTTCTCAGCACAAGGAATAGCCCTATGGCTTGGTGGGTCAATGCCACAACACCATGCTACCCAAGTGTTTCACACCGGTGTAATTCAATCACAAACTAAAACTAACCTTGAGTTTTAGTATACATATGCAACTCCCGCAGGGCATTTTCTTAATCTGTGCGGACTGAGCATGGACCAGAGTGCCAATGGCAATTAAAGGTGGTCCATCTATGTTGGAGAAGGAGCAGAAAGCTCTCCTACATATTATTACTCAGCAAAAGAAAGAATAGAATTAAAAACTGAGTTTGAGCTAGAGAAAAAATAAGCATACCAGCTGATTGAAATACAAACTGGAAAAACCAGCTTTGCAAAGATCTAAACCTGGAGCTGCTATGGTAATCTGAGAACTCTCATAGGCTATACACAAATGACGTAGAACTTGTATCTCCTCCTAAATTGGTTAGTAGAAATTAGCATATTCATCAGGAAACCTGTTAACTAAGCGAACAAAGCAAATTTTGCTCAGACTGCATTTTTCACTCCCTGCTTGCAACTTCCCTCTCCCCTCTTACCATGTGGGATCACCACGGAGCTGCGAGAAGCCGCCACGTGGTCGGTCCCACTTCCCTACCTCATCTACTCAAGAAATAAACCCACATGCTTTGAAAATGGATGCAGAGAGTCTGGCTCCCCTGTCCCTTCCCCTTCCCTCTTCCCCTCCCCCCCCCGCAGTCCGCCCCTGCCGCCTCCGAGCGCGCCTCTTTCCCTCCCCCCCTCCCCCCCCCTGCAGTCCGCCCCTGCCGCCTCCGAGCGCGCCTCTTTCCCCCCCTCCCCCCCCCCCCCCCCCCCGCGTGTCCTGCTGCCCGTTCCGGCGGCACGGACACTCCCTTCGCCGCCTCCCCGTGCTGGAGCCGGCGCGGTCCACGGCTCCACCATGGCGCGGGCGAGCGACCCAACCCCCGTCCCGGGGCAGCGCAGAAACACTCCCCTTCCGCCTGCGGCAGCCCCTCCCTCCTCCTCCACGAGTCCCTGTTTTCTCGTTCGCATTCCCGCACAAGCCACCGTGCCCGTCCCGACCTCCCCTGCCGCCTCCGGCGGCATTCGCCGCTTGACACCACCCATCCCTCCCCCACGGCTCCACGACAACGAAGCACCACCGCCGCCGCCTATCCCGACACAGACGAGCCATCCCGTCTCTGCAACGATCCACCCCGTGTTCAGCACACCACGACCGTATCCCAAAACACCGTCGAAAATCCGGTTCCGTCCAGCACCCCTATCTTCGCCGACAACTTTTCCATGCACCCCACCAAACTTTTTCCAACTTCCTCGCCGCCATCCAAACAGCACCGACCTCCCACCGCTGCTATCTACAAAGCCATTCACGCCCCGAGCACCACCTGACGCTTCTTTCTCCTCACCGACCCACCTACAACAAAAGACAACACCGTCTAACATAACAAATACTTTAACACAGACAATTTCCAACAATTCAAACCTAATAATATTCCTCTGTATCCTTTACAAATATCACCTATATCCTTAAATAATTCCACTTCTCCCCGACCATTCAATATTTCTTACTCCCCCACAAATCAAAAAATAATACAAAAAATATATACCAAATTTTACAAACCCTTTTATATCAACAGAGAGGGGGAGAATCCCAGGTTACACCTCAAAGAAAGCGACATAAAGCTTTGCATGTCTGTAATTTTCAAAAAAGCTTTCCAGAGGGACCTGACCCCTTCATATACTAATATTTCCTAACCACCTAAAAAGCAAAATTGAAATACAACCCCCCAAATTTGATTAAAAATTTAAAATCAAAACAAATACAAAAACCATACAGGTCTTGTAACTTGGGAGAAGGCATTTTCTTTTGTTTTCACAGGTACAAAGCTCGAAGAAATTCCAGCAAAAGTATGTGAAATCCTGTCACATCAGCAAGCAGTCGCAGAAAAAAGAAAAAAAAAAAAAAAAAGAAAAAAGAAAAAAAAAAAACAAAAACACGAGAAGCAAAAACCCACAGCTGAGCTAGCAAAACCAACAAGAAAAAGTAATCTGTCAAAAAAGACAGCCCAAAAACAAAATGAACTTTATAATTTACATGAATATATGTTATGATTTTTTTTCTTTGTATTAATTGTTATAATAAAGTTTTACTTGTAATTCAAATCAATGACAAAAAAGCCTGAATTACTTTAGCCAAGTTTACAAACTCTAATACAACACAAAGCCCTAACAAACCCCTTACAACTTGTTTAATTAAAACATTAATTCTCTTCCATTACCATATAAACATAACTGTAAAATTTTTTTTAAAAAATTGTATTATATAATATTATCTAATTATACTGTATCCATTCATAAACAACTACAAAACTTAAGAAATTTAGCCAACCAAATTACAGTAAATGACCCATCTTAGCTAAACAATTTGTTTCATGACTAGAACTTCATATCTTGGCTAAAGGAACTCTTTAAAATAAGTTTAATTGTGTTTATAGTAATAATTGTAGTGTTAATAGCAATTCCCTGTATACTTCAATGTGTAAAAAAGCTTATATCTTAGTAGTTCATCAAAACGGGGGAGATGTTGGAGAAGGAGCAGAAAGCTCTCCTACATATTATTACTCAGCAAAAGAAAGAATAGAATTAAAAACTGAGTTTGAGCTAGAGAAAAAATAAGCATACCAGCTGATTGAAATACAAACTGGAAAAACCAGCTTTGCAAAGATCTAAACCTGGAGCTGCTATGGTAATCTGAGAACTCTCATAGGCTATACACAAATGACGTAGAACTTGTATCTCCTCCTAAATTGGTTAGTAGAAATTAGCATATTCATCAGGAAACCTGTTAACTAAGCGAACAAAGCAAATTTTGCTCAGACTGCATTTTTCACTCCCTGCTTGCAACTTCCCTCTCCCCTCTTACCATGTGGGATCAC
Organism: Acanthiza pusilla; assembly: GCA_036630365.1. Classification (NCBI taxonomy): domain Eukaryota; kingdom Metazoa; phylum Chordata; class Aves; order Passeriformes; family Acanthizidae; genus Acanthiza; species Acanthiza pusilla. Next base: position 84,723 of record JAXCHO010000254.1, on the reverse strand, counting down.
CACGGAGCTGCGAGAAGCCGCCACGTGGTCGGTCCCACTTCCCTACCTCATCTACTCAAGAAATAAACCCACATGCTTTGAAAATGGATGCAGAGAGTCTGGCTACATCATTGCAGAAGGAAACCAGGACAATATTACTCTAATACATCTACTTTGGGGAAAGTAACCCTCTTTTCTCTAAAGATGACAATTGCACTATGGAGCCAACAAAACTGAACTCACCACTCTCATACTCACAGCATACATGCTTTTACTTCTGCCTGCAGAGATACAGCTGAGTTCTGGAACACTGCCAAGATAATCACTGCCTCTTCATCGGCTCCTGGGCTTGCAAGTGCACAAGGCCTCAGGAGCCTGAACAAACCTGGCTGTTGGTTGGCCAAGTTTAGTAATGCTACCAGCATAGCGATAGCTGACTCGTTAATTGATGTAGACAGCATTAGACATGCTATATTCCAAAATCAAGCAGCAATTGATTTTTTGCTTTTACTGCATGGGCATGGGTGCAAAGAATTTGACAGGTTATGTTGTATGAACTTAAGTGACCATTCCCGCTCTTCCATCCCTCCACTGCCCTGCACTGACTTGCTCGGCCATCCCCACCTTGACTTCCCCACCCATTTGTCCAGGCCCAGCCTTGCCTTCCCTTCTCCTTCTGGGACTCTCATTGCCTTGCCTACCTCCCCCTTGCCTTGCCTTGCCCTGTAAACACAGCAGTTGCCTTCTGTTGCCCTCAAAGCCCTCACTTGCCTTGCAGGACCTTGCTCACCCCTCCCCCACCTGGAATTCAAGACCCTTCTTTTCGTGACAATTCTTCAACTTGCCTTGCCCTGCCTGCTTCCCTCAGGAAGCCTTCAAGGCCTTCACATACCCGCAGTGTTTCAGGAGCATGGAAGAGGAAGCCCATAGGAGGTCACGTGAAGCCAGACCTGTCTGTCCCAGCAGCTTTTGCCTGGCATCAATTCTTGCATGTATGGAATTTTGGACAGGCAATCCACATTTGTCTTCTGGGCTCCGGAACCAAAATGACAGTTCTTCTGCATTGGAAGGAAAGCAGGTAGCCCCAGTGTTTTAGGTGCAGATTAGAGATGGTGCAGGTGAGAGCAAGGCCAGTCAAATCAGTCTTTCCTGGCCACTTCCGCCTGCCAGCAATCTATGAACCTCACCTGTCTTGCCTTGCTAAACCACCATTGCTGTGCATTCCCTTTCATGCCCATTCCCTACCCTAGACCTGCTTACTGCTTGTGTCTGCGACTGAATTCATGTCAAAGGCCCTGCCATATTTGGTCCTGTGCTTGTTGTGCATGTCCACGAGATAATGAAGAAAAGAGAATGAAGAAAACTTTCTTGCTTGACTCCACTTCCTCCTTCCGGTTTTCCTAGCACCTTCAGTTTCAACTCTGTGATTAAAACTTCCGGTCTCCCTAGCACACTCCGATTCAACTCTATGATACAAAACTTCCGGTCTTCCTAGCACCTGCAGTTTTAACTCTGTGGTTAAAACTTCCGGTCTCCCTAGCACATCCAATTTTTAACTCTGTCATACCAACTTCCGGCCTTCCTAGCACATCCGGTTTTTGTAACCAACTCTACTTTTGCTTGTATTGTAGCCTAAAAGACAGGCTACCTGAAACAGAGGCCAAGACAAATTAGGAGTATAAAAAGCAGACAATTTATTTAAGGCCTGCAGAGGCCTTAAAGGTAGATTCAGGCAAACAAAGTCCCCTGTCGGGGACGACACCCAAAATGGACCCCGAGTCACGAGCTCTTCACCTTTTATAAGTTCTGTTTCATTAGCATATTGGCCCTTAATTCTCCAATCGTACCCTCAGGTGATGATGTTAACCACCCCAGGCCTGCTCCCCCCATCTCACAGTTGTTTACATATTTTCAAGCCCTAAGGCAATGAATATGTCCTTGAATCTGTACTCAGAGAGTCTTGTTTTGGCTAAAGGTGCTGGGAACAGGGGATTTTAGCACTTTGTAAGAAGCACAGAACTACAGCAAGTTACAGCTACATGAAGAGTAAAAAACTAGAAATACCTGAAGGCATCAGTATAGCTCATTGTATTATTGCTTGAATTGCCATTGTTTGTTAGACAGCCTTGTCATTGTTTGCTAGCAGCCAATCTTAATGTGCCACAGTAATTATGAAAAGGTATAAGAGCAGCAGCAGCAGAGAATAATTAAGAGCTTCTTCTGGCTAATTCTAAACAAAACTCAGCTCCCACTTTTCACCACAGTTAAATAAAACTAGTGTTCTGGAAATGATCTTTCCTCTCCTTTGCGGTGGATGCCAGTCCCTATTGTCCCTACTGACTATATTTCACTTATCATTGTGGGATGGTTTTGGCACCTATGGAATGAATGCCTTTGGATAAAATGAAAATCCTGCAAATCAAAAGCCTCTTTGCATAAGGGGAAGATGAAGAAAGCAGAGAAGTTTTCAGATGTATCTTAGCTTGCTTTTTACATTAATTTTACCTTTGCTTCTGATGCCAAAGTGATTTTTGCCTTTTTACTTTTCTGTATTTGTGACCTTGCCAGTAGTTTTTCCCCAGCCAGAAAGACCAAACTCATTGCAGAGCTCCAAGCCCTGGAGGGCACAAGGCCCCTCTCCTGTCTTGCTTCTTCCTGGGAACCAAGCCTGACAACAAGATCTTCAAGACACATTTTAGTCAACAAGTCCAACTAGTACCAAGGGTGGGGGGGCTCCAGAGAAGGGGCTTGACCTGGGGGGAATTGCATCCCCACTTGTCCTCTGAATTGGTGCTTTTGATCAATGATGCTAATTTCCTAAAACCTAGAAGACTGTATTCAGCCGGGGGGAGGGGTGGGCGTTTGTGGATATTCTTCCTGGAACTGTCCCTGGAGCTCCAGTAAAGATCCACTTTTATCTTATCTCCTATACTGAAAGGATCTTGAGTTTCATTTCTAGGCTGAAAAAGGCAGCATTTCAGATGAGTTATTCTCCAGCTGCACTGTTACAAACACTGGAAAAATGAAAGACCATTCACTTTAAGCACTCAAAACACAGCTCCTTCTACCCATATTCTCCCTACTGGAACTATAGGATCAGTCTTCTCTGTGGGTTTTGCCCTCCCTATCCATTCAAAGTCCCACATAGTCTTGCTTGTCAGGTGCCAAGCTATGGTATCCACCCCCCCCCCCACCACGCCCCAGAAACCCGGTCTTATCGCCACTTGAGGTGATAGGAGCAGAAGCAAACAAGGTGGTTACTATCACTGTTCCAGGGGAATGGCACTGGTGCCAAGTACCCACTCCGCACTTACGTCGGCAGGAGTAATGGGTGGGAGCAGGAAGAGGGGGGAGGTAACTGCTCTTCTGTTTGTGATTTAACAGGATACCTGCAACCCATACACCCCCTGGAGCAAAACATCTGGGTGACCCTGGCTAAGGCAACTGGACAAGATCCCTTATGCCTTAGCACTGCTGCGCCTCAGAAGCCATTCACAAAGTGTCTGATCGGCATCCTTCTCACCACCCCTGAACTGCCACAGTTATGGAACAGCACCCCTGCCTCCTCAGCCTGCCCGGATACATTGTCTCCCCGTGGGAAATTCCCTGCTTTACCCCCACAGGAACTGCAGATTTTAGGCACCTTGAATGCACATAGCTGTACCACCTTCACATTTCTCAGCACAAGGAATAGCCCTATGGCTTGGTGGGTCAATGCCACAACACCATGCTACCCAAGTGTTTCACACCGGTGTAATTCAATCACAAACTAAAACTAACCTTGAGTTTTAGTATACATATGCAACTCCCGCAGGGCATTTTCTTAATCTGTGCGGACTGAGCATGGACCAGAGTGCCAATGGCAATTAAAGGTGGTCCATCTATGTTGGAGAAGGAGCAGAAAGCTCTCCTACATATTATTACTCAGCAAAAGAAAGAATAGAATTAAAAACTGAGTTTGAGCTAGAGAAAAAATAAGCATACCAGCTGATTGAAATACAAACTGGAAAAACCAGCTTTGCAAAGATCTAAACCTGGAGCTGCTATGGTAATCTGAGAACTCTCATAGGCTATACACAAATGACGTAGAACTTGTATCTCCTCCTAAATTGGTTAGTAGAAATTAGCATATTCATCAGGAAACCTGTTAACTAAGCGAACAAAGCAAATTTTGCTAAGACTGCATTTTTCACTCCCTGCTTGCAACTTCCCTCTCCCCTCTTACCATGTGGGATCACCACGGAGCTGCGAGAAGCCGCCACGTGGTCGGTCCCACTTCCCTACCTCATCTACTCAAGAAATAAACCCACATGCTTTGAAAATGGATGCAGAGAGTCTGGCTCCCCTGTCCCTTCCCCTTCCCTCCCCCCCTCCCCCCCCCGCAGTCCGCCCCTGCCGCCTCCGAGCGCGCCTCTTTCCCTCCCCCCCTCCCCCCCCCTGCAGTCCGCCCCTGCCGCCTCCGAGCGCGCCTCTTTCCCCCCCCCCCCCCCCCCCCCCCCCGCGTGTCCTGCTGCCCGTTCCGGCGGCACGGACACTCCCTTCGCCGCCTCCCCGTGCTGGAGCCGGCGCGGTCCACGGCTCCACCATGGCGCGGGCGAGCGACCCAACCCCCGTCCCGGGGCAGCGCAGAAACACTCCCCTTCCGCCTGCGGCAGCCCCTCCCTCCTCCTCCACGAGTCCCTGTTTTCTCGTTCGCATTCCCGCACAAGCCACCGTGCCCGTCCCGACCTCCCCTGCCGCCTCCGGCGGCATTCGCCGCTTGACACCACCCATCCCTCCCCCACGGCTCCACGACAACGAAGCACCACCGCCGCCGCCTATCCCGACACAGACGAGCCATCCCGTCTCTGCAACGATCCACCCCGTGTTCAGCACACCACGACCGTATCCCAAAACACCGTCGAAAATCCGGTTCCGTCCAGCACCCCTATCTTCGCCGACAACTTTTCCATGCACCCCACCAAACTTTTTCCAACTTCCTCGCCGCCATCCAAACAGCACCGACCTCCCACCGCTGCTATCTACAAAGCCATTCACGCCCCGAGCACCACCTGACGCTTCTTTCTCCTCACCGACCCACCTACAACAAAAGACAACACCGTCTAACATAACAAATACTTTAACACAGACAATTTCCAACAATTCAAACCTAATAATATTCCTCTGTATCCTTTACAAATATCACCTATATCCTTAAATAATTCCACTTCTCCCCGACCATTCAATATTTCTTACTCCCCCACAAATCAAAAAATAATACAAAAAATATATACCAAATTTTACAAACCCTTTTATATCAACAGAGAGGGGGAGAATCCCAGGTTACACCTCAAAGAAAGCGACATAAAGCTTTGCATGTCTGTAATTTTCAAAAAAGCTTTCCAGAGGGACCTGACCCCTTCATATACTAATATTTCCTAACCACCTAAAAAGCAAAATTGAAATACAACCCCCCAAATTTGATTAAAAATTTAAAATCAAAACAAATACAAAAACCATACAGGTCTTGTAACTTGGGAGAAGGCATTTTCTTTTGTTTTCACAGGTACAAAGCTCGAAGAAATTCCAGCAAAAGTATGTGAAATCCTGTCACATCAGCAAGCAGTCGCAGAAAAAAGAAAAAAAAAAAAAAAAGAAAAAAGAAAAAAAAAAAACAAAAACGCGAGAAGCAAAAACCCACAGCTGAGCTAGCAAAACCAACAAGAAAAAGTAATCTGTCAAAAAAGACAGCCCAAAAACAAAATGAACTTTATAATTTACATGAATATATGTTATGATTTTTTTTCTTTGTATTAATTGTTATAATAAAGTTTTACTTGTAATTCAAATCAATGACAAAAAAGCCTGAATTACTTTAGCCAAGTTTACAAACTCTAATACAACACAAAGCCCTAACAAACCCCTGACAACTTGTTTAATTAAAACATTAATTCTCTTCCATTACCATATAAACATAACTGTAAAATTTTTTTTTAAAAATTGTATTATATAATATTATCTAATTATACTGTATCCATTCATAAACAACTACAAAACTTAAGAAATTTAGCCAACCAAATTACAGTAAATGACCCATCTTAGCTAAACAATTTGTTTCATGACTAGAACTTCATATCTTGGCTAAAGGAACTCTTTAAAATAAGTTTAATTGTGTTTATAGTAATAATTGTAGTGTTAATAGCAATTCCCTGTATACTTCAATGTGTAAAAAAGCTTATATCTTAGTAGTTCATCAAAACGGGGGAGATGTTGGAGAAGGAGCAGAAAGCTCTCCTACATATTATTACTCAGCAAAAGAAAGAATAGAATTAAAAACTGAGTTTGAGCTAGAGAAAAAATAAGCATACCAGCTGATTGAAATACAAACTGGAAAAACCAGCTTTGCAAAGATCTAAACCTGGAGCTGCTATGGTAATCTGAGAACTCTCATAGGCTATACACAAATGACGTAGAACTTGTATCTCCTCCTAAATTGGTTAGTAGAAATTAGCATATTCATCAGGAAACCTGTTAACTAAGCGAACAAAGCAAATTTTGCTAAGACTGCATTTTTCACTCCCTGCTTGCAACTTCCCTCTCCCCTCTTACCACGTGGGATCACCACGGAGCTGCGAGAAGCCGCCACGTGGTCGGTCCCACTTCCCTACCTCATCTACTCAAGAAATAAACCCACATGCTTTGAAAATGGATGCAGAGAGTCTGGCTACATCATTGCAGAAGGAAACCAGGACAATATTACTCTAATACATCTACTTTGGGGAAAGTAACCCTCTTTTCTCTAAAGATGACAATTGCACTATGGAGCCAACAAAACTGAACTCACCACTCTCATACTCACAGCATACATGCTTTTACTTCTGCCTGCAGAGATACAGCTGAGTTCTGGAACACTGCCAAGATAATCACTGCCTCTTCATCGGCTCCTGGGCTTGCAAGTGCACAAGGCCTCAGGAGCCTGAACAAACCTGGCTGTTGGTTGGCCAAGTTTAGTAATGCTACCAGCATAGCGATAGCTGACTCGTTAATTGATGTAGACAGCATTAGACATGCTATATTCCAAAATCAAGCAGCAATTGATTTTTTGCTTTTACTGCATGGGCATGGGTGCAAAGAATTTGACAGGTTATGTTGTATGAACTTAAGTGACCATTCCCGCTCTTCCATCCCTCCACTGCCCTGCACTGACTTGCTCGGCCATCCCCACCTTGACTTCCCCACCCATTTGTCCAGGCCCAGCCTTGCCTTCCCTTCTCCTTCTGGGACTCTCATTGCCTTGCCTACCTCCCCCTTGCCTTGCCTTGCCCTGTAAACACAGCAGTTGCCTTCTGTTGCCCTCAAAGCCCTCACTTGCCTTGCAGGACCTTGCTCACCCCTCCCCCACCTGGAATTCAAGACCCTTCTTTTCGTGACAATTCTTCAACTTGCCTTGCCCTGCCTGCTTCCCTCAGGAAGCCTTCAAGGCCTTCACATACCCGCAGTGTTTCAGGAGCATGGAAGAGGAAGCCCATAGGAGGTCACGTGAAGCCAGACCTGTCTGTCCCAGCAGCTTTTGCCTGGCATCAATTCTTGCATGTATGGAATTTTGGACAGGCAATCCACATTTGTCTTCTGGGCTCCGGAACCAAAATGACAGTTCTTCTGCATTGGAAGGAAAGCAGGTAGCCCCAGTGTTTTAGGTGCAGATTAGAGATGGTGCAGGTGAGAGCAAGGCCAGTCAAATCAGTCTTTCCTGGCCACTTCCGCCTGCCAGCAATCTATGAACCTCACCTGTCTTGCCTTGCTAAACCACCATTGCTGTGCATTCCCTTTCATGCCCATTCCCTACCCTAGACCTGCTTACTGCTTGTGTCTGCGACTGAATTCATGTCAAAGGCCCTGCCATATTTGGTCCTGTGCTTGTTGTGCATGTCCACGAGATAATGAAGAAAAGAGAATGAAGAAAACTTTCTTGCTTGACTCCACTTCCTCCTTCCGGTTTTCCTAGCACCTTCAGTTTCAACTCTGTGATTAAAACTTCCGGTCTCCCTAGCACACTCCGATTCAACTCTATGATACAAAACTTCCGGTCTTCCTAGCACCTGCAGTTTTAACTCTGTGGTTAAAACTTCCGGTCTCCCTAGCACATCCAATTTTTAACTCTGTCATACCAACTTCCGGCCTTCCTAGCACATCCGGTTTTTGTAACCAACTCTACTTTTGCTTGTATTGTAGCCTAAAAGACAGGCTACCTGAAACAGAGGCCAAGACAAATTAGGAGTATAAAAAGCAGACAATTTATTTAAGGCCTGCAGAGGCCTTAAAGGTAGATTCAGGCAAACAAAGTCCCCTGTCGGGGACGACACCCAAAATGGACCCCGAGTCACGAGCTCTTCACCTTTTATAAGTTCTGTTTCATTAGCATATTGGCCCTTAATTCTCCAATCGTACCCTCAGGTGATGATGTTAACCACCCCAGGCCTGCTCCCCCCATCTCACAGTTGTTTACATATTTTCAAGCCCTAAGGCAATGAATATGTCCTTGAATCTGTACTCAGAGAGTCTTGTTTTGGCTAAAGGTGCTGGGAACAGGGGATTTTAGCACTTTGTAAGAAGCACAGAACTACAGCAAGTTACAGCTACATGAAGAGTAAAAAACTAGAAATACCTGAAGGCATCAGTATAGCTCATTGTATTATTGCTTGAATTGCCATTGTTTGTTAGACAGCCTTGTCATTGTTTGCTAGCAGCCAATCTTAATGTGCCACAGTAATTATGAAAAGGTATAAGAGCAGCAGCAGCAGAGAATAATTAAGAGCTTCTTCTGGCTAATTCTAAACAAAACTCAGCTCCCACTTTTCACCACAGTTAAATAAAACTAGTGTTCTGGAAATGATCTTTCCTCTCCTTTGCGGTGGATGCCAGTCCCTATTGTCCCTACTGACTATATTTCACTTATCATTGTGGGATGGTTTTGGCACCTATGGAATGAATGCCTTTGGATAAAATGAAAATCCTGCAAATCAAAAGCCTCTTTGCATAAGGGGAAGATGAAGAAAGCAGAGAAGTTTTCAGATGTATCTTAGCTTGCTTTTTACATTAATTTTACCTTTGCTTCTGATGCCAAAGTGATTTTTGCCTTTTTACTTTTCTGTATTTGTGACCTTGCCAGTAGTTTTTCCCCAGCCAGAAAGACCAAACTCATTGCAGAGCTCCAAGCCCTGGAGGGCACAAGGCCCCTCTCCTGTCTTGCTTCTTCCTGGGAACCAAGCCTGACAACAAGATCTTCAAGACACATTTTAGTCAACAAGTCCAACTAGTACCAAGGGTGGGGGGGCTCCAGAGAAGGGGCTTGACCTGGGGGGAATTGCATCCCCACTTGTCCTCTGAATTGGTGCTTTTGATCAATGATGCTAATTTCCTAAAACCTAGAAGACTGTATTCAGCCGGGGGGAGGGGTGGGCGTTTGTGGATATTCTTCCTGGAACTGTCCCTGGAGCTCCAGTAAAGATCCACTTTTATCTTATCTCCTATACTGAAAGGATCTTGAGTTTCATTTCTAGGCTGAAAAAGGCAGCATTTCAGATGAGTTATTCTCCAGCTGCACTGTTACAAACACTGGAAAAATGAAAGACCATTCACTTTAAGCACTCAAAACACAGCTCCTTCTACCCATATTCTCCCTACTGGAACTATAGGATCAGTCTTCTCTGTGGGTTTTGCCCTCCCTATCCATTCAAAGTCCCACATAGTCTTGCTTGTCAGGTGCCAAGCTATGGTATCCACCCCCCCCCCCACCACGCCCCAGAAACCCGGTCTTATCGCCACTTGAGGTGATAGGAGCAGAAGCAAACAAGGTGGTTACTATGACTGTTCCAGGGGAATGGCACTGGTGCCAAGTACCCACTCCGCACTTACGTCGGCAGGAGTAATGGGTGGGAGCAGGAAGAGGGGGGAGGTAACTGCTCTTCTGTTTGTGATTTAACAGGATACCTGCAACCCATACACCCCCTGGAGCAAAACATCTGGGTGACCCTGGCTAAGGCAACTGGACAAGATCCCTTATGCCTTAGCACTGCTGCGCCTCAGAAGCCATTCACAAAGTGTCTGATCGGCATCCTTCTCACCACCCCTGAACTGCCACAGTTATGGAACAGCACCCCTGCCTCCTCAGCCTGCCCGGATACATTGTCTCCCCGTGGGAAATTCCCTGCTTTACCCCCACAGGAACTGCAGATTTTAGGCACCTTGAATGCACATAGCTGTACCACCTTCACATTTCTCAGCACAAGGAATAGCCCTATGGCTTGGTGGGTCAATGCCACAACACCATGCTACCCAAGTGTTTCACACCGGTGTAATTCAATCACAAACTAAAACTAACCTTGAGTTTTAGTATACATATGCAACTCCCGCAGGGCATTTTCTTAATCTGTGCGGACTGAGCATGGACCAGAGTGCCAATGGCAATTAAAGGTGGTCCATCTACTTTGGGGAAAGTAACCCTCTTTTCTCTAAAGATGACAATTGCACTATGGAGCCAACAAAACTGAACTCACCACTCTCATACTCACAGCATACATGCTTTTACTTCTGCCTGCAGAGATACAGCTGAGTTCTGGAACACTGCCAAGATAATCACTGCCTCTTCATCGGCTCCTGGGCTTGCAAGTGCACAAGGCCTCAGGAGCCTGAACAAACCTGGCTGTTGGTTGGCCAAGTTTAGTAATGCTACCAGCATAGCGATAGCTGACTCGTTAATTGATGTAGACAGCATTAGACATGCTATATTCCAAAATCAAGCAGCAATTGATTTTTTGCTTTTACTGCGTGGGCATGGGTGCAAAGAATTTGACAGGTTATGTTGTATGAACTTAAGTGACCATTCCCGCTCTTCCATCCCTCCACTGCCCTGCACTGACTTGCTCGGCCATCCCCACCTTGACTTCCCCACCCATTTGTCCAGGCCCAGCCTTGCCTTCCCTTCTCCTTCTGGGACTCTCATTGCCTTGCCTACCTCCCCCTTGCCTTGCCTTGCCCTGTAAACACAGCAGTTGCCTTCTGTTGCCCTCAAAGCCCTCACTTGCCTTGCAGGACCTTGCTCACCCCTCCCCCACCTGGAATTCAAGACCCTTCTTTTCGTGACAATTCTTCAACTTGCCTTGCCCTGCCTGCTTCCCTCAGGAAGCCTTCAAGGCCTTCACATACCCGCAGTCTTTCAGGAGCATGGAAGAGGAAGCCCATAGGAGGTCACGTGAAGCCAGACCTGTCTGTCCCAGCAGCTTTTGCCTGGCATCAATTCTTGCATGTATGGAATTTTGGACAGGCAATCCACATTTGTCTTCTGGGCTCCGGAACCAAAATGACAGTTCTTCTGCATTGGAAGGAAAGCAGGTAGCCCCAGTGTTTTAGGTGCAGATTAGAGATGGTGCAGGTGAGAGCAAGGCCAGTCAAATCAGTCTTTCCTGGCCACTTCCGCCTGCCAGCAATCTATGAACCTCACCTGTCTTGCCTTGCTAAACCACCATTGCTGTGCATTCCCTTTCATGCCCATTCCCTACCCTAGACCTGCTTACTGCTTGTGTCTGCGACTGAATTCATGTCAAAGGCCCTGCCATATTTGGTCCTGTGCTTGTTGTGCATGTCCACGAGATAATGAAGAAAAGAGAATGAAGAAAACTTTCTTGCTTGACTCCACTTCCTCCTTCCGGTTTTCCTAGCACCTTCAGTTTCAACTCTGTGATTAAAACTTCCGGTCTCCCTAGCACACTCCGATTCAACTCTATGATACAAAACTTCCGGTCTTCCTAGCACCTTCAGTTTTAACTCTGTGGTTAAAACTTCCGGTCTCCCTAGCACATCCAATTTTTAACTCTGTCATACCAACTTCCGGCCTTCCTAGCACATCCGGTTTTTGTAACCAACTCTACTTTTGCTTGTATTGTAGCCTAAAAGACAGGCTACCTGAAACAGAGGCCAAGACAAATTAGGAGTATAAAAAGCAGACAATTTATTTAAGGCCTGCAGAGGCCTTAAAGGTAGATTCAGGCAAACAAAGTCCCCTGTCGGGGACGACACCCAAAATGGACCCCGAGTCACGAGCTCTTCACCTTTTATAAGTTCTGTTTCATTAGCATATTGGCCCTTAATTCTCCAATCGTACCCTCAGGTGATGATGTTAACCACCCCAGGCCTGCTCCCCCCATCTCACAGTTGTTTACATATTTTCAAGCCCTAAGGCAATGAATATGTCCTTGAATCTGTACTCAGAGAGTCTTGTTTTGGCTAAAGGTGCTGGGAACAGGGGATTTTAGCACTTTGTAAGAAGCACAGAACTACAGCAAGTTACAGCTACATGAAGAGTAAAAAACTAGAAATACCTGAAGGCATCAGTATAGCTCATTGTATTATTGCTTGAATTGCCATTGTTTGTTAGACAGCCTTGTCATTGTTTGCTAGCAGCCAATCTTAATGTGCCACAGTAATTATGAAAAGGTATAAGAGCAGCAGCAGCAGAGAATAATTAAGAGCTTCTTCTGGCTAATTCTAAACAAAACTCAGCTCCCACTTTTCACCACAGTTAAATAAAACTATTGTTCTGGAAATGATCTTTCCTCTCCTTTGCGGTGGATGCCAGTCCCTATTGTCCCTACTGACTATATTTCACTTATCATTGTGGGATGGTTTTGGCACCTATGGAATGAATGCCTTTGGATAAAATGAAAATCCTGCAAATCAAAAGCCTCTTTGCATAAGGGGAAGATGAAGAAAGCAGAGAAGTTTTCAGATGTATCTTAGCTTGCTTTTTACATTAATTTTACCTTTGTTTCTGATGCCAAAGTGATTTTTGCCTTTTTACTTTTCTGTATTTGTGACCTTGCCAGTAGTTTTTCCCCAGCCAGAAAGACCAAACTCATTGCAGAGCTCCAAGCCCTGGAGGGCACAAGGCCCCTCTCCTGTCTTGCTTCTTCCTGGGAACCAAGCCTGACAACAAGATCTTCAAGACACATTTTAGTCAACAAGTCCAACTAGTACCAAGGGTGGGGGGGCTCCAGAGAAGGGGCTTGACCTGGGGGGAATTGCATCCCCACTTGTCCTCTGAATTGGTGCTTTTGATCAATGATGCTAATTTCCTAAAACCTAGAAGACTGTATTCAGCCGGGGGGAGGGGTGGGCGTTTGTGGATATTCTTCCTGGAACTGTCCCTGGAGCTCCAGTAAAGATCCACTTTTATCTAATCTCCTATACTGAAAGGATCTTGAGTTTCATTTCTAGGCTGAAAAAGGCAGCATTTCAGATGAGTTATTCTCCAGCTGCACTGTTACAAACACTGGAAAAATGAAAGACCGTTCACTTTAAGCACTCAAAACACAGCTCCTTCTACCCATATTCTCCCTACTGGAACTATAGGATCAGTCTTCTCTGTGGGTTTTGCCCTCCCTATCCATTCAAAGTCCCACATAGTCTTGCTTGTCAGGTGCCAAGCTATGGTATCCACCCCCCCCCCCACCACGCCCCAGAAACCCGGTCTTATCGCCACTTGAGGTGATAGGAGCAGAAGCAAACAAGGTGGTTACTATCACTGTTCCAGGGGAATGGCACTGGTGCCAAGTACCCACTCCGCACTTACGTCGGCAGGAGTAATGGGTGGGAGCAGGAAGAGGGGGGAGGTAACTGCTCTTCTGTTTGTGATTTAACAGGATACCTGCAACCCATACACCCCCTGGAGCAAAACATCTGGGTGACCCTGGCTAAGGCAACTGGACAAGATCCCTTATGCCTTAGCACTGCTGCGCCTCAGAAGCCATTCACAAAGTGTCTGATCGGCATCCTTCTCACCACCCCTGAACTGCCACAGTTATGGAACAGCACCCCTGCCTCCTCAGCCTACCCGGATACATTGTCTCCCCGTGGGAAATTCCCTGCTTTACCCCCACAGGAACTGCAGATTTTAGGCACCTTGAATGCACATAGCTGTACCACCTTCACATTTCTCAGCACAAGGAATAGCCCTATGGCTTGGTGGGTCAATGCCACAACACCATGCTACCCAAGTGTTTCACACCGGTGTAATTCAATCACAAACTAAAACTAACCTTGAGTTTTAGTATGCATATGCAACTCCCGCAGGGCATTTTCTTCATCTGTGCGGACTGAGCATGGACCAGAGTGCCAATGGCAATTAAAGGTGGTCCATCTACTTTGGGGAAAGTAACCCTCTTTTCTCTAAAGATGACAATTGCACTATGGAGCCAACAAAACTGAACTCACCACTCTCATACTCACAGCATACATGCTTTTACTTCTGCCTGCAGAGATACAGCTGAGTTCTGGAACACTGCCAAGATAATCACTGCCTCTTCATCGGCTCCTGGGCTTGCAAGTGCACAAGGCCTCAGGAGCCTGAACAAACCTGGCTGTTGGTTGGCCAAGTTTAGTAATGCTACCAGCATAGCGATAGCTGACTTGTTAATTGATGTAGACAGCATTAGACATGCTATATTCCAAAATCAAGCAGCAATTGATTTTTTGCTTTTACTGCGTGGGCATGGGTGCAAAGAATTTGACAGGTTATGTTGTATGAACTTAAGTGACCATTCCCGCTCTTCCATCCCTCCACTGCCCTGCACTGATTTGCTCAGCCATCCCCACCTTGACTTCCCCACCCATTTGTCCAGGCCCAGCCTTGCCTTCCCTTCCCTTCCCTTCTTTTTCTAGAACTCTCATTGTCTTGCTTATCTCTCCCTTGCCTTGCCTTGCCCTGTAAATGCAGCAGTTGCCTTCTGTTGCCCTCAAAGCCTTCACTTGCCTTGCAGGACCTTGCTCACCCCTCCCCCACCTGGAATTCAAGACCCCTCTTTTCGTGGCATTTCTTCAACTTGCCTTGCCCTGCCTGCTTCCCTCAGGAAGCCTTCAAGGCCTTCACATACCCGCAGCGTTTCAGGAGCATGGAAGAGGAAGCCCATAGGAGCCAAACCCGTCTGTCCCAGCAGCTTTTTTCTGGCATCAATTCTTGCATGTACAGGATTTTGGACTGGCAATCCACATTTGTCTTCTGAGCTCTGGGACCAAGATGACAGTTCTTCTGCATTGGAAGGAAAGCAGGTAGCCCCAGTGTTTTAGGTGCAGATTAGAGCTGGCACAGGTGAGAGCAAGACTGTTATTATACACTCAATTGTGGGTTTTGCATTATGAGCAAAGGTAATTAAGGCAACAGATACAACTACAGGTGCAATACATAAGAGATAGAGAACAGTACTTTAAAAATATACAGATCATTAACCATTTAACTATTAGCTACTACCCAGAGTCCACAATCACGGGAGAGTCCCATTTTACAGGTGAGACTTGAAGACCTTTCCCGGGCAAGGTTGTCAAGTTTACCTGAAAAGGGGTTCCAGCTCTCCAAGCCCAATTGGTGAGCCAAAATGACTCAATTGCAGTTTTAGGGTAGAAACATCTGGGATTAAAGATTCAGTACCCGATCAGCTTAGGGCCAGGGCTTGGCCAGTGTCCAGGCCTTACCTGAGAGGGTCTCTCTAAATCTTCTAAACAAGCTTCTATTAATATCAATTCTTTCAAGCAATATACTTCTTGCAGATCGGCGTTGTGGTTTAGTTTTAACTAAATAATCAATGGTACCATAAACAAATTACAAATAGCTGTGAACAAAGAGACACATATGTATAGCATCAAATAATGTTTTCTGGGTAATGCTCTCTGTAAAAGCTTAGTAAATTCATATCATTACTTTAACAACACATCTAGAATTTCATGTTTTGACAGAACTTAAACTTTAACTTCACTTAAAATTAAGATAAATCTAACAGAGCTTAAAGTTAACATCATTGAAAGCAAAAATTAATGTCAAGCACTTAAAAAATAAGTCCTATCTCATAGGTGCCTCTACCCAGACTTACATGCTGATAAAATACAAATTAACAGAGACAATTCACACACATGTACAGGAAAACAAAATTAAACTTGCCTTTGTTAAAGTTATTACGGGGCTAACTGACTCTTAGGCCACAAAATGCTTTACAGAATTGGCCTCAGGATGCTACTCAGCCAGTTCTGGCTCTGAGGCAGCAAGTTACACCCCTCTGCCAGCTGTTACAAATTCACTAAACAACACCACCACTCACAAACATGGAAATTTTCTTCACTCGACTACAAGCGTCTGTTTTCACTTTTCTTTCTTTCAGAGGTTACCAAAATTCAACTTCTTAATCAAACTGAAAACCAACAGACTTTACATAAATTTTGATCAACTTAAAGTTGACAGGTCTGACTTATAAACTCAAAAGACATAAAAGACTCAAACAACATTCTTAGTACATTTGCTGCAGCACTTTCACACTTGTACGCACACAGATACTGATTAAGGTATACCTATGGAAAGAAAAATAGTCCTTTGAATTCAGTGAGGTAGTCACTCTGAATGCCTTTGCATTCTTTTAACTTTAAATTTACTAAAATTAGATACAAGATTAAGAGTATACCTTAAGAGTTTTAGATACAGCAGAATTTAACTTATTTTGACTTTCTTCGCACAAGAAACTACTGAAAATTCATCATACAGCAGTTAAACATTTGCGAATAATATCAAGAAATAAATCTAAAGTGTGTCAGATTTACAGTCATGTGGAAAATGCCTGTTCACTCCTCTAAGATAAATGTAAGTTTATTAAGATGTTTTCGAGATGCAGCTTTACTCACAGGGATGATAGCACTGCACGTTCTTGGAAAATTGCATTTAAGACCTGCTTAACTTGCTGATGGTAGGACAGCTTTCTGTAAAAATAATTACAAACGGTTTGAGATGTAAAGCACATGTGTCTACATGGCAAAAACAATTGCATTTAAATTGTCTTATTAAAGCTGTATAGGCAGACAGGTAAAGCTGGCACCACGCTACATGTTTTTACAGTAGAGGATCGTGAGCTAATTATATTCGATTTCCAAACAGCTTCTGCAGATAACAAACATGGAGTTAGGCCTAGTATAGGCCTCACCCTCAGCCTGCCCGGATACATTGTCTCCCCGTGGGAAATTCCCTGCTTTACCCCCACAGGAACTGCAGATTTTAGGCACCTTGAATGCACATAGCTGTACCACCTTCACATTTCTCAGCACAAGGAATAGCCCTATGGCTTGGTGGGTCAATGCCACAACACCATGCTACCCAAGTGTTTCACACCGGTGTAATTCAATCACAAACTAAAACTAACCTTGAGTTTTAGTATGCATATGCAACTCCCGCAGGGCATTTTCTTCATCTGTGCGGACTGAGCATGGACCAGAGTGCCAATGGCAATTAAAGGTGGTCCATCTACTTTGGGGAAAGTAACCCTCTTTTCTCTAAAGATGACAATTGCACTATGGAGCTAACAAAACTGAACTCACCACTCTCATACTCACAGCATACATGCTTTTACTTCTGCCTGCAGAGATACAGCTGAGTTCTGGAACACTGCCAAGATAATCACTGCCTCTTCATCGGCTCCTGGGCTTGCAAGTGCACAAGGCCTCAGGAGCCTGAACAAACCTGGCTGTTGGTTGGCCAAGTTTAGTAATGCTACCAACATAGCGATAGCTGACTCGTTAATTGATGTAGACAGCATTAGACATGCTATATTCCAAAATCAAGCAGCAATTGATTTTTTGCTTTTACTGCGTGGGCATGGGTGCAAAGAATTTGACAGGTTATGTTGTATGAACTTAAGTGACCATTCCCGCTCTTCCATCCCTCCACTGCCCTGCACTGATTTGCTCAGCCATCCCCACCTTGACTTCCCCACCCATTTGTCCAGGCCCAGCCTTGCCTTCCCTTCCCTTCTTTTTCTAGAACTCTCATTGTCTTGCTTATCTCTCCCTTGCCTTGCCTTGCCCTGTAAATGCAGCAGTTGCCTTCTGTTGCCCTCAAAGCCTTCACTTGCCTTGCAGGACCTTGCTCACCCCTCCCCCACCTGGAATTCAAGACCCCTCTTTTCGTGGCATTTCTTCAACTTGCCTTGCCCTGCCTGCTTCCCTCAGGAAGCCTTCAAGGCCTTCACATACCCGCAGTGTTTCAGGAGCATGGAAGAGGAAGCCCATAGGAGCCAAACCCGTCTGTCCCAGCAGCTTTTTTCTGGCATCAATTCTTGCATGTACAGAATTTTGGACTGGCAATCCACATTTGTCTTCTGAGCTCTGGGACCAAGATGACAGTTCTTCTGCATTGGAAGGAAAGCAGGTAGCCCCAGTGTTTTAGGTGCAGATTAGAGCTGGCACAGGTGAGAGCAAGACCAGTCAAGTCAGTCTTTCCTGGCCGCTTTTGTCTACCAGCAGCTGCCTTGCCTTGGCAACCCAAGAGTTTCCTCTTCTTGCCCTGCTAAACCTCCATGGCTTTGAGTTCTCTTCTGTGCCCATGCCCCACCTGGCTACAGCTTTCCTCCAGGGCCTTGCTTTGCCTACTCCTTCCTGTTTCTGCCTGGCCTACCCATCACTGGGCTTACCTTCTTATGCCTAGCCTTGCCTCTAACTTCTGGACCTTCTCTTGCCTACCACTCCATTTGCTTTCCCCTCACTGCTCTGGCCTTGTCTACCTCCCCCTTGACTTGCCTCCAATTGCCTACACTTGCCTTGTGTTGCCTTGCCTGCATGGAAGGCAAGGTAAAGAGTGGTAGGCAAGGCAAAGCAAAGCAAGGACGATGTAGGCAGGGCAAGGGAAGGCAGATGCAAGAAAGGCAAGCAAAGCAAGAGGAGGCTAGGAAAAACTGGGCAAGGTAGAGAAGGCAAGTCCCAGCCAAAAGACTCGGAGTGCCTTTCCTTGAGAAGCAAAGGCCATAGTGCCAGTGTCAGTGGAGCAGAAGGAAAGGTACCATGGGGAGGTACAGTCCAGCAAGACATTTCTCTCCTGGCCCCTTCTGGGTAGGAGTAATTGTTGGACGTATGCAATACTGGAGGTGCTATGCAACTTTGGCTTGGTAAGCTCCTGAAGGAGAATGGCAAGGCTTTTTCATGGGAAGGAAAGCACGCAACCCCAGCGCTGGAGGCGCAGAGAAGAAGCTGCCCAGTGGAGGTCCGGGGCACCAGCTGCTTTCTGTCCTGACATATCTGGTGTGGAAGCATTGCTTCAGTTTGTACACTTTACGGACATGGAATCCATCTTTGGAAGGTGGCCTCTTGAAAGATTCAGTTTGGCAGGTGGTTTCCGCGTCTCAGAAGTGGCCTTCTGAAATTCTGGCAACACCATCTTTTGGACAAGGTAAACCGCTCTGCTCAGTCTTGGTGGGTAGCCTACCTAGCAGCCTAGGTAATGCTGAGGAACAGTGTTCTGGCACCTTTGCATGGGATCAGTCCCTGGATGTTCTGTATTTTGGAGGAGGGGATGCCATTTCATTGGAGATGGGCTTCTAATTCCTCTCTTTTGCAAAGGAAACAACTTTGCATGTGTACATTGGTTGGTCTTAGTGAATTTTAAGACTTTTGCCCATAGGCAGTTCTCTGGCTTAGTGCTGTTGAACTGTCAGTGGGAATGCAAACGCCAGGCTGTTGAGCTTTTTGTCCTGGTCCCGTTCATGTGGGAGCAGCTCCCCTCCATGGTGCTGGACCTGACTGGATGCAGACTCAGTGAGACTGCAGGGTTAGGATGGTAGCAAGAGCTGAGAAGGAAAGGGCCGATAGCAGGGTGTGTGCTGGTACCTCGACGGGTGCAGTTGAAGTTGTCGGCAGCAAGAGCTTTCTCAGCTGGCATCTTTGTGAGCTCTGCTTTAGCCAGATGTTCTCAAGTTTGTAGCCAGATTCTTGTGAGAGTGAAAAGAATTTTTAAGGCAAAGGCCACTAGAGTGTGGTGCAAATAAGAGTTTGCAGTTGGAAGGGGAAGATCAAAGCAATCTTTTGGGGCTGACAGTCGAGTTGAGAGCAGGCACCTTTCCAACTTGGCTGTGGAATTGGGCGGCTTCCGAGCTGGACACAGCGCGATACCTTTAAAAGCAAGTCGAGAGTGCCATCGTGTGGTTGATTCCATATGAGCGCTGACAGAGTCCAGGCAAAAGCCAAGCTCTTTTCTGGCCCGGCCCCACTCGTGTGCGAGCAGCAGTTCGTGGAGAAGCTCCGTGGTGAATCCTGTCCCTTGGACACTGAACGAATGTGAAGCTACATCTAGCGGAGAAGGAAGAGGAATCATTTCACAGCTGGCTGCACGGTGTTTCGGCAGCAAAACAAAAGGAAATTGGGAGCAGCTCCCCTTCATGGTGCTGGACCATGGTGCTGAGAAGGAAAGGGCCGATAGCAGGGTGTGTGCTGGTACCTCGACGGGTGCAGTTGAAGTTGTCGGCAGCAAGAGCTTTCTCAGTTGGCATCCTTGTGAGCTCTGCTTTTGCCAGATGTTCTCAAGTTTGTAGCCAGATTCTTGTGAGAGAGAAAAGAATTATTTGGGCAAAGGCGTTGGTGTTGCCGTTAGAGTGTGGTGCAAATAAGAGTTTGCAGTTGGAAGGGGAAGATCAAAGCAATCTTTTGGGGCTGACAGATGAGTTGAGAGCAGGCACCTTCCCAACTTGGCTGTAGAATCGGGAGGATTCCGAGCTGGACACAGCGGGATTCCTTTAAAAGCAAGTCGAGAGTGCCATCGTGTGGTTGATTCCATATGAGCGCTGACAGAGTCCAGGCAAAAGCCAAGCTCACTTCCACGAAGGTCTGGAAACACTGGCACACGGGACACAATGTGCAGAGAGAGAAGGAGCAAGAGAGAGAGAGAAGCACTTTGCCCCAAATTCAGTCTTACAGAACTCGTGCACTTGGAGTTCCCAGAGAAGGTGGCGTGCGTGGAGAAGGTTTTCTCCACGTAGCCTCTTCTGTTCGCTTCTTTGCCGGACCGCAGAAAGACGCCCGCTTCCCTCTCGCGCTTTGCGAGCGAAAAGGCGCCTAGCCGGCGAAGGTGCGTCTTCGGCGGCCAGAAGGCGAAACGAAAACCGGCACTGTGCCCTGCTGCTACGCTCCCTGCATTTCACATCCAAACTGCACCAGCACGCATAGCAACATGCAGGCTCACCTCCAAAAGATGTTTCCCGCTGCCACGAAGGTCTGGCAGCACTGGCACTCGGGACAAAATGTGCAGAGAGAGAAGAGGGAGAGAGGGAGAGAAGCACTTTGCCCCAGCTTCAGTCTGACAGAACTCGTGCACTTGGAGTTCCCAGAGAAGGTAGAGTGCGTGGAGAAGGTTTTCTCCACGTAGCCTCTTCTGTTCGCGTTTTTGCCGCACCGCAGAGAGCCGCCCGCTTCTCTCTCGCGCTTTGCGAGCGAAGGACGCCTAGCCGGCGAAGGTGCGTCTTCGGCGGCTGCAAAGCGAAGCGAGAGCCGGTACGGCGCCCTGCTGCTGTGCTCCCTGCATTTCACATCCAAACTGCACCAGCACGCATAGCAGCATGCAGGCTCATCTCCAAAAGATGTTTCCTGCTGCCACGAAGTTCTGGCAACACTGGCACTAAGTCACACTCTGCAGAGAGAGAAAAAGCAAGAGAGATTGAGATGCACTTTGCCCCAGCTTCAGTCTTACAGAACTCGTGCACTTGGAGTTCCCAGAGAAGGTAGAGTGCGTGGAGAATGCTCTCTCCACGTAGCCTCTTCTGTTCGCGTTTTTGCCGCACCGCAGAGAGCCGCCCGCTTCTCTCTCGCGCTTTGCGAGCGAAGGGCGCCTAGCCGGCGAAGGTGCGTCTTCTTCGGCAAGAAAGCGAAGCGAGAGCCGGTACGGCGCCCTGCTGCTGTACTCCCCGCATTTTACTTCCAAACTGCACCAGCACGCATCGCAGCATGCAGGCTCATCTCCAAAGGATGTTTCCTGCCGCCACGAAGTTCTGGCAGCACTGGCACTCGGGACAAAATATGCAGAGAGAGAGGGAACGAGAGAGAGAGAAAAGAACTTCGCCCCAGCTTCAGCCTTGCAGAACTCGTGCACTTGGAGTTCCCAGAGAAGGTAGCGTGCGTGGAGAAGGTTTTCTCCACGTAGCCGCTTCTGTTCGCATCTTTGCCGCACCGCAGAGAGCCGCCCGCTTCTCTCTCGCGCTTTGCGAGCGAAGGACGCCTAGCCGGCGAAGGTGCGTCTTCGGCGGCTGCAAAGCGAAGCGAGAGCCGGTACGGCGCCCTGCTGCTGTGTTCCCTGCATTTCACATCCAAACTGCACCAGCACGCATAGCAGCATGCAGGCTCATCTCCAAAAGATGTTTCCTGCTGCCACGAAGATCTGGCAACACTGGCACTAAGTCACACTCTGCAGAGAGAGAAAAAGCAAGAGAGATTGAGATGCACTTTGCCCCAGCTTCAGTCTGACAGAACTCGTGCACTTGGAGTTCCCAGAGAAGGTAGAGTGCGTGGAGAATGCTCTCTCCACGTAGCCTCTTCTGTTCGCGTTTTTGCCGCACCGCAGAGAGCCGCCCGCTTCTCTCTCGCGCTTTGCGAGCGAAGGGCGCCTAGCCGGCGAAGGTGCGTCTTCTTCGGCAAGAAAGCGAAGCGAGAGCCGGTACGGCGCCCTGCTGCTGTGCTCCCTGCATTTCACATCCAAACTGCACCAGCACGCATAGCAGCATGCAGGCTCACCTCCAAAAAATGTTTCCTGCTGCCACGAAGATCTGGCAACACTGGCACTAAGTCACACTCTGCAGAGAGAGAAAAAGCAAGAGAGATTGAGATGCACTTTGCCCCAGCTTCAGTCTTACAGAACTCGTGCACTTGGAGTTCCCAGAGAAGGTAGAGTGCGTGGAGAAGGTTTTCTCCACGTAGCCTCTTCTGTTCGCGTTTTTGCCGCACCGCAGAGAGCCGCCCGCTTCTCTCTCGCGCTTTGCGAGCGAAGGGCGCCTAGCCGGCGAAGGTGCGTCTTCTTCGGCAAGAAAGCGAAGCGAGAGCCGGTACGGCGCCCTGCTGCTGTACTCCCCGCATTTTACTTCCAAACTGCACCAGCACGCATCGCAGCATGCAGGCTCATCTCCAAAGGATGTTTCCTGCCGCCACGAAGTTCTGGCAGCACTGGCACTCGGGACAAAATATGCAGAGAGAGAGGGAACGAGAGAGAGAGAAAAGAACTTCGCCCCAGCTTCAGCCTTGCAGAACTCGTGCACTTGGAGTTCCCAGAGAAGGTAGCGTGCGTGGAGAAGGTTTTCTCCACGTAGCCGCTTCTGTTCGCATCTTTGCCGCACCGCAGAGAGCCGCCCGCTTCTCTCTCGCGCTTTGCGAGCGAAGGACGCCTAGCCGGCGAAGGTGCGTCTTCGGCGGCTGCAAAGCGAAGCGAGAGCCGGTACGGCGCCCTGCTGCTGTGTTCCCTGCATTTCACATCCAAACTGCACCAGCACGCATAGCAGCATGCAGGCTCATCTCCAAAAGATGTTTCCTGCTGCCACGAAGATCTGGCAACACTGGCACTAAGTCACACTCTGCAGAGAGAGAAAAAGCAAGAGAGATTGAGATGCACTTTGCCCCAGCTTCAGTCTTACAGAACTCGTGCACTTGGAGTTCCCAGAGAAGGTAGAGTGCGTGGAGAATGCTCTCTCCACGTAGCCTCTTCTGTTCGCGTTTTTGCCGCACCGCAGAGAGCCGCCCGCTTCTCTCTCGCGCTTTGCGAGCGAAGGGCGCCTAGCCGGCGAAGGTGCGTCTTCTTCGGCAAGAAAGCGAAGCGAGAGCCGGTACGGCGCCCTGCTGCTGTGCTCCCTGCATTTCACATCCAAACTGCACCAGCACGCATAGCAGCATGCAGGCTCACCTCCAAAAAATGTTTCCTGCTGCCACGAAGATCTGGCAACACTGGCACTAAGTCACACTCTGCAGAGAGAGAAAAAGCAAGAGAGATTGAGATGCACTTTGCCCCAGCTTCAGTCTTACAGAACTCGTGCACTTGGAGTTCCCAGAGAAGGTAGAGTGCGTGGAGAAGGTTTTCTCCACGTAGCCTCTTCTGTTCGCGTTTTTGCCGCACCGCAGAGAGCCGCCCGCTTCTCTCTCGCGCTTTGCGAGCGAAGGGCGCCTAGCCGGCGAAGGTGCGTCTTCTTCGGCAAGAAAGCGAAGCGAGAGCCGGTACGGCGCCCTGCTGCTGTACTCCCCGCATTTTACTTCCAAACTGCACCAGCACGCATCGCAGCATGCAGGCTCATCTCCAAAGGATGTTTCCTGCCGCCACGAAGTTCTGGCAGCACTGGCACTCGGGACAAAATATGCAGAGAGAGAGGGAGCGAGAGAGAGAGAAAAGAACTTCGCCCCAGCTTCAGCCTTGCAGAACTCGTGCACTTGGAGTTCCCAGAGAAGGCAGCGTGCGTGGAGAATGTTTTCTCCACGTAGCCTTTTCTGTTCGCGTTTTTGTACGCGTTCTGTAAGACTGAAGCTGTGGCAAAGTGCATCTCAATCTCTCTTGCTTTTTCTCTCTCTGCACATTTTGTCCCGACTGCCAGTGCTGCCAAATCTTGGTGGCAGTGGCAAACTTCCTTTGGAGATGAGCCTGCATGCTGCTATGCGTGCTGGTGCAGTTTGGATGTGAAATGCAGCGAGCACAGCAGCAGGGCGCCGTACCGGCTCTCGCTTCGCTTTGCAGCCGCCGAAGACGCACCTTCGCCGGCTAGGCGTCCTTCGCTCGCAAAGCGCGAGAGAGAAGCGGGCGTCTTTCTGCGGTCCGGCAAAGATGCGAACAGAAGAGGCTACGTGGAGAAAACCTTCTCCACGCACTCTACCTTCTCTGGGAACTCCAAGTGCACGAGTTCTGTAAGACTGAAGCTGGGGCTAAGTGCATCTCAATCTCTCTTGCTTTTTCTCTCTCTGCAGAGTGTGACTTAGTGCCAGTGTTGCCAGATCTTCGTGGCAGCAGGAAACATCTTTTGGAGATGAGCCTGCATGCTGCTATGCGTGCTGGTGCAGTTTGGATGTGAAATGCAGCGAGCACAGCAGCAGGGCGCCGTACCGGCTCTCGCTTCGCTTTCTTGCCGAAGAAGACGCACCTTCGCCGGCTAGGCGTCCTTCGCTCGCAAAGCGCGAGAGAGAAGCGGGCGACTCTCGGCGGTGCGGCAAAAACGCGAACAGAAGCGGCTACGTGGAGAAAACCTTCTCCACGCACGCTACCTTCTCTGGGAACTCCAAGTGCACGAGTTCTGCAAGGCTGAAGCTGGGGTAAAGTGCATCTCAATCTCTCTTGCTTTTTCTCTCTCTGCAGAGTGTGACTTAGTGCCAGTGTTGCCAGATCTTCGTGGCAGCAGGAAACATCTTTTGGAGATGAGCCTGCATGCTGCTATGCGTGCTGGTGCAGTTTGGATGTGAAATGCAGGGAGCACAGCAGCAGGGCGCCGTACCGGCTCTCGCTTCGCTTTGCAGCCGCCGAAGACGCACCTTCGCCGGCTAGGCGTCCTTCGCTCGCAAAGCGCGAGAGAGAAGCGGGCGGCTCTCTGCGGTGCGGCAAAGATGCGAACAGAAGCGGCTACGTGGAGAAAACCTTCTCCACGCACGCTACCTTCTCTGGGAACTCCAAGTGCACGAGTTCTGCAAGGCTGAAGCTGGGGCGAAGTTCTTTTCTCACTCTCTCGCTCCCTCTCTCTCTGCATATTTTGTCCCGAGTGCCAGTGCTGCCAGAACTTCGTGGCGGCAGGAAACATCCTTTGGAGATGAGCCTGCATGCTGCGATGCGTGCTAGTGCAGTTTGGAAGTAAAATGCGGGGAGTACAGCAGCAGGGCGCCGTACCGGCTCTCGCTTCGCTTTCTTGCCGAAGAAGACGCACCTTCGCCGGCTAGGCGCCCTTCGCTCGCAAAGCGCGAGAGAGAAGCGGGCGGCTCTCTGCGGTGCGGCAAAAACGCGAACAGAAGAGGCTACGTGGAGAAAACCTTCTCCACGCACTCTACCTTCTCTGGGAACTCCAAGTGCACGAGTTCTGTAAGACTGAAGCTGGGGCAAAGTGCATCTCAATCTCTCTTGCTTTTTCTCTCTCTGCAGAGTGTGACTTAGTGCCAGTGTTGCCAGATCTTCGTGGCAGCAGGAAACATCTTTTGGAGATGAGCCTGCATGCTGCTATGCGTGCTGGTGCAGTTTGGATGTGAAATGCAGGGAGCACAGCAGCAGGGCGCCGTACCGGCTCTCGCTTCGCTTTGCAGCCGCCGAAGACGCACCTTCGCCGGCTAGGCGTCCTTCGCTCGCAAAGCGCGAGAGAGAAGCGGGCGGCTCTCTGCGGTGCGGCAAAGATGCGAACAGAAGCGGCTACGTGGAGAAAACCTTCTCCACGCACGCTACCTTCTCTGGGAACTCCAAGTGCACGAGTTCTGCAAGGCTGAAGCTGGGGCGAAGTTCTTTTCTCTCTCTCTCGCTCCCTCTCTCTCTGCATATTTTGTCCCGAGTGCCAGTGCTGCCAGAACTTCGTGGCGGCAGGAAACATCCTTTGGAGATGAGCCTGCATGCTGCTATGCGTGCTAGTGCAGTTTGGATGTGAAATGCAGGGAGTACAGCAGCAGGGCGCCGTACCGGCTCTCGCTTCGCTTTGCAGCCGCCGAAGACGCACCTTCGCCGGCTAGGCGTCCTTCGCTCGCAAAGCGCGAGAGAGAAGCGGGCGGCTCTCTGCGGTGCGGCAAAAACGCGAACAGAAGAGGCTACGTGGAGAGAGCATTCTCCACGCACTCTACCTTCTCTGGGAACTCCAAGTGCACGAGTTCTGTAAGACTGAAGCTGGGGCTAAGTGCATCTCAATCTCTCTTGCTTTTTCTCTCTCTGCAGAGTGTGACTTAGTGCCAGTGTTGCCAGAACTTCGTGGCAGCAGGAAACATCTTTTGGAGATGAGCCTGCATGCTGCTATGCGTGCTGGTGCAGTTTGGATGTGAAATGCAGGGAGCACAGCAGCAGGGCGCCGTACCGGCTCTCGCTTCGCTTTGCAGCCGCCGAAGACGCACCTTCGCCGGCTAGGCGTCCTTCGCTCGCAAAGCGCGAGAGAGAAGCGGGCGGCTCTCTGCGGTGCGGCAAAAACGCGAACAGAAGAGGCTACGTGGAGAAAACCTTCTCCACGCACTCTACCTTCTCTGGGAACTCCAAGTGCACGAGTTCTGTCAGACTGAAGCTGGGGCAAAGTGCTTCTCTCCCTCTCTCCCTCTTCTCTCTCTGCACATTTTGTCCCGAGTGCCAGTGCTGCCAGACCTTCGTGGCAGCGGGAAACATCTTTTGGAGGTGAGCCTGCATGTTGCTATGCGTGCTGGTGCAGTTTGGATGTGAAATGCAGGGAGCGTAGCAGCAGGGCACAGTGCCGGTTTTCGTTTCGCCTTCTGGCCGCCGAAGACGCACCTTCGCCGGCTAGGCGCCTTTTCGCTCGCAAAGCGCGAGAGGGAAGCGGGCGTCTTTCTGCGGTCCGGCAAAGAAGCGAACAGAAGAGGCTACGTGGAGAAAACCTTCTCCACGCACGCCACCTTCTCTG
Organism: Acanthiza pusilla; assembly: GCA_036630365.1. NCBI lineage: Eukaryota > Metazoa > Chordata > Aves > Passeriformes > Acanthizidae > Acanthiza > Acanthiza pusilla. Next base: position 57,376 of record JAXCHO010000254.1, on the reverse strand, counting down.
GGAACTCCAAGTGCACGAGTTCTGTAAGACTGAATTTGGGGCAAAGTGCTTCTCTCTCTCTCTTGCTCCTTCTCTCTCTGCACATTGTGTCCCGTGTGCCAGTGTTTCCAGACCTTCGTGGAAGTGAGCTTGGCTTTTGCCTGGACTCTGTCAGCGCTCATATGGAATCAACCACACGATGGCACTCTCGACTTGCTTTTAAAGGAATCCCGCTGTGTCCAGCTCGGAATCCTCCCGATTCTACAGCCAAGTTGGGAAGGTGCCTGCTCTCAACTCATCTGTCAGCCCCAAAAGATTGCTTTGATCTTCCCCTTCCAACTGCAAACTCTTATTTGCACCACACTCTAACGGCAACACCAACGCCTTTGCCCAAATAATTCTTTTCTCTCTCACAAGAATCTGGCTACAAACTTGAGAACATCTGGCAAAAGCAGAGCTCACAAGGATGCCAACTGAGAAAGCTCTTGCTGCCGACAACTTCAACTGCACCCGTCGAGGTACCAGCACACACCCTGCTATCGGCCCTTTCCTTCTCAGCACCATGGTCCAGCACCATGAAGGGGAGCTGCTCCCAATTTCCTTTTGTTTTGCTGCCGAAACACCGTGCAGCCAGCTGTGAAATGATTCCTCTTCCTTCTCCGCTAGATGTAGCTTCACATTCGTTCAGTGTCCAAGGGACAGGATTCACCACGGAGCTTCTCCACGAACTGCTGCTCGCACACGAGTGGGGCCGGGCCAGAAAAGAGCTTGGCTTTTGCCTGGACTCTGTCAGCGCTCATATGGAATCAACCACACGATGGCACTCTCGACTTGCTTTTAAAGGTATCGCGCTGTGTCCAGCTCGGAAGCCGCCCAATTCCACAGCCAAGTTGGAAAGGTGCCTGCTCTCAACTCGACTGTCAGCCCCAAAAGATTGCTTTGATCTTCCCCTTCCAACTGCAAACTCTTATTTGCACCACACTCTAGTGGCCTTTGCCTTAAAAATTCTTTTCACTCTCACAAGAATCTGGCTACAAACTTGAGAACATCTGGCTAAAGCAGAGCTCACAAAGATGCCAGCTGAGAAAGCTCTTGCTGCCGACAACTTCAACTGCACCCGTCGAGGTACCAGCACACACCCTGCTATCGGCCCTTTCCTTCTCAGCTCTTGCTACCATCCTAACCCTGCAGTCTCACTGAGTCTGCATCCAGTCAGGTCCAGCACCATGGAGGGGAGCTGCTCCCACATGAACGGGACCAGGACAAAAAGCTCAACAGCCTGGCGTTTGCATTCCCACTGACAGTTCAACAGCACTAAGCCAGAGAACTGCCTATGGGCAAAAGTCTTAAAATTCACTAAGACCAACCAATGTACACATGCAAAGTTGTTTCCTTTGCAAAAGAGAGGAATTAGAAGCCCATCTCCAATGAAATGGCATCCCCTCCTCCAAAATACAGAACATCCAGGGACTGATCCCATGCAAAGGTGCCAGAACACTGTTCCTCAGCATTACCTAGGCTGCTAGGTAGGCTACCCACCAAGACTGAGCAGAGCGGTTTACCTTGTCCAAAAGATGGTGTTGCCAGAATTTCAGAAGGCCACTTCTGAGACGCGGAAACCACCTGCCAAACTGAATCTTTCAAGAGGCCACCTTCCAAAGATGGATTCCATGTCCGTAAAGTGTACAAACTGAAGCAATGCTTCCACACCAGATATGTCAGGACAGAAAGCAGCTGGTGCCCCGGACCTCCACTGGGCAGCTTCTTCTCTGCGCCTCCAGCGCTGGGGTTGCGTGCTTTCCTTCCCATGAAAAAGCCTTGCCATTCTCCTTCAGGAGCTTACCAAGCCAAAGTTGCATAGCACCTCCAGTATTGCATACGTCCAACAATTACTCCTACCCAGAAGGGGCCAGGAGAGAAATGTCTTGCTGGACTGTACCTCCCCATGGTACCTTTCCTTCTGCTCCACTGACACTGGCACTATGGCCTTTGCTTCTCAAGGAAAGGCACTCCGAGTCTTTTGGCTGGGACTTGCCTTCTCTACCTTGCCCAGTTTTTCCTAGCCTCCTCTTGCTTTGCTTGCCTTTCTTGCATCTGCCTTCCCTTGCCCTGCCTACATCGTCCTTGCTTTGCTTTGCCTTGCCTACCACTCTTTACCTTGCCTTCCATGCAGGCAAGGCAACACAAGGCAAGTGTAGGCAATTGGAGGCAAGTCAAGGGGGAGGTAGACAAGGCCAGAGCAGTGAGGGGAAAGCAAATGGAGTGGTAGGCAAGAGAAGGTCCAGAAGTTAGAGGCAAGGCTAGGCATAAGAAGGTAAGCCCAGTGATGGGTAGGCCAGGCAGAAACAGGAAGGAGTAGGCAAAGCAAGGCCCTGGAGGAAAGCTGTAGCCAGGTGGGGCATGGGCACAGAAGAGAACTCAAAGCCATGGAGGTTTAGCAGGGCAAGAAGAGGAAACTCTTGGGTTGCCAAGGCAAGGCAGCTGCTGGTAGACAAAAGCGGCCAGGAAAGACTGACTTGACTGGTCTTGCTCTCACCTGTGCCAGCTCTAATCTGCACCTAAAACACTGGGGCTACCTGCTTTCCTTCCAATGCAGAAGAACTGTCATCTTGGTCCCAGAGCTCAGAAGACAAATGTGGATTGCCAGTCCAAAATTCTGTACATGCAAGAATTGATGCCAGAAAAAAGCTGCTGGGACAGACGGGTTTGGCTCCTATGGGCTTCCTCTTCCATGCTCCTGAAACACTGCGGGTATGTGAAGGCCTTGAAGGCTTCCTGAGGGAAGCAGGCAGGGCAAGGCAAGTTGAAGAAATGCCACGAAAAGAGGGGTCTTGAATTCCAGGTGGGGGAGGGGTGAGCAAGGTCCTGCAAGGCAAGTGAAGGCTTTGAGGGCAACAGAAGGCAACTGCTGCATTTACAGGGCAAGGCAAGGCAAGGGAGAGATAAGCAAGACAATGAGAGTTCTAGAAAAAGAAGGGAAGGGAAGGCAAGGCTGGGCCTGGACAAATGGGTGGGGAAGTCAAGGTGGGGATGGCTGAGCAAATCAGTGCAGGGCAGTGGAGGGATGGAAGAGCGGGAATGGTCACTTAAGTTCATACAACATAACCTGTCAAATTCTTTGCACCCATGCCCACGCAGTAAAAGCAAAAAATCAATTGCTGCTTGATTTTGGAATATAGCATGTCTAATGCTGTCTACATCAATTAACGAGTCAGCTATCGCTATGTTGGTAGCATTACTAAACTTGGCCAACCAACAGCCAGGTTTGTTCAGGCTCCTGAGGCCTTGTGCACTTGCAAGCCCAGGAGCCGATGAAGAGGCAGTGATTATCTTGGCAGTGTTCCAGAACTCAGCTGTATCTCTGCAGGCAGAAGTAAAAGCATGTATGCTGTGAGTATGAGAGTGGTGAGTTCAGTTTTGTTGGCTCCATAGTGCAATTGTCATCTTTAGAGAAAAGAGGGTTACTTTCCCCAAAGTAGATGGACCACCTTTAATTGCCATTGGCACTCTGGTCCATGCTCAGTCCGCACAGATGAAGAAAATGCCCTGCGGGAGTTGCATATGCATACTAAAACTCAAGGTTAGTTTTAGTTTGTGATTGAATTACACCGGTGTGAAACACTTGGGTAGCATGGTGTTGTGGCATTGACCCACCAAGCCATAGGGCTATTCCTTGTGCTGAGAAATGTGAAGGTGGTACAGCTATGTGCATTCAAGGTGCCTAAAATCTGCAGTTCCTGTGGGGGTAAAGCAGGGAATTTCCCACGGGGAGACAATGTATCCGGGCAGGCTGAGGGTGAGGCCTATACTAGGCCTAACTCCATGTTTGTTATCTGCAGAAGCTGTTTGGAAATCGAATATAATTAGCTCACGATCCTCTACTGTAAAAACATGTAGCGTGGTGCCAGCTTTACCTGTCTGCCTATACAGCTTTAATAAGACAATTTAAATGCAATTGTTTTTGCCATGTAGACACATGTGCTTTACATCTCAAACCGTTTGTAATTATTTTTACAGAAAGCTGTCCTACCATCAGCAAGTTAAGCAGGTCTTAAATGCAATTTTCCAAGAACGTGCAGTGCTATCATCCCTGTGAGTAAAGCTGCATCTCGAAAACATCTTAATAAACTTACATTTATCTTAGAGGAGTGAACAGGCATTTTCCACATGACTGTAAATCTGACACACTTTAGATTTATTTCTTGATATTATTCGCAAATGTTTAACTGCTGTATGATGAATTTTCAGTAGTTTCTTGTGCGAAGAAAGTCAAAATAAGTTAAATTCTGCTGTATCTAAAACTCTTAAGGTATACTCTTAATCTTGTATCTAATTTTAGTAAATTTAAAGTTAAAAGAATGCAAAGGCATTCAGAGTGACTACCTCACTGAATTCAAAGGACTATTTTTCTTTCCATAGGTATACCTTAATCAGTATCTGTGTGCGTACAAGTGTGAAAGTGCTGCAGCAAATGTACTAAGAATGTTGTTTGAGTCTTTTATGTCTTTTGAGTTTATAAGTCAGACCTGTCAACTTTAAGTTGATCAAAATTTATGTAAAGTCTGTTGGTTTTCAGTTTGATTAAGAAGTTGAATTTTGGTAACCTCTGAAAGAAAGAAAAGAGAAAACAGACGCTTGTAGTCGAGTGAAGAAAATTTCCATGTTTGTGAGTGGTGGTGTTGTTTAGTGAATTTGTAACAGCTGGCAGAGGGGTGTAACTTGCTGCCTCAGAGCCAGAACTGGCTGAGTAGCATCCTGAGGCCAATTCTGTAAAGCATTTTGTGGCCTAAGAGTCAGTTAGCCCCGTAATAACTTTAACAAAGGCAAGTTTAATTTTGTTTTCCTGTACATGTGTGTGAATTGTCTCTGTTAATTTGTATTTTATCAGCATGTAAGTCTGGGTAGAGGCACCTATGAGATAGGACTTATTTTTTAAGTGCTTGACATTAATTTTTGCTTTCAATGATGTTAACTTTAAGCTCTGTTAGATTTATCTTAATTTTAAGTGAAGTTAAAGTTTAAGTTCTGTCAAAACATGAAATTCTAGATGTGTTGTTAAAGTAATGATATGAATTTACTAAGCTTTTACAGAGAGCATTACCCAGAAAACATTATTTGATGCTATACATATGTGTCTCTTTGTTCACAGCTATTTGTAATTTGTTTATGGTACCATTGATTATTTAGTTAAAACTAAACCACAACGCCGATCTGCAAGAAGTATATTGCTTGAAAGAATTGATATTAATAGAAGCTTGTTTAGAAGATTTAGAGAGACCCTCTCAGGTAAGGCCTGGACACTGGCCAAGCCCTGGCCCTAAGCTGATCGGGTACTGAATCTTTAATCCCAGATGTTTCTACCCTAAAACTGCAATTGAGTCATTTTGGCTCACCAATTGGGCTTGGAGAGCTGGAACCCCTTTTCAGGTAAACTTGACAACCTTGCCCGGGAAAGGTCTTCAAGTCTCACCTGTAAAATGGGACTCTCCCGTGATTGTGGACTCTGGGTAGTAGCTAATAGTTAAATGGTTAATGATCTGTATATTTTTAAAGTACTGTTCTCTATCTCTTATGTATTGCACCTGTAGTTGTATCTGTTGCCTTAATTACCTTTGCTCATAATGCAAAACCCACAATTGAGTGTATAATAACAGTCTTGCTCTCACCTGTGCCAGCTCTAATCTGCACCTAAAACACTGGGGCTACCTGCTTTCCTTCCAATGCAGAAGAACTGTCATCTTGGTCCCAGAGCTCAGAAGACAAATGTGGATTGCCAGTCCAAAATCCTGTACATGCAAGAATTGATGCCAGAAAAAAGCTGCTGGGACAGACGGGTTTGGCTCCTATGGGCTTCCTCTTCCATGCTCCTGAAACGCTGCGGGTATGTGAAGGCCTTGAAGGCTTCCTGAGGGAAGCAGGCAGGGCAAGGCAAGTTGAAGAAATGCCACGAAAAGAGGGGTCTTGAATTCCAGGTGGGGGAGGGGTGAGCAAGGTCCTGCAAGGCAAGTGAAGGCTTTGAGGGCAACAGAAGGCAACTGCTGCATTTACAGGGCAAGGCAAGGCAAGGGAGAGATAAGCAAGACAATGAGAGTTCTAGAAAAAGAAGGGAAGGGAAGGGAAGGCAAGGCAAGGCTGGGCCTGGACAAATGGGTGGGGAAGTCAAGGTGGGGATGGCTGAGCAAATCAGTGCAGGGCAGTGGAGGGATGGAAGAGCGGGAATGGTCACTTAAGTTCATACAACATAACCTGTCAAATTCTTTGCACCCATGCCCACGCAGTAAAAGCAAAAAATCAATTGCTGCTTGATTTTGGAATATAGCATGTCTAATGCTGTCTACATCAATTAACAAGTCAGCTATCGCTATGCTGGTAGCATTACTAAACTTGGCCAACCAACAGCCAGGTTTGTTCAGGCTCCTGAGGCCTTGTGCACTTGCAAGCCCAGGAGCCGATGAAGAGGCAGTGATTATCTTGGCAGTGTTCCAGAACTCAGCTGTATCTCTGCAGGCAGAAGTAAAAGCATGTATGCTGTGAGTATGAGAGTGGTGAGTTCAGTTTTGTTGGCTCCATAGTGCAATTGTCATCTTTAGAGAAAAGAGGGTTACTTTCCCCAAAGTAGATGGACCACCTTTAATTGCCATTGGCACTCTGGTCCATGCTCAGTCCGCACAGATGAAGAAAATGCCCTGCGGGAGTTGCATATGTATACTAAAACTCAAGGTTAGTTTTAGTTTGTGATTGAATTACACCGGTGTGAAACACTTGGGTAGCATGGTGTTGTGGCATTGACCCACCAAGCCATAGGGCTATTCCTTGTGCTGAGAAATGTGAAGGTGGTACAGCTATGTGCATTCAAGGTGCCTAAAATCTGCAGTTCCTGTGGGGGTAAAGCAGGGAATTTCCCACGGGGAGACAATGTATCCGGGTAGGCTGAGGAGGCAGGGGTGCTGTTCCATAACTGTGGCAGTTCAGGGGTGGTGAGAAGGATGCCGATCAGACACTTTGTGAATGGCTTCTGAGGCGCAGCAGTGCTAAGGCATAAGGGATCTTGTCCAGTTGCCTTAGCCAGGGTCACCCAGATGTTTTGCTCCAGGGGGTGTATGGGTTGCAGGTATCCTGTTAAATCACAAACAGAAGAGCAGTTACCTCCCCCCTCTTCCTGCTCCCACCCATTACTCCTGCCGACGTAAGTGCGGAGTGGGTACTTGGCACCAGTGCCATTCCCCTGGAACAGTCATAGTAACCACCTTGTTTGCTTCTGCTCCTATCACCTCAAGTGGCGATAAGACCGGGTTTCTGGGGCGTGGTGGGGGGGGGGGTGGATACCATAGCTTGGCACCTGACAAGCAAGACTATGTGGGACTTTGAATGGATAGGGAGGGCAAAACCCACAGAGAAGACTGATCCTATAGTTCCAGTAGGGAGAATATGGGTAGAAGGAGCTGTGTTTTGAGTGCTTAAAGTGAACGGTCTTTCATTTTTCCAGTGTTTGTAACAGTGCAGCTGGAGAATAACTCATCTGAAATGCTGCCTTTTTCAGCCTAGAAATGAAACTCAAGATCCTTTCAGTATAGGAGATTAGATAAAAGTGGATCTTTACTGGAGCTCCAGGGACAGTTCCAGGAAGAATATCCACAAATGCCCACCCCTCCCCCCGGCTGAATACAGTCTTCTAGGTTTTAGGAAATTAGCATCATTGATCAAAAGCACCAATTCAGAGGACAAGTGGGGATGCAATTCCCCCCAGGTCAAGCCCCTTCTCTGGAGCCCCCCCACCCTTGGTACTAGTTGGACTTGTTGACTAAAATGTGTCTTGAAGATCTTGTTGTCAGGCTTGGTTCCCAGGAAGAAGCAAGACAGGAGAGGGGCCTTGTGCCCTCCAGGGCTTGGAGCTCTGCAATGAGTTTGGTCTTTCTGGCTGGGGAAAAACTACTGGCAAGGTCACAAATACAGAAAAGTAAAAAGGCAAAAATCACTTTGGCATCAGAAACAAAGGTAAAATTAATGTAAAAAGCAAGCTAAGATACATCTGAAAACTTCTCTGCTTTCTTCATCTTCCCCTTATGCAAAGAGGCTTTTGATTTGCAGGATTTTCATTTTATCCAAAGGCATTCATTCCATAGGTGCCAAAACCATCCCACAATGATAAGTGAAATATAGTCAGTAGGGACAATAGGGACTGGCATCCACCGCAAAGGAGAGGAAAGATCATTTCCAGAACACTAGTTTTATTTAACTGTGGTGAAAAGTGGGAGCTGAGTTTTGTTTAGAATTAGCCAGAAGAAGCTCTTAATTATTCTCTGCTGCTGCTGCTCTTATACCTTTTCATAATTACTGTGGCACATTAAGATTGGCTGCTAGCAAACAATGACAAGGCTGTCTAACAAACAATGGCAATTCAAGCAATAATACAATGAGCTATACTGATGCCTTCAGGTATTTCTAGTTTTTTACTCTTCATGTAGCTGTAACTTGCTGTAGTTCTGTGCTTCTTACAAAGTGCTAAAATCCCCTGTTCCCAGCACCTTTAGCCAAAACAAGACTCTCTGAGTACAGATTCAAGGACATATTCATTGCCTTAGGGCTTGAAAATATGTAAACAACTGTGAGATGGGGGGAGCAGGCCTGGGGTGGTTAACATCATCACCTGAGGGTACGATTGGAGAATTAAGGGCCAATATGCTAATGAAACAGAACCTATAAAAGGTGAAGAGCTCGTGACTCGGGGTCCATTTTGGGTGTCGTCCCCGACAGGGGACTTTGTTTGCCTGAATCTACCTTTAAGGCCTCTGCAGGCCTTAAATAAATTGTCTGCTTTTTATACTCCTAATTTGTCTTGGCCTCTGTTTCAGGTAGCCTGTCTTTTAGGCTACAATACAAGCAAAAGTAGAGTTGGTTACAAAAACCGGATGTGCTAGGAAGGCCGGAAGTTGGTATGACAGAGTTAAAAATTGGATGTGCTAGGGAGACCGGAAGTTTTAACCACAGAGTTAAAACTGAAGGTGCTAGGAAGACCGGAAGTTTTGTATCATAGAGTTGAATCGGAGTGTGCTAGGGAGACCGGAAGTTTTAATCACAGAGTTGAAACTGAAGGTGCTAGGAAAACCGGAAGGAGGAAGTGGAGTCAAGCAAGAAAGTTTTCTTCATTCTCTTTTCTTCATTATCTCGTGGACATGCACAACAAGCACAGGACCAAATATGGCAGGGCCTTTGACATGAATTCAGTCGCAGACACAAGCAGTAAGCAGGTCTAGGGTAGGGAATGGGCATGAAAGGGAATGCACAGCAATGGTGGTTTAGCAAGGCAAGACAGGTGAGGTTCATAGATTGCTGGCAGGCGGAAGTGGCCAGGAAAGACTGATTTGACTGGCCTTGCTCTCACCTGCACCATCTCTAATCTGCACCTAAAACACTGGGGCTACCTGCTTTCCTTCCAATGCAGAAGAACTGTCATTTTGGTTCCGGAGCCCAGAAGACAAATGTGGATTGCCTGTCCAAAATTCCATACATGCAAGAATTGATGCCAGGCAAAAGCTGCTGGGACAGACAGGTCTGGCTTCACGTGACCTCCTATGGGCTTCCTCTTCCATGCTCCTGAAACACTGCGGGTATGTGAAGGCCTTGAAGGCTTCCTGAGGGAAGCAGGCAGGGCAAGGCAAGTTGAAGAATTGTCACGAAAAGAAGGGTCTTGAATTCCAGGTGGGGGAGGGGTGAGCAAGGTCCTGCAAGGCAAGTGAGGGCTTTGAGGGCAACAGAAGGCAACTGCTGTGTTTACAGGGCAAGGCAAGGCAAGGGGGAGGTAGGCAAGGCAATGAGAGTCCCAGAAGGAGAAGGGAAGGCAAGGCTGGGCCTGGACAAATGGGTGGGGAAGTCAAGGTGGGGATGGCCGAGCAAGTCAGTGCAGGGCAGTGGAGGGATGGAAGAGCGGGAATGGTCACTTAAGTTCATACAACATAACCTGTCAAATTCTTTGCACCCATGCCCATGCAGTAAAAGCAAAAAATCAATTGCTGCTTGATTTTGGAATATAGCATGTCTAATGCTGTCTACATCAATTAACAAGTCAGCTATCGCTATGCTGGTAGCATTACTAAACTTGGCCAACCAACAGCCAGGTTTGTTCAGGCTCCTGAGGCCTTGTGCACTTGCAAGCCCAGGAGCCGATGAAGAGGCAGTGATTATCTTGGCAGTGTTCCAGAACTCAGCTGTATCTCTGCAGGCAGAAGTAAAAGCATGTATGCTGTGAGTATGAGAGTGGTGAGTTCAGTTTTGTTGGCTCCATAGTGCAATTGTCATCTTTAGAGAAAAGAGGGTTACTTTCCCCAAAGTAGATGGACCACCTTTAATTGCCATTGGCACTCTGGTCCATGCTCAGTCCGCACAGATTAAGAAAATGCCCTGCGGGAGTTGCATATGTATACTAAAACTCAAGGTTAGTTTTAGTTTGTGATTGAATTACACCGGTGTGAAACACTTGGGTAGCATGGTGTTGTGGCATTGACCCACCAAGCCATAGGGCTATTCCTTGTGCTGAGAAATGTGAAGGTGGTACAGCTATGTGCATTCAAGGTGCCTAAAATCTGCAGTTCCTGTGGGGGTAAAGCAGGGAATTTCCCACGGGGAGACAATGTATCCGGGCAGGCTGAGGAGGCAGGGGTGCTGTTCCATAACTGTGGCAGTTCAGGGGTGGTGAGAAGGATGCCGATCAGACACTTTGTGAATGGCTTCTGAGGCGCAGCAGTGCTAAGGCATAAGGGATCTTGTCCAGTTGCCTTAGCCAGGGTCACCCAGATGTTTTGCTCCAGGGGGTGTATGGGTTGCAGGTATCCTGTTAAATCACAAACAGAAGAGCAGTTACCTCCCCCCTCTTCCTGCTCCCACCCATTACTCCTGCCGACGTAAGTGCGGAGTGGGTACTTGGCACCAGTGCCATTCCCCTGGAACAGTCATAGTAACCACCTTGTTTGCTTCTGCTCCTATCACCTCAAGTGGCGATAAGACCGGGTTTCTGGGGCGTGGTGGGGGGGGGGGTGGATACCATAGCTTGGCACCTGACAAGCAAGACTATGTGGGACTTTGAATGGATAGGGAGGGCAAAACCCACAGAGAAGACTGATCCTATAGTTCCAGTAGGGAGAATATGGGTAGAAGGAGCTGTGTTTTGAGTGCTTAAAGTGAATGGTCTTTCATTTTTCCAGTGTTTGTAACAGTGCAGCTGGAGAATAACTCATCTGAAATGCTGCCTTTTTCAGCCTAGAAATGAAACTCAAGATCCTTTCAGTATAGGAGATAAGATAAAAGTGGATCTTTACTGGAGCTCCAGGGACAGTTCCAGGAAGAATATCCACAAACGCCCACCCCTCCCCCCGGCTGAATACAGTCTTCTAGGTTTTAGGAAATTAGCATCATTGATCAAAAGCACCAATTCAGAGGACAAGTGGGGATGCAATTCCCCCCAGGTCAAGCCCCTTCTCTGGAGCCCCCCCACCCTTGGTACTAGTTGGACTTGTTGACTAAAATGTGTCTTGAAGATCTTGTTGTCAGGCTTGGTTCCCAGGAAGAAGCAAGACAGGAGAGGGGCCTTGTGCCCTCCAGGGCTTGGAGCTCTGCAATGAGTTTGGTCTTTCTGGCTGGGGAAAAACTACTGGCAAGGTCACAAATACAGAAAAGTAAAAAGGCAAAAATCACTTTGGCATCAGAAGCAAAGGTAAAATTAATGTAAAAAGCAAGCTAAGATACATCTGAAAACTTCTCTGCTTTCTTCATCTTCCCCTTATGCAAAGAGGCTTTTGATTTGCAGGATTTTCATTTTATCCAAAGGCATTCATTCCATAGGTGCCAAAACCATCCCACAATGATAAGTGAAATATAGTCAGTAGGGACAATAGGGACTGGCATCCACCGCAAAGGAGAGGAAAGATCATTTCCAGAACAGTAGTTTTATTTAACTGTGGTGAAAAGTGGGAGCTGAGTTTTGTTTAGAATTAGCCAGAAGAAGCTCTTAATTATTCTCTGCTGCTGCTGCTCTTATACCTTTTCATAATTACTGTGGCACATTAAGATTGGCTGCTAGCAAACAATGACAAGGCTGTCTAACAAACAATGGCAATTCAAGCAATAATACAATGAGCTATACTGATGCCTTCAGGTATTTCTAGTTTTTTACTCTTCATGTAGCTGTAACTTGCTGTAGTTCTGTGCTTCTTACAAAGTGCTAAAATCCCCTGTTCCCAGCACCTTTAGCCAAAACAAGACTCTCTGAGTACAGATTCAAGGACATATTCATTGCCTTAGGGCTTGAAAATATGTAAACAACTGTGAGATGGGGGGAGCAGGCCTGGGGTGGTTAACATCATCACCTGAGGGTACGATTGGAGAATTAAGGGCCAATATGCTAATGAAACAGAACCTATAAAAGGTGAAGAGCTCGTGACTCGGGGTCCATTTTGGGTGTCGTCCCCGACAGGGGACTTTGTTTGCCTGAATCTACCTTTAAGGCCTCTGCAGGCCTTAAATAAATTGTCTGCTTTTTATACTCCTAATTTGTCTTGGCCTCTGTTTCAGGTAGCCTGTCTTTTAGGCTACAATACAAGCAAAAGTAGAGTTGGTTACAAAAACCGGATGTGCTAGGAAGGCCGGAAGTTGGTATGACAGAGTTAAAAATTGGATGTGCTAGGGAGACCGGAAGTTTTAACCACAGAGTTAAAACTGAAGGTGCTAGGAAGACCGGAAGTTTTGTATCATAGAGTTGAATCGGAGTGTGCTAGGGAGACCGGAAGTTTTAATCACAGAGTTGAAACTGAAGGTGCTAGGAAAACCGGAAGGAGGAAGTGGAGTCAAGCAAGAAAGTTTTCTTCATTCTCTTTTCTTCATTATCTCGTGGACATGCACAACAAGCACAGGACCAAATATGGCAGGGCCTTTGACATGAATTCAGTCGCAGACACAAGCAGTAAGCAGGTCTAGGGTAGGGAATGGGCATGAAAGGGAATGCACAGCAATGGTGGTTTAGCAAGGCAAGACAGGTGAGGTTCATAGATTGCTGGCAGGCGGAAGTGGCCAGGAAAGACTGATTTGACTGGCCTTGCTCTCACCTGCACCATCTCTAATCTGCACCTAAAACACTGGGGCTACCTGCTTTCCTTCCAATGCAGAAGAACTGTCATTTTGGTTCCGGAGCCCAGAAGACAAATGTGGATTGCCTGTCCAAAATTCCATACATGCAAGAATTGATGCCAGGCAAAAGCTGCTGGGACAGACAGGTCTGGCTTCACGTGACCTCCTATGGGCTTCCTCTTCCATGCTCCTGAAACACTGCGGGTATGTGAAGGCCTTGAAGGCTTCCTGAGGGAAGCAGGCAGGGCAAGGCAAGTTGAAGAATTGTCACGAAAAGAAGGGTCTTGAATTCCAGGTGGGGGAGGGGTGAGCAAGGTCCTGCAAGGCAAGTGAGGGCTTTGAGGGCAACAGAAGGCAACTGCTGTGTTTACAGGGCAAGGCAAGGCAAGGGGGAGGTAGGCAAGGCAATGAGAGTCCCAGAAGGAGAAGGGAAGGCAAGGCTGGGCCTGGACAAATGGGTGGGGAAGTCAAGGTGGGGATGGCCGAGCAAGTCAGTGCAGGGCAGTGGAGGGATGGAAGAGCGGGAATGGTCACTTAAGTTCATACAACATAACCTGTCAAATTCTTTGCACCCATGCCCACGCAGTAAAAGCAAAAAATCAATTGCTGCTTGATTTTGGAATATAGCATGTCTAATGCTGTCTACATCAATTAACGAGTCAGCTATCGCTATGCTGGTAGCATTACTAAACTTGGCCAACCAACAGCCAGGTTTGTTCAGGCTCCTGAGGCCTTGTGCACTTGCAAGCCCAGGAGCCGATGAAGAGGCAGTGATTATCTTGGCAGTGTTCCAGAACTCAGCTGTATCTCTGCAGGCAGAAGTAAAAGCATGTATGCTGTGAGTATGAGAGTGGTGAGTTCAGTTTTGTTGGCTCCATAGTGCAATTGTCATCTTTAGAGAAAAGAGGGTTACTTTCCCCAAAGTAGATGGACCACCTTTAATTGCCATTGGCACTCTGGTCCATGCTCAGTCCGCACAGATTAAGAAAATGCCCTGCGGGAGTTGCATATGTATACTAAAACTCAAGGTTAGTTTTAGTTTGTGATTGAATTACACCGGTGTGAAACACTTGGGTAGCATGGTGTTGTGGCATTGACCCACCAAGCCATAGGGCTATTCCTTGTGCTGAGAAATGTGAAGGTGGTACAGCTATGTGCATTCAAGGTGCCTAAAATCTGCAGTTCCTGTGGGGGTAAAGCAGGGAATTTCCCACGGGGAGACAATGTATCCGGGCAGGCTGAGGAGGCAGGGGTGCTGTTCCATAACTGTGGCAGTTCAGGGGTGGTGAGAAGGATGCCGATCAGACACTTTGTGAATGGCTTCTGAGGCGCAGCAGTGCTAAGGCATAAGGGATCTTGTCCAGTTGCCTTAGCCAGGGTCACCCAGATGTTTTGCTCCAGGGGGTGTATGGGTTGCAGGTATCCTGTTAAATCACAAACAGAAGAGCAGTTACCTCCCCCCTCTTCCTGCTCCCACCCATTACTCCTGCCGACGTAAGTGCGGAGTGGGTACTTGGCACCAGTGCCATTCCCCTGGAACAGTCATAGTAACCACCTTGTTTGCTTCTGCTCCTATCACCTCAAGTGGCGATAAGACCGGGTTTCTGGGGCGTGGTGGGGGGGGGGGGTGGATACCATAGCTTGGCACCTGACAAGCAAGACTATGTGGGACTTTGAATGGATAGGGAGGGCAAAACCCACAGAGAAGACTGATCCTATAGTTCCAGTAGGGAGAATATGGGTAGAAGGAGCTGTGTTTTGAGTGCTTAAAGTGAACGGTCTTTCATTTTTCCAGTGTTTGTAACAGTGCAGCTGGAGAATAACTCATCTGAAATGCTGCCTTTTTCAGCCTAGAAATGAAACTCAAGATCCTTTCAGTATAGGAGATAAGATAAAAGTGGATCTTTACTGGAGCTCCAGGGACAGTTCCAGGAAGAATATCCACAAAAGCCCACCCCTCCCCCCGGCTGAATACAGTCTTCTAGGTTTTAGGAAATTAGCATCATTGATCAAAAGCACCAATTCAGAGGACAAGTGGGGATGCAATTCCCCCCAGGTCAAGCCCCTTCTCTGGAGCCCCCCCACCCTTGGTACTAGTTGGACTTGTTGACTAAAATGTGTCTTGAAGATCTTGTTGTCAGGCTTGGTTCCCAGGAAGAAGCAAGACAGGAGAGGGGCCTTGTGCCCTCCAGGGCTTGGAGCTCTGCAATGAGTTTGGTCTTTCTGGCTGGGGAAAAACTACTGGCAAGGTCACAAATACAGAAAAGTAAAAAGGCAAAAATCACTTTGGCATCAGAAGCAAAGGTAAAATTAATGTAAAAAGCAAGCTAAGATACATCTGAAAACTTCTCTGCTTTCTTCATCTTCCCCTTATGCAAAGAGGCTTTTGATTTGCAGGATTTTCATTTTATCCAAAGGCATTCATTCCATAGGTGCCAAAACCATCCCACAATGATAAGTGAAATATAGTCAGTAGGGACAATAGGGACTGGCATCCACCGCAAAGGAGAGGAAAGATCATTTCCAGAACACTAGTTTTATTTAACTGTGGTGAAAAGTGGGAGCTGAGTTTTGTTTAGAATTAGCCAGAAGAAGCTCTTAATTATTCTCTGCTGCTGCTGCTCTTATACCTTTTCATAATTACTGTGGCACATTAAGATTGGCTGCTAGCAAACAATGACAAGGCTGTCTAACAAACAATGGCAATTCAAGCAATAATACAATGAGCTATACTGATGCCTTCAGGTATTTCTAGTTTTTTACTCTTCATGTAGCTGTAACTTGCTGTAGTTCTGTGCTTCTTACAAAGTGCTAAAATCCCCTGTTCCCAGCACCTTTAGCCAAAACAAGACTCTCTGAGTACAGATTCAAGGACATATTCATTGCCTTAGGGCTTGAAAATATGTAAACAACTGTGAGATGGGGGGAGCAGGCCTGGGGTGGTTAACATCATCACCTGAGGGTACGATTGGAGAATTAAGGGCCAATATGCTAATGAAACAGAACTTATAAAAGGTGAAGAGCTCGTGACTCGGGGTCCATTTTGGGTGTCGTCCCCGACAGGGGACTTTGTTTGCCTGAATCTACCTTTAAGGCCTCTGCAGGCCTTAAATAAATTGTCTGCTTTTTATACTCCTAATTTGTCTTGGCCTCTGTTTCAGGTAGCCTGTCTTTTAGGCTACAATACAAGCAAAAGTAGAGTTGGTTACAAAAACCGGATGTGCTAGGAAGGCCGGAAGTTGGTATGACAGAGTTAAAAATTGGATGTGCTAGGGAGACCGGAAGTTTTAACCACAGAGTTAAAACTGAAGGTGCTAGGAAGACCGGAAGTTTTGTATCATAGAGTTGAATCGGAGTGTGCTAGGGAGACCGGAAGTTTTAATCACAGAGTTGAAACTGAAGGTGCTAGGAAAACCGGAAGGAGGAAGTGGAGTCAAGCAAGAAAGTTTTCTTCATTCTCTTTTCTTCATTATCTCGTGGACATGCACAACAAGCACAGGACCAAATATGGCAGGGCCTTTGACATGAATTCAGTCGCAGACACAAGCAGTAAGCAGGTCTAGGGTAGGGAATGGGCATGAAAGGGAATGCACAGCAATGGTGGTTTAGCAAGGCAAGACAGGTGAGGTTCATAGATTGCTGGCAGGCGGAAGTGGCCAGGAAAGACTGATTTGACTGGCCTTGCTCTCACCTGCACCATCTCTAATCTGCACCTAAAACACTGGGGCTACCTGCTTTCCTTCCAATGCAGAAGAACTGTCATTTTGGTTCCGGAGCCCAGAAGACAAATGTGGATTGCCTGTCCAAAATTCCATACATGCAAGAATTGATGCCAGGCAAAAGCTGCTGGGACAGACAGGTCTGGCTTCACGTGACCTCCTATGGGCTTCCTCTTCCATGCTCCTGAAACACTGCGGGTATGTGAAGGCCTTGAAGGCTTCCTGAGGGAAGCAGGCAGGGCAAGGCAAGTTGAAGAATTGTCACGAAAAGAAGGGTCTTGAATTCCAGGTGGGGGAGGGGTGAGCAAGGTCCTGCAAGGCAAGTGAGGGCTTTGAGGGCAACAGAAGGCAACTGCTGTGTTTACAGGGCAAGGCAAGGCAAGGGGGAGGTAGGCAAGGCAATGAGAGTCCCAGAAGGAGAAGGGAAGGCAAGGCTGGGCCTGGACAAATGGGTGGGGAAGTCAAGGTGGGGATGGCCGAGCAAGTCAGTGCAGGGCAGTGGAGGGATGGAAGAGCGGGAATGGTCACTTAAGTTCATACAACATAACCTGTCAAATTCTTTGCACCCATGCCCACGCAGTAAAAGCAAAAAATCAATTGCTGCTTGATTTTGGAATATAGCATGTCTAATGCTGTCTACATCAATTAACGAGTCAGCTATCGCTATGCTGGTAGCATTACTAAACTTGGCCAACCAACAGCCAGGTTTGTTCAGGCTCCTGAGGCCTTGTGCACTTGCAAGCCCAGGAGCCGATGAAGTGGCAGTGTTCCAGAACTCAGCTGTATCTCTGCAGGCAGAAGTAAAAGCATGTATGCTGTGAGTATGAGAGTGGTGAGTTCAGTTTTGTTGGCTCCATAGTGCAATTGTCATCTTTAGAGAAAAGAGGGTTACTTTCCCCAAAGTAGATGGACCACCTTTAATTGCCATTGGCACTCTGGTCCATGCTCAGTCCGCACAGATTAAGAAAATGCCCTGCGGGAGTTGCATATGTATACTAAAACTCAAGGTTAGTTTTAGTTTGTGATTGAATTACACCGGTGTGAAACACTTGGGTAGCATGGTGTTGTGGCATTGACCCACCAAGCCATAGGGCTATTCCTTGTGCTGAGAAATGTGAAGGTGGTACAGCTATGTGCATTCAAGGTGCCTAAAATCTGCAGTTCCTGTGGGGGTAAAGCAGGGAATTTCCCACGGGGAGACAAGGTATCTGGGCAGGCTGAGGGTGGGGCCTATACTAGGCCTAACTCCATGTTTGTTATCTGCAGAAGCTGTTTGGAAATCGAATATAATTAGCTCACGATCCTCTACTGTAAAAACATGTAGCGTGGTGCCAGCTTTACCTGTCTGCCTATACAGCTTTAATAAGACAATTTAAATGCAATTGTTTTTGCCATGTAGACACATGTGCTTTACATCTCAAACCGTTTGTAATTATTTTTACAGAAAGCTGTCTTACCATCAGCAAGTTAAGCAGGTCTTAAATGCAATTTTCCAAGAACGTGCAGTGCTATCATCCCTGTGAGTAAAGCTGCATCTCGAAAACATCTTAATAAACTTACATTTATCTTAGAGGAGTGAACAGGCATTTTCCACATGACTGTAAATCTGCCACACTTTAGATTTATTTCTTGATATTATTCGCAAATGTTTAACTGCTGTATGATGAATTTTCAGTAGTTTCTTGTGCGAAGAAAGTCAAAATAAGTTAAATTCTGCTGTATCTAAAACTCTTAAGGTATACTCTTAATCTTGTATCTAATTTTAGTAAATTTAAAGTTAAAAGAATGCAAAGGCATTCAGAGTGACTACCTCACTGAATTCAAAGGACTATTTTTCTTTCCATAGGTATACCTTAATCAGTATCTGTGTGCATACAAGTGTGAAAGTGCTGCAGCAAATGTACTAAGAATGTTGTTTGAGTCTTTTATGCCTTTTGAGTTTATAAGTCAGACCTGTCAACTTTAAGTTGATCAAAATTTATGTAAAGTCTGTTGGTTTTCAGTTTGATTAAGAAGTTGAATTTTGGTAACCTCTGAAAGAAAGAAAAGAGAAAACAGACGCTTGTAGTCGAGTGAAGAAAATTTCCATGTTTGTGAGTGGTGGTGTTGTTTAGTGAATTTGTAACAGCTGGCAGAGGGGTGTAACTTGCTGCTTCAGAGCCAGAACTGGCTGAGTAGCATCCTGAGGCCAATTCTGTAAAGCATTTTGTGGCCTAAGAGTCAGTTAGCCCCATAATAACTTTAGCAAAGGCAAGTTTAATTTTGTTTTCCTGTACATGTGTGTGAATTGTCTCTGTTAATTTGTATTTTATCAGCATGTAAGTCTGGGTAGAGGCACCTATGAGATAGGACTTATTTTTTAAGTGCTTGACATTAATTTTTGCTTTCAATGATGTTAACTTTAAGCTCTGTTAGATTTATCTTAATTTTAAGTGAAGTTAAAGTTTAAGTTCTGTCAAAACATGAAATTCTAGATGTGTTGTTAAAGTAATGATATGAATTTACTAAGCTTTTACAGAGAGCATTACCCAGAAAACATTATTTGATGCTATACATATGTGTCTCTTTGTTCACAGCTATTTGTAATTTGTTTATGGTACCATTGATTATTTAGTTAAAACTAAACCACAACGCCGATCTGCAAGAAGTATATTGCTTGAAAGAATTGATATTAATAGAAGCTTGTTTAGAAGATTTAGAGAGACCCTCTCAGGTAAGGCCTGGGCTCTGGCCAAGTCCTGGCCCTAAGCTGATCGGGTACTGAATCTTTAATCCCAGATGTTTCTACCCTAAAACTGCAATTGAGTCATTTTGGCTCACCAATTGGGCTTGGAGAGCTGGAACCCCTTTTCAGGTAAACTTGACAACCTTGCCCGGGAAAGGTCTTCAAGTCTCACCTGTAAAATGGGACTCTCCCGTGATTGTAGACTCTGGGTAGTAGCTAATAGTTAAATGGTTAATGATCTGTATATTTTTAAAGTACTGTTCTCTTTCTCTTATGTATTGCACCTGTAGTTGTATCTGTTGCCTTAATTACCTTTGCTCATAATGCAAAACCCACAATTGAGTGTATAATAACATGTAATGACAAAGCTCAAATGTTAACCTGTTAACCTAGAGAAGAGAGTATGCATGTGTTCTATCATCAACAAGTTTGAAGCAATTACCTACTCACCTGATCAGAATCAAGAATTAGAGTTCAGAAAAAACCATGGACTCTTTAATCAAGATTAGAGCTTGGCAGAGACTTTAGAGCAACGGTGTATATTGTTTTCACAGTTTCAATTAGCTAAAGTAGTACTTGCTAGAAAAATTATTTTAAGTAACCTTATAATAACAAGTTGAAGTGGAGAGGTTGCTCAAAGCTGAAGAATCACTGAGTAGCTCAAGAATTTGTGTAAGACAGTGTTGTTGTTGCTTTTGATAATAATAACTTTCAAAAGGTTGTTTTGCTGTGCTTTGCAATGACTGGCTGTCAGCTCAGACTTTCTCCTTGGCTGGCTCAACTGCTGAAGAAAGGACTACGGCTATTGATAATCATTATAATTACTGTTTTAATTGTTCAATTAATGTTTAACTGCTTAACTAAGAAATTAACTAGTGCTTTGTAACCATTAAAGAAACAGGGGGAAATGTGGGAAATGTGGAGGATCTGGCACTGCAATGGTTAAGAGCTAAGGAACATCCAGAGCCACAGCTGCAGCTTGTGGGCCCTTGATAAGCAAGTAAGATTCCCATGAGAAACAAGACCTGAGAAGCACAAGGAGTTCCCATGAGAAGCGGAACTGAGACACACAAACAATGAAGAAGAAGATACCACAAGACTGCCAAACAAGCTGATTAACGCAGGTGGACAGCAGCCTATCCTGAGCTTAGCTTTTGCAATATGTATGAGGCTAATTAAGTAACGTATATATTGTGTAGCTGAAAGGCAATAAACTGAGTTCTGATGATCACAAATGTGGTGTCAGGCTTCCTCTTCCCGACAACCTGCACACACACACACACACACACACACACACAGAGGGAGCGAGAGATAGTTCCTCGTTCGTTTCTGTTTTGATTTCCTGGACTTTATTTGCTTTGTTGTTGCTTGCTTTTCCTTGGTGTGCCTTAAGTGCTCGTTAAGCAAGAGTTCATTGAATCTTGTCAATGAACTGTCTTGCGCTGTCACATGATATTCAGTCTGGTTTTTGCTGATACTCCTGCTGATGATTTTGAAAGTGATCTCAAACTCTCAGTTATAACTTTGGATGCAGCAAATTCAAAGAAATTCTTGGTGTTGCAGCCAAATTCTTTTGAGCAGAATGCACTTGAAATTAATGCACAGGGTACTAATTTGCTCGCCTTGGCTGCTCAGGGATGTGGTGCCAAATAGCCCACAGGGAATAATTAACCATGCTCTGTGCGCCTGTGGTGTGACCTGTGAAATCGCACCCAGTGAATGAAAGAAAAAGGGATGGAAACAGCGATTTTTATGGGGAACATCTGTTACTATGAGAAATAGACTGATTGAGACTGCTCCCCAAGCATGCACAAATGTGATAATGAGCCTTTTAATTAATAAAACAGGAAATCCTCTGGATGAGATAATGGAACACAGCAGCTAGGTGACCTTGGGGAGTGGAACGCCCAGAATCGAGATAGGAATCAAGAAAACCTGCCTATTAGGCTTTTGATACCACATGGTGGCTACATGCCGGAGTTAAAATTCCAAGAGGAGATGCAGAAATCCAAGCAACTATTCATGATTTGTTACCAGCAAGTCATTTTCTGGTTTGCTTTCAACCCTGCTCTAGTAGCAAGTGAATTTGTAATGTTAAATTCTGTACACCCACAGTGTGGAGTGGCCTTCCAAGTTACTGGTTTTAATGTTTATCAAACCAAAATGTAACATATAATTTGTGATTCAGTCTTCTAGACTGGAGATTTCATTCTATGAATCTTCAAAGGCATGTGCTGCAAGTTTTGGGATGACAGAAAGCAAAACGTTTATTTGCAATAGTGTTGGAAAACTGCAGTAAGCAGAACTTCCAGAGCGCAGGCTGATGTGTGCTGTCTTTGGAGAAGAGCTGTTAGTGAGCAATGGGCAGAACTAGCTGATTTCCTATAGCTCTCCTTGGAGAGCAAATTAACCAGGTGACCTGGACCTGGGAGATTGTCAAGCAGCTAAGCACAATGTCAACATGTTCACTGAGGTCTCCTGGTGTGGTGTAGTTCATCTGCTGAAAGATACAATGTCGTCCTGGGGTATTGCAGGATACAAAGCCGAATAGCCAGCTCCTACAGCAGCTCTCTAGAGTTGTTAGTGCTTCCAGTGTAAATCACCATATTTCAACAGGTCTGAAAATGATGACCTTGGCTGTTTTCATAGCCTTGATCACAAGCCTACCCACAAGGAAAAGAAGGCTTAGAGCAACACAAGAAATTTGAAAAACAATTCCATCCCTTGTTCTCTAACTTTTTAATAATATTACTTTCCTTATAGTCATCACCCTAAGTAATTGCCATACTTTTCTTGGTTTTGAGATTTGTTATAGTGATCTGCCTTTACTCTTTAATTCTTAACAAAACTCAGCTCACACTTTTCACCACAGTTAAATAAAACTATTGTTCTGGAAATGATCTTTCCTCTCCTTTGTGGTGGATGCCAGTCCCTATTGTCCCTACTGACTGTACTTCACTTATCATTGGGATGGTTTTGGCACCTATGGAATGAATGCCTTTGGATAAAATGAAAATCCTGCAAATCAAAAGCCTCTTTGCATAAGGGGAAGATGAAGAAAGCAGAGAAGTTTTCAGATGTATCTTAGCTTGCTTTTTAACATTAATTTTATCTTTGCTTCTGATGCCAAAGTGATTTTTGCCTTGCATCGCGGCAGCAGGAGCGGCACCCCTCAGCCCGGGGACATCGAAATTAGCTTCTCCGCTCAGCTCAACTCCGCCCCTGCCCCCGCCCATCGCAGCAGCAGGAGCGGCACTGCCCAAGGCAATGACGTTGCCACCCTCGGGCCCCGCCTCCCCGCCCCCCCTTTGGGCCAGAGCCGGCGGGCAAACTGGCCGCCACCCCCCCGCGCCCAGCGGCGGCGGCGAGCAGGCCGGGCCATAGCCGCCCAACAGCGGCGGTGGGTGAGGGCCCATCACGGGCCCCACCCTCAAACAAGGCATTAGCAAATCCATTTCTACTTCTTTTCTTTCCCTAGGACTAGAAGGGGTTTTCTTCTTCCGATTTTCATCACATGAGAAGATGCCCACCATTGCATACACTTACAAACAGGAAAGATCACAGAAGTAACACACATAGAGGACTTTGCTATTGTGATAAATAACCGTGTGTGTTTGTTAATCAAATCTTGCTTAAGCCAGGTGTGGTAAATACGTAGTAATATAGTGTTGGCTTTTTGCAGATATTCATTGTGTGTATGGTTTTATTCTGTTTATATAAGTAGTCTTGTCATAAAGAATAGAGGTATATAACCAATGTTTTAATTTCTGTTATTAACTAGATTTCGATATAATAGTAAAATAACTGGTAGAGGTAGTTTAAAAGACTTTCCTTTACTAACCACACTGCCTGCTTGACTGGATCCCCTATTGTTCTTTATTAAACTTTTAAATTTCAACAGGAGAGTTAACCTCGTTTATCACACAGGGAATAAATGGTTAAAATTGAGTCAGAAAGCTCACAAGTTTTATCTAACAAAAAGCTAAGCAAGGCCAAGAAAAACAGATGTCTAAGCAAGAACAGAGGGAACAGATAACGAAGTCAGGTCAGGATGACCTGTACCCAGTGAAGTAAGCGATGTATGAGCCCCCCTGAGATGAGCCCCTCCGAGGAAGACGTCGGTCTTCGGCCTCACGACCACCAGAAGGCAGAAGAAGAAGACCCCATAGTAACAGCCCGCGCAGACGCAGAGTACTCCCGGATACCAGGTCAAAGAGACTATAAAACTTGAGGGATTAGGGGGGGCGAGTGGCGAACCGTTGGCGGAGCAGGGTCTCCACGGTCGCCCAGCGCTGTTTTGCTTGTTGTAGCTTGCTCAATAAATCAAATTATTTTAATTGGCCTGGTTTTTGTCTCTAACCTATAACACTACTGTAGTGCTAGCCCTAGCCCTCTCTCAGAAGGACGTCTCCTTCTACACAAATTGTATCACAAAAGTACTCTTTATACATCTACTCACGTGCCTCTGTAGGGTCCTTGGTCTCTGATACCTTCTAGGCTGCCACCGCCCCGGTAGATGTTGACAGAGTGATAATGCAGGTGTTGCACTGGGCCCAGAGGGGTTTGTAGAGACCTTCCTTGACCCGGCTGGGGTGCCAAAAACTGTAGCCTAAAAGACAGGCTACCTGAAACAGAGGCCAAGACAAATTAGGAGTATAAAAAGCAGACAATTTATTTAAGGCCTGCAGAGGCCTTAAAGGTAGATTCAGGCAAACAAAGTCCCCTGTCGGGGACGACACCCAAAATGGACCCCGAGTCACGAGCTCTTCACCTTTTATAAGTTCTGTTTCATTAGCATATTGGCCCTTAATTCTCCAATCGTACCCTCAGGTGATGATGTTAACCACCCCAGGCCTGCTCCCCCCATCTCACAGTTGTTTACATATTTTCAAGCCCTAAGGCAATGAATATGTCCTTGAATCTGTACTCAGAGAGTCTTGTTTTGGCTAAAGGTGCTGGGAACAGGGGATTTTAGCACTTTGTAAGAAGCACAGAACTACAGCAAGTTACAGCTACATGAAGAGTAAAAAACTAGAAATACCTGAAGGCATCAGTATAGCTCATTGTATTATTGCTTGAATTGCCATTGTTTGTTAGACAGCCTTGTCATTGTTTGCTAGCAGCCAATCTTAATGTGCCACAGTAATTATGAAAAGGTATAAGAGCAGCAGCAGCAGAGAATAATTAAGAGCTTCTTCTGGCTAATTCTAAACAAAACTCAGCTCCCACTTTTCACCACAGTTAAATAAAACTAGTGTTCTGGAAATGATCTTTCCTCTCCTTTGCGGTGGATGCCAGTCCCTATTGTCCCTACTGACTATATTTCACTTATCATTGTGGGATGGTTTTGGCACCTATGGAATGAATGCCTTTGGATAAAATGAAAATCCTGCAAATCAAAAGCCTCTTTGCATAAGGGGAAGATGAAGAAAGCAGAGAAGTTTTCAGATGTATCTTAGCTTGCTTTTTACATTAATTTTACCTTTGCTTCTGATGCCAAAGTGATTTTTGCCTTTTTACTTTTCTGTATTTGTGACCTTGCCAGTAGTTTTTCCCCAGCCAGAAAGACCAAACTCATTGCAGAGCTCCAAGCCCTGGAGGGCACAAGGCCCCTCTCCTGTCTTGCTTCTTCCTGGGAACCAAGCCTGACAACAAGATCTTCAAGACACATTTTAGTCAACAAGTCCAACTAGTACCAAGGGTGGGGGGGCTCCAGAGAAGGGGCTTGACCTGGGGGGAATTGCATCCCCACTTGTCCTCTGAATTGGTGCTTTTGATCAATGATGCTAATTTCCTAAAACCTAGAAGACTGTATTCAGCCGGGGGGAGGGGTGGGCTTTTGTGGATATTCTTCCTGGAACTGTCCCTGGAGCTCCAGTAAAGATCCACTTTTATCTTATCTCCTATACTGAAAGGATCTTGAGTTTCATTTCTAGGCTGAAAAAGGCAGCATTTCAGATGAGTTATTCTCCAGCTGCACTGTTACAAACACTGGAAAAATGAAAGACCGTTCACTTTAAGCACTCAAAACACAGCTCCTTCTACCCATATTCTCCCTACTGGAACTATAGGATCAGTCTTCTCTGTGGGTTTTGCCCTCCCTATCCATTCAAAGTCCCACATAGTCTTGCTTGTCAGGTGCCAAGCTATGGTATCCACCCCCCCCCCCCCACCACGCCCCAGAAACCCGGTCTTATCGCCACTTGAGGTGATAGGAGCAGAAGCAAACAAGGTGGTTACTATCACTGTTCCAGGGGAATGGCACTGGTGCCAAGTACCCACTCCGCACTTACGTCGGCAGGAGTAATGGGTGGGAGCAGGAAGAGGGGGGAGGTAACTGCTCTTCTGTTTGTGATTTAACAGGATACCTGCAACCCATACACCCCCTGGAGCAAAACATCTGGGTGACCCTGGCTAAGGCAACTGGACAAGATCCCTTATGCCTTAGCACTGCTGCGCCTCAGAAGCCATTCACAAAGTGTCTGATCGGCATCCTTCTCACCACCCCTGAACTGCCACAGTTATGGAACAGCACCCCTGCCTCCTCAGCCTGCCCGGATACATTGTCTCCCCGTGGGAAATTCCCTGCTTTACCCCCACAGGAACTGCAGATTTTAGGCACCTTGAATGCACATAGCTGTACCACCTTCACATTTCTCAGCACAAGGAATAGCCCTATGGCTTGGTGGGTCAATGCCACAACACCATGCTACCCAAGTGTTTCACACCGGTGTAATTCAATCACAAACTAAAACTAACCTTGAGTTTTAGTATACATATGCAACTCCCGCAGGGCATTTTCTTAATCTGTGCGGACTGAGCATGGACCAGAGTGCCAATGGCAATTAAAGGTGGTCCATCTATGTTGGAGAAGGAGCAGAAAGCTCTCCTACATATTATTACTCAGCAAAAGAAAGAATAGAATTAAAAACTGAGTTTGAGCTAGAGAAAAAATAAGCATACCAGCTGATTGAAATACAAACTGGAAAAACCAGCTTTGCAAAGATCTAAACCTGGAGCTGCTATGGTAATCTGAGAACTCTCATAGGCTATACACAAATGACGTAGAACTTGTATCTCCTCCTAAATTGGTTAGTAGAAATTAGCATATTCATCAGGAAACCTGTTAACTAAGCGAACAAAGCAAATTTTGCTCAGACTGCATTTTTCACTCCCTGCTTGCAACTTCCCTCTCCCCTCTTACCATGTGGGATCACCACGGAGCTGCGAGAAGCCGCCACGTGGTCGGTCCCACTTCCCTACCTCATCTACTCAAGAAATAAACCCACATGCTTTGAAAATGGATGCAGAGAGTCTGGCTCCCCTGTCCCTTCCCCTTCCCTCCCCCCCTCCCCCCCCCGCAGTCCGCCCCTGCCGCCTCCGAGCGCGCCTCTTTCCCCCCCTCCCCCCCCCCCCCCCCCCCGCGTGTCCTGCTGCCCGTTCCGGCGGCACGGACACTCCCTTCGCCGCCTCCCCGTGCTGGAGCCGGCGCGGTCCACGGCTCCACCATGGCGCGGGCGAGCGACCCAACCCCCGTCCCGGGGCAGCGCAGAAACACTCCCCTTCCGCCTGCGGCAGCCCCTCCCTCCTCCTCCACGAGTCCCTGTTTTCTCGTTCGCATTCCCGCACAAGCCACCGTGCCCGTCCCGACCTCCCCTGCCGCCTCCGGCGGCATTCGCCGCTTGACACCACCCATCCCTCCCCCACGGCTCCACGACAACGAAGCACCACCGCCGCCGCCTATCCCGACACAGACGAGCCATCCCGTCTCTGCAACGATCCACCCCGTGTTCAGCACACCACGACCGTATCCCAAAACACCGTCGAAAATCCGGTTCCGTCCAGCACCCCTATCTTCGCCGACAACTTTTCCATGCACCCCACCAAACTTTTTCCAACTTCCTCGCCGCCATCCAAACAGCACCGACCTCCCACCGCTGCTATCTACAAAGCCATTCACGCCCCGAGCACCACCTGACGCTTCTTTCTCCTCACCGACCCACCTACAACAAAAGACAACACCGTCTAACATAACAAATACTTTAACACAGACAATTTCCAACAATTCAAACCTAATAATATTCCTCTGTATCCTTTACAAATATCACCTATATCCTTAAATAATTCCACTTCTCCCCGACCATTCAATATTTCTTACTCCCCCACAAATCAAAAAATAATACAAAAAATATATACCAAATTTTACAAACCCTTTTATATCAACAGAGAGGGGGAGAATCCCAGGTTACACCTCAAAGAAAGCGACATAAAGCTTTGCATGTCTGTAATTTTCAAAAAAGCTTTCCAGAGGGACCTGACCCCTTCATATACTAATATTTCCTAACCACCTAAAAAGCAAAATTGAAATACAACCCCCCAAATTTGATTAAAAATTTAAAATCAAAACAAATACAAAAACCATACAGGTCTTGTAACTTGGGAGAAGGCATTTTCTTTTGTTTTCACAGGTACAAAGCTCGAAGAAATTCCAGCAAAAGTATGTGAAATCCTGTCACATCAGCAAGCAGTCGCAGAAAAAAGAAAAAAAAAAAAAAAAGAAAAAAGAAAAAAAAAAAACAAAAACACGAGAAGCAAAAACCCACAGCTGAGCTAGCAAAACCAACAAGAAAAAGTAATCTGTCAAAAAAGACAGCCCAAAAACAAAATGAACTTTATAATTTACATGAATATATGTTATGATTTTTTTTCTTTGTATTAATTGTTATAATAAAGTTTTACTTGTAATTCAAATCAATGACAAAAAAGCCTGAATTACTTTAGCCAAGTTTACAAACTCTAATACAACACAAAGCCCTAACAAACCCCTTACAACTTGTTTAATTAAAACATTAATTCTCTTCCATTACCATATAAACATAACTGTAAAATTTTTTTTAAAAAATTGTATTATATAATATTATCTAATTATACTGTATCCATTCATAAACAACTACAAAACTTAAGAAATTTAGCCAACCAAATTACAGTAAATGACCCATCTTAGCTAAACAATTTGTTTCATGACTAGAACTTCATATCTTGGCTAAAGGAACTCTTTAAAATAAGTTTAATTGTGTTTATAGTAATAATTGTAGTGTTAATAGCAATTCCCTGTATACTTCAATGTGTAAAAAAGCTTATATCTTAGTAGTTCATCAAAACGGGGGAGATGTTGGAGAAGGAGCAGAAAGCTCTCCTACATATTATTACTCAGCAAAAGAAAGAATAGAATTAAAAACTGAGTTTGAGCTAGAGAAAAAATAAGCATACCAGCTGATTGAAATACAAACTGGAAAAACCAGCTTTGCAAAGATCTAAACCTGGAGCTGCTATGGTAATCTGAGAACTCTCATAGGCTATACACAAATGACGTAGAACTTGTATCTCCTCCTAAATTGGTTAGTAGAAATTAGCATATTCATCAGGAAACCTGTTAACTAAGCGAACAAAGCAAATTTTGCTCAGACTGCATTTTTCACTCCCTGCTTGCAACTTCCCTCTCCCCTCTTACCACGTGGGATCACCACGGAGCTGCGAGAAGCCGCCACGTGGTCGGTCCCACTTCCCTACCTCATCTACTCAAGAAATAAACCCACATGCTTTGAAAATGGATGCAGAGAGTCTGGCTACATCATTGCAGAAGGAAACCAGGACAATATTACTCTAATACATCTACTTTGGGGAAAGTAACCCTCTTTTCTCTAAAGATGACAATTGCACTATGGAGCCAACAAAACTGAACTCACCACTCTCATACTCACAGCATACATGCTTTTACTTCTGCCTGCAGAGATACAGCTGAGTTCTGGAACACTGCCAAGATAATCACTGCCTCTTCATCGGCTCCTGGGCTTGCAAGTGCACAAGGCCTCAGGAGCCTGAACAAACCTGGCTGTTGGTTGGCCAAGTTTAGTAATGCTACCAGCATAGCGATAGCTGACTCGTTAATTGATGTAGACAGCATTAGACATGCTATATTCCAAAATCAAGCAGCAATTGATTTTTTGCTTTTACTGCGTGGGCATGGGTGCAAAGAATTTGACAGGTTATGTTGTATGAACTTAAGTGACCATTCCCGCTCTTCCATCCCTCCACTGCCCTGCACTGACTTGCTCGGCCATCCCCACCTTGACTTCCCCACCCATTTGTCCAGGCCCAGCCTTGCCTTCCCTTCTCCTTCTGGGACTCTCATTGCCTTGCCTACCTCCCCCTTGCCTTGCCTTGCCCTGTAAACACAGCAGTTGCCTTCTGTTGCCCTCAAAGCCCTCACTTGCCTTGCAGGACCTTGCTCACCCCTCCCCCACCTGGAATTCAAGACCCTTCTTTTCGTGACAATTCTTCAACTTGCCTTGCCCTGCCTGCTTCCCTCAGGAAGCCTTCAAGGCCTTCACATACCCGCAGTGTTTCAGGAGCATGGAAGAGGAAGCCCATAGGAGGTCACGTGAAGCCAGACCTGTCTGTCCCAGCAGCTTTTGCCTGGCATCAATTCTTGCATGTATGGAATTTTGGACAGGCAATCCACATTTGTCTTCTGGGCTCCGGAACCAAAATGACAGTTCTTCTGCATTGGAAGGAAAGCAGGTAGCCCCAGTGTTTTAGGTGCAGATTAGAGATGGTGCAGGTGAGAGCAAGGCCAGTCAAATCAATCTTTCCTGGCCACTTCCGCCTGCCAGCAATCTATGAACCTCACCTGTCTTGCCTTGCTAAACCACCATTGCTGTGCATTCCCTTTCATGCCCATTCCCTACCCTAGACCTGCTTACTGCTTGTGTCTGCGACTGAATTCATGTCAAAGGCCCTGCCATATTTGGTCCTGTGCTTGTTGTGCATGTCCACGAGATAATGAAGAAAAGAGAATGAAGAAAACTTTCTTGCTTGACTCCACTTCCTCCTTCCGGTTTTCCTAGCACCTTCAGTTTCAACTCTGTGATTAAAACTTCCGGTCTCCCTAGCACACTCCGATTCAACTCTATGATACAAAACTTCCGGTCTTCCTAGCACCTTCAGTTTTAACTCTGTGGTTAAAACTTCCGGTCTCCCTAGCACATCCAATTTTTAAC
This sequence comes from Acanthiza pusilla, assembly GCA_036630365.1. Taxonomy (NCBI): domain Eukaryota; kingdom Metazoa; phylum Chordata; class Aves; order Passeriformes; family Acanthizidae; genus Acanthiza; species Acanthiza pusilla. Next base: position 26,777 of record JAXCHO010000254.1, on the reverse strand, counting down.
TCTGTCATACCAACTTCCGGCCTTCCTAGCACATCCGGTTTTTGTAACCAACTCTACTTTTGCTTGTATTGTAGCCTAAAAGACAGGCTACCTGAAACAGAGGCCAAGACAAATTAGGAGTATAAAAAGCAGACAATTTATTTAAGGCCTGCAGAGGCCTTAAAGGTAGATTCAGGCAAACAAAGTCCCCTGTCGGGGACGACACCCAAAATGGACCCCGAGTCACGAGCTCTTCACCTTTTATAAGTTCTGTTTCATTAGCATATTGGCCCTTAATTCTCCAATCGTACCCTCAGGTGATGATGTTAACCACCCCAGGCCTGCTCCCCCCATCTCACAGTTGTTTACATATTTTCAAGCCCTAAGGCAATGAATATGTCCTTGAATCTGTACTCAGAGAGTCTTGTTTTGGCTAAAGGTGCTGGGAACAGGGGATTTTAGCACTTTGTAAGAAGCACAGAACTACAGCAAGTTACAGCTACATGAAGAGTAAAAAACTAGAAATACCTGAAGGCATCAGTATAGCTCATTGTATTATTGCTTGAATTGCCATTGTTTGTTAGACAGCCTTGTCATTGTTTGCTAGCAGCCAATCTTAATGTGCCACAGTAATTATGAAAAGGTATAAGAGCAGCAGCAGCAGAGAATAATTAAGAGCTTCTTCTGGCTAATTCTAAACAAAACTCAGCTCCCACTTTTCACCACAGTTAAATAAAACTAGTGTTCTGGAAATGATCTTTCCTCTCCTTTGCGGTGGATGCCAGTCCCTATTGTCCCTACTGACTATATTTCACTTATCATTGTGGGATGGTTTTGGCACCTATGGAATGAATGCCTTTGGATAAAATGAAAATCCTGCAAATCAAAAGCCTCTTTGCATAAGGGGAAGATGAAGAAAGCAGAGAAGTTTTCAGATGTATCTTAGCTTGCTTTTTACATTAATTTTACCTTTGTTTCTGATGCCAAAGTGATTTTTGCCTTTTTACTTTTCTGTATTTGTGACCTTGCCAGTAGTTTTTCCCCAGCCAGAAAGACCAAACTCATTGCAGAGCTCCAAGCCCTGGAGGGCACAAGGCCCCTCTCCTGTCTTGCTTCTTCCTGGGAACCAAGCCTGACAACAAGATCTTCAAGACACATTTTAGTCAACAAGTCCAACTAGTACCAAGGGTGGGGGGGCTCCAGAGAAGGGGCTTGACCTGGGGGGAATTGCATCCCCACTTGTCCTCTGAATTGGTGCTTTTGATCAATGATGCTAATTTCCTAAAACCTAGAAGACTGTATTCAGCCGGGGGGAGGGGTGGGCTTTTGTGGATATTCTTCCTGGAACTGTCCCTGGAGCTCCAGTAAAGATCCCCTTTTATCTTATCTCCTATACTGAAAGGATCTTGAGTTTCATTTCTAGGCTGAAAAAGGCAGCATTTCAGATGAGTTATTCTCCAGCTGCACTGTTACAAACACTGGAAAAATGAAAGACCGTTCACTTTAAGCACTCAAAACACAGCTCCTTCTACCCATATTCTCCCTACTGGAACTATAGGATCAGTCTTCTCTGTGGGTTTTGCCCTCCCTATCCATTCAAAGTCCCACATAGTCTTGCTTGTCAGGTGCCAAGCTATGGTATCCACCCCCCCCCCCCACCACGCCCCAGAAACCCGGTCTTATCGCCACTTGAGGTGATAGGAGCAGAAGCAAACAAGGTGGTTACTATCACTGTTCCAGGGGAATGGCACTGGTGCCAAGTACCCACTCCGCACTTACGTCGGCAGGAGTAATGGGTGGGAGCAGGAAGAGGGGGGAGGTAACTGCTCTTCTGTTTGTGATTTAACAGGATACCTGCAACCCATACACCCCCTGGAGCAAAACATCTGGGTGACCCTGGCTAAGGCAACTGGACAAGATCCCTTATGCCTTAGCACTGCTGCGCCTCAGAAGCCATTCACAAAGTGTCTGATCGGCATCCTTCTCACCACCCCTGAACTGCCACAGTTATGGAACAGCACCCCTGCCTCCTCAGCCTGCCCGGATACATTGTCTCCCCGTGGGAAATTCCCTGCTTTACCCCCACAGGAACTGCAGATTTTAGGCACCTTGAATGCACATAGCTGTACCACCTTCACATTTCTCAGCACAAGGAATAGCCCTATGGCTTGGTGGGTCAATGCCACAACACCATGCTACCCAAGTGTTTCACACCGGTGTAATTCAATCACAAACTAAAACTAACCTTGAGTTTTAGTATACATATGCAACTCCCGCAGGGCATTTTCTTAATCTGTGCGGACTGAGCATGGACCAGAGTGCCAATGGCAATTAAAGGTGGTCCATCTATGTTGGAGAAGGAGCAGAAAGCTCTCCTACATATTATTACTCAGCAAAAGAAAGAATAGAATTAAAAACTGAGTTTGAGCTAGAGAAAAAATAAGCATACCAGCTGATTGAAATACAAACTGGAAAAACCAGCTTTGCAAAGATCTAAACCTGGAGCTGCTATGGTAATCTGAGAACTCTCATAGGCTATACACAAATGACGTAGAACTTGTATCTCCTCCTAAATTGGTTAGTAGAAATTAGCATATTCATCAGGAAACCTGTTAACTAAGCGAACAAAGCAAATTTTGCTCAGACTGCATTTTTCACTCCCTGCTTGCAACTTCCCTCTCCCCTCTTACCATGTGGGATCACCACGGAGCTGCGAGAAGCCGCCACGTGGTCGGTCCCACTTCCCTACCTCATCTACTCAAGAAATAAACCCACATGCTTTGAAAATGGATGCAGAGAGTCTGGCTCCCCTGTCCCTTCCCCTTCCCTCTTCCCCTCCCCCCCCCGCAGTCCGCCCCTGCCGCCTCCGAGCGCGCCTCTTTCCCTCCCCCCCTCCCCCCCCCTGCAGTCCGCCCCTGCCGCCTCCGAGCGCGCCTCTTTCCCCCCCTCCCCCCCCCCCCCCCCCCCGCGTGTCCTGCTGCCCGTTCCGGCGGCACGGACACTCCCTTCGCCGCCTCCCCGTGCTGGAGCCGGCGCGGTCCACGGCTCCACCATGGCGCGGGCGAGCGACCCAACCCCCGTCCCGGGGCAGCGCAGAAACACTCCCCTTCCGCCTGCGGCAGCCCCTCCCTCCTCCTCCACGAGTCCCTGTTTTCTCGTTCGCATTCCCGCACAAGCCACCGTGCCCGTCCCGACCTCCCCTGCCGCCTCCGGCGGCATTCGCCGCTTGACACCACCCATCCCTCCCCCACGGCTCCACGACAACGAAGCACCACCGCCGCCGCCTATCCCGACACAGACGAGCCATCCCGTCTCTGCAACGATCCACCCCGTGTTCAGCACACCACGACCGTATCCCAAAACACCGTCGAAAATCCGGTTCCGTCCAGCACCCCTATCTTCGCCGACAACTTTTCCATGCACCCCACCAAACTTTTTCCAACTTCCTCGCCGCCATCCAAACAGCACCGACCTCCCACCGCTGCTATCTACAAAGCCATTCACGCCCCGAGCACCACCTGACGCTTCTTTCTCCTCACCGACCCACCTACAACAAAAGACAACACCGTCTAACATAACAAATACTTTAACACAGACAATTTCCAACAATTCAAACCTAATAATATTCCTCTGTATCCTTTACAAATATCACCTATATCCTTAAATAATTCCACTTCTCCCCGACCATTCAATATTTCTTACTCCCCCACAAATCAAAAAATAATACAAAAAATATATACCAAATTTTACAAACCCTTTTATATCAACAGAGAGGGGGAGAATCCCAGGTTACACCTCAAAGAAAGCGACATAAAGCTTTGCATGTCTGTAATTTTCAAAAAAGCTTTCCAGAGGGACCTGACCCCTTCATATACTAATATTTCCTAACCACCTAAAAAGCAAAATTGAAATACAACCCCCCAAATTTGATTAAAAATTTAAAATCAAAACAAATACAAAAACCATACAGGTCTTGTAACTTGGGAGAAGGCATTTTCTTTTGTTTTCACAGGTACAAAGCTCGAAGAAATTCCAGCAAAAGTATGTGAAATCCTGTCACATCAGCAAGCAGTCGCAGAAAAAAGAAAAAAAAAAAAAAAAGAAAAAAGAAAAAAAAAAAAACAAAAACACGAGAAGCAAAAACCCACAGCTGAGCTAGCAAAACCAACAAGAAAAAGTAATCTGTCAAAAAAGACAGCCCAAAAACAAAATGAACTTTATAATTTACATGAATATATGTTATGATTTTTTTTCTTTGTATTAATTGTTATAATAAAGTTTTACTTGTAATTCAAATCAATGACAAAAAAGCCTGAATTACTTTAGCCAAGTTTACAAACTCTAATACAACACAAAGCCCTAACAAACCCCTTACAACTTGTTTAATTAAAACATTAATTCTCTTCCATTACCATATAAACATAACTGTAAAATTTTTTTTAAAAAATTGTATTATATAATATTATCTAATTATACTGTATCCATTCATAAACAACTACAAAACTTAAGAAATTTAGCCAACCAAATTACAGTAAATGACCCATCTTAGCTAAACAATTTGTTTCATGACTAGAACTTCATATCTTGGCTAAAGGAACTCTTTAAAATAAGTTTAATTGTGTTTATAGTAATAATTGTAGTGTTAATAGCAATTCCCTGTATACTTCAATGTGTAAAAAAGCTTATATCTTAGTAGTTCATCAAAACGGGGGAGATGTTGGAGAAGGAGCAGAAAGCTCTCCTACATATTATTACTCAGCAAAAGAAAGAATAGAATTAAAAACTGAGTTTGAGCTAGAGAAAAAATAAGCATACCAGCTGATTGAAATACAAACTGGAAAAACCAGCTTTGCAAAGATCTAAACCTGGAGCTGCTATGGTAATCTGAGAACTCTCATAGGCTATACACAAATGACGTAGAACTTGTATCTCCTCCTAAATTGGTTAGTAGAAATTAGCATATTCATCAGGAAACCTGTTAACTAAGCAAACAAAGCAAATTTTGCTCAGACTGCATTTTTCACTCCCTGCTTGCAACTTCCCTCTCCCCTCTTACCACGTGGGATCACCACGGAGCTGCGAGAAGCCGCCACGTGGTCGGTCCCACTTCCCTACCTCATCTACTCAAGAAATAAACCCACATGCTTTGAAAATGGATGCAGAGAGTCTGGCTACATCATTGCAGAAGGAAACCAGGACAATATTACTCTAATACATCTACTTTGGGGAAAGTAACCCTCTTTTCTCTAAAGATGACAATTGCACTATGGAGCCAACAAAACTGAACTCACCACTCTCATACTCACAGCATACATGCTTTTACTTCTGCCTGCAGAGATACAGCTGAGTTCTGGAACACTGCCAAGATAATCACTGCCTCTTCATCGGCTCCTGGGCTTGCAAGTGCACAAGGCCTCAGGAGCCTGAACAAACCTGGCTGTTGGTTGGCCAAGTTTAGTAATGCTACCAGCATAGCGATAGCTGACTCGTTAATTGATGTAGACAGCATTAGACATGCTATATTCCAAAATCAAGCAGCAATTGATTTTTTGCTTTTACTGCGTGGGCATGGGTGCAAAGAATTTGACAGGTTATGTTGTATGAACTTAAGTGACCATTCCCGCTCTTCCATCCCTCCACTGCCCTGCACTGACTTGCTCGGCCATCCCCACCTTGACTTCCCCACCCATTTGTCCAGGCCCAGCCTTGCCTTCCCTTCTCCTTCTGGGACTCTCATTGCCTTGCCTACCTCCCCCTTGCCTTGCCTTGCCCTGTAAACACAGCAGTTGCCTTCTTTTGCCCTCAAAGCCCTCACTTGCCTTGCAGGACCTTGCTCACCCCTCCCCCACCTGGAATTCAAGACCCTTCTTTTCGTGACAATTCTTCAACTTGCCTTGCCCTGCCTGCTTCCCTCAGGAAGCCTTCAAGGCCTTCACATACCCGCAGTGTTTCAGGAGCATGGAAGAGGAAGCCCATAGGAGGTCACGTGAAGCCAGACCTGTCTGTCCCAGCAGCTTTTGCCTGGCATCAATTCTTGCATGTATGGAATTTTGGACAGGCAATCCACATTTGTCTTCTGGGCTCCGGAACCAAAATGACAGTTCTTCTGCATTGGAAGGAAAGCAGGTAGCCCCAGTGTTTTAGGTGCAGATTAGAGATGGTGCAGGTGAGAGCAAGGCCAGTCAAATCAATCTTTCCTGGCCACTTCCGCCTGCCAGCAATCTATGAACCTCACCTGTCTTGCCTTGCTAAACCACCATTGCTGTGCATTCCCTTTCATGCCCATTCCCTACCCTAGACCTGCTTACTGCTTGTGTCTGCGACTGAATTCATGTCAAAGGCCCTGCCATATTTGGTCCTGTGCTTGTTGTGCATGTCCACGAGATAATGAAGAAAAGAGAATGAAGAAAACTTTCTTGCTTGACTCCACTTCCTCCTTCCGGTTTTCCTAGCACCTTCAGTTTCAACTCTGTGATTAAAACTTCCGGTCTCCCTAGCACACTCCGATTCAACTCTATGATACAAAACTTCCGGTCTTCCTAGCACCTTCAGTTTTAACTCTGTGGTTAAAACTTCCGGTCTCCCTAGCACATCCAATTTTTAACTCTGTCATACCAACTTCCGGCCTTCCTAGCACATCCGGTTTTTGTAACCAACTCTACTTTTGCTTGTATTGTAGCCTAAAAGACAGGCTACCTGAAACAGAGGCCAAGACAAATTAGGAGTATAAAAAGCAGACAATTTATTTAAGGCCTGCAGAGGCCTTAAAGGTAGATTCAGGCAAACAAAGTCCCCTGTCGGGGACGACACCCAAAATGGACCCCGAGTCACGAGCTCTTCACCTTTTATAAGTTCTGTTTCATTAGCATATTGGCCCTTAATTCTCCAATCGTACCCTCAGGTGATGATGTTAACCACCCCAGGCCTGCTCCCCCCATCTCACAGTTGTTTACATATTTTCAAGCCCTAAGGCAATGAATATGTCCTTGAATCTGTACTCAGAGAGTCTTGTTTTGGCTAAAGGTGCTGGGAACAGGGGATTTTAGCACTTTGTAAGAAGCACAGAACTACAGCAAGTTACAGCTACATGAAGAGTAAAAAACTAGAAATACCTGAAGGCATCAGTATAGCTCATTGTATTATTGCTTGAATTGCCATTGTTTGTTAGACAGCCTTGTCATTGTTTGCTAGCAGCCAATCTTAATGTGCCACAGTAATTATGAAAAGGTATAAGAGCAGCAGCAGCAGAGAATAATTAAGAGCTTCTTCTGGCTAATTCTAAACAAAACTCAGCTCCCACTTTTCACCACAGTTAAATAAAACTAGTGTTCTGGAAATGATCTTTCCTCTCCTTTGCGGTGGATGCCAGTCCCTATTGTCCCTACTGACTATATTTCACTTATCATTGTGGGATGGTTTTGGCACCTATGGAATGAATGCCTTTGGATAAAATGAAAATCCTGCAAATCAAAAGCCTCTTTGCATAAGGGGAAGATGAAGAAAGCAGAGAAGTTTTCAGATGTATCTTAGCTTGCTTTTTACATTAATTTTACCTTTGCTTCTGATGCCAAAGTGATTTTTGCCTTTTTACTTTTCTGTATTTGTGACCTTGCCAGTAGTTTTTCCCCAGCCAGAAAGACCAAACTCATTGCAGAGCTCCAAGCCCTGGAGGGCACAAGGCCCCTCTCCTGTCTTGCTTCTTCCTGGGAACCAAGCCTGACAACAAGATCTTCAAGACACATTTTAGTCAACAAGTCCAACTAGTACCAAGGGTGGGGGGGCTCCAGAGAAGGGGCTTGACCTGGGGGGAATTGCATCCCCACTTGTCCTCTGAATTGGTGCTTTTGATCAATGATGCTAATTTCCTAAAACCTAGAAGACTGTATTCAGCCGGGGGGAGGGGTGGGCGTTTGTGGATATTCTTCCTGGAACTGTCCCTGGAGCTCCAGTAAAGATCCACTTTTATCTTATCTCCTATACTGAAAGGATCTTGAGTTTCATTTCTAGGCTGAAAAAGGCAGCATTTCAGATGAGTTATTCTCCAGCTGCACTGTTACAAACACTGGAAAAATGAAAGACCGTTCACTTTAAGCACTCAAAACACAGCTCCTTCTACCCATATTCTCCCTACTGGAACTATAGGATCAGTCTTCTCTGTGGGTTTTGCCCTCCCTATCCATTCAAAGTCCCACATAGTCTTGCTTGTCAGGTGCCAAGCTATGGTATCCACCCCCCCCCCCACCACGCCCCAGAAACCCGGTCTTATCGCCACTTGAGGTGATAGGAGCAGAAGCAAACAAGGTGGTTACTATGACTGTTCCAGGGGAATGGCACTGGTGCCAAGTACCCACTCCGCACTTACGTCGGCAGGAGTAATGGGTGGGAGCAGGAAGAGGGGGGAGGTAACTGCTCTTCTGTTTGTGATTTAACAGGATACCTGCAACCCATACACCCCCTGGAGCAAAACATCTGGGTGACCCTGGCTAAGGCAACTGGACAAGATCCCTTATGCCTTAGCACTGCTGCGCCTCAGAAGCCATTCACAAAGTGTCTGATCGGCATCCTTCTCACCACCCCTGAACTGCCACAGTTATGGAACAGCACCCCTGCCTCCTCAGCCTGCCCGGATACATTGTCTCCCCGTGGGAAATTCCCTGCTTTACCCCCACAGGAACTGCAGATTTTAGGCACCTTGAATGCACATAGCTGTACCACCTTCACATTTCTCAGCACAAGGAATAGCCCTATGGCTTGGTGGGTCAATGCCACAACACCATGCTACCCAAGTGTTTCACACCGGTGTAATTCAATCACAAACTAAAACTAACCTTGAGTTTTAGTATACATATGCAACTCCCGCAGGGCATTTTCTTAATCTGTGCGGACTGAGCATGGACCAGAGTGCCAATGGCAATTAAAGGTGGTCCATCTACTTTGGGGAAAGTAACCCTCTTTTCTCTAAAGATGACAATTGCACTATGGAGCCAACAAAACTGAACTCACCACTCTCATACTCACAGCATACATGCTTTTACTTCTGCCTGCAGAGATACAGCTGAGTTCTGGAACACTGCCAAGATAATCACTGCCTCTTCATCGGCTCCTGGGCTTGCAAGTGCACAAGGCCTCAGGAGCCTGAACAAACCTGGCTGTTGGTTGGCCAAGTTTAGTAATGCTACCAGCATAGCGATAGCTGACTCGTTAATTGATGTAGACAGCATTAGACATGCTATATTCCAAAATCAAGCAGCAATTGATTTTTTGCTTTTACTGCGTGGGCATGGGTGCAAAGAATTTGACAGGTTATGTTGTATGAACTTAAGTGACCATTCCCGCTCTTCCATCCCTCCACTGCCCTGCACTGACTTGCTCGGCCATCCCCACCTTGACTTCCCCACCCATTTGTCCAGGCCCAGCCTTGCCTTCCCTTCTCCTTCTGGGACTCTCATTGCCTTGCCTACCTCCCCCTTGCCTTGCCTTGCCCTGTAAACACAGCAGTTGCCTTCTGTTGCCCTCAAAGCCCTCACTTGCCTTGCAGGACCTTGCTCACCCCTCCCCCACCTGGAATTCAAGACCCTTCTTTTCGTGACAATTCTTCAACTTGCCTTGCCCTGCCTGCTTCCCTCAGGAAGCCTTCAAGGCCTTCACATACCCGCAGTGTTTCAGGAGCATGGAAGAGGAAGCCCATAGGAGGTCACGTGAAGCCAGACCTGTCTGTCCCAGCAGCTTTTGCCTGGCATCAATTCTTGCATGTATGGAATTTTGGACAGGCAATCCACATTTGTCTTCTGGGCTCCGGAACCAAAATGACAGTTCTTCTGCATTGGAAGGAAAGCAGGTAGCCCCAGTGTTTTAGGTGCAGATTAGAGATGGTGCAGGTGAGAGCAAGGCCAGTCAAATCAGTCTTTCCTGGCCACTTCCGCCTGCCAGCAATCTATGAACCTCACCTGTCTTGCCTTGCTAAACCACCATTGCTGTGCATTCCCTTTCATGCCCATTCCCTACCCTAGACCTGCTTACTGCTTGTGTCTGCGACTGAATTCATGTCAAAGGCCCTGCCATATTTGGTCCTGTGCTTGTTGTGCATGTCCACGAGATAATGAAGAAAAGAGAATGAAGAAAACTTTCTTGCTTGACTCCACTTCCTCCTTCCGGTTTTCCTAGCACCTTCAGTTTCAACTCTGTGATTAAAACTTCCGGTCTCCCTAGCACACTCCGATTCAACTCTATGATACAAAACTTCCGGTCTTCCTAGCACCTTCAGTTTTAACTCTGTGGTTAAAACTTCCGGTCTCCCTAGCACATCCAATTTTTAACTCTGTCATACCAACTTCCGGCCTTCCTAGCACATCCGGTTTTTGTAACCAACTCTACTTTTGCTTGTATTGTAGCCTAAAAGACAGGCTACCTGAAACAGAGGCCAAGACAAATTAGGAGTATAAAAAGCAGACAATTTATTTAAGGCCTGCAGAGGCCTTAAAGGTAGATTCAGGCAAACAAAGTCCCCTGTCGGGGACGACACCCAAAATGGACCCCGAGTCACGAGCTCTTCACCTTTTATAAGTTCTGTTTCATTAGCATATTGGCCCTTAATTCTCCAATCGTACCCTCAGGTGATGATGTTAACCACCCCAGGCCTGCTCCCCCCATCTCACAGTTGTTTACATATTTTCAAGCCCTAAGGCAATGAATATGTCCTTGAATCTGTACTCAGAGAGTCTTGTTTTGGCTAAAGGTGCTGGGAACAGGGGATTTTAGCACTTTGTAAGAAGCACAGAACTACAGCAAGTTACAGCTACATGAAGAGTAAAAAACTAGAAATACCTGAAGGCATCAGTATAGCTCATTGTATTATTGCTTGAATTGCCATTGTTTGTTAGACAGCCTTGTCATTGTTTGCTAGCAGCCAATCTTAATGTGCCACAGTAATTATGAAAAGGTATAAGAGCAGCAGCAGCAGAGAATAATTAAGAGCTTCTTCTGGCTAATTCTAAACAAAACTCAGCTCCCACTTTTCACCACAGTTAAATAAAACTAGTGTTCTGGAAATGATCTTTCCTCTCCTTTGCGGTGGATGCCAGTCCCTATTGTCCCTACTGACTATATTTCACTTATCATTGTGGGATGGTTTTGGCACCTATGGAATGAATGCCTTTGGATAAAATGAAAATCCTGCAAATCAAAAGCCTCTTTGCATAAGGGGAAGATGAAGAAAGCAGAGAAGTTTTCAGATGTATCTTAGCTTGCTTTTTACATTAATTTTACCTTTGCTTCTGATGCCAAAGTGATTTTTGCCTTTTTACTTTTCTGTATTTGTGACCTTGCCAGTAGTTTTTCCCCAGCCAGAAAGACCAAACTCATTGCAGAGCTCCAAGCCCTGGAGGGCACAAGGCCCCTCTCCTGTCTTGCTTCTTCCTGGGAACCAAGCCTGACAACAAGATCTTCAAGACACATTTTAGTCAACAAGTCCAACTAGTACCAAGGGTGGGGGGGCTCCAGAGAAGGGGCTTGACCTGGGGGGAATTGCATCCCCACTTGTCCTCTGAATTGGTGCTTTTGATCAATGATGCTAATTTCCTAAAACCTAGAAGACTGTATTCAGCCGGGGGGAGGGGTGGGCGTTTGTGGATATTCTTCCTGGAACTGTCCCTGGAGCTCCAGTAAAGATCCACTTTTATCTAATCTCCTATACTGAAAGGATCTTGAGTTTCATTTCTAGGCTGAAAAAGGCAGCATTTCAGATGAGTTATTCTCCAGCTGCACTGTTACAAACACTGGAAAAATGAAAGACCGTTCACTTTAAGCACTCAAAACACAGCTCCTTCTACCCATATTCTCCCTACTGGAACTATAGGATCAGTCTTCTCTGTGGGTTTTGCCCTCCCTATCCATTCAAAGTCCCACATAGTCTTGCTTGTCAGGTGCCAAGCTATGGTATCCACCCCCCCCCCCCACCACGCCCCAGAAACCCGGTCTTATCGCCACTTGAGGTGATAGGAGCAGAAGCAAACAAGGTGGTTACTATGACTGTTCCAGGGGAATGGCACTGGTGCCAAGTACCCACTCCGCACTTACGTCGGCAGGAGTAATGGGTGGGAGCAGGAAGAGGGGGGAGGTAACTGCTCTTCTGTTTGTGATTTAACAGGATACCTGCAACCCATACACCCCCTGGAGCAAAACATCTGGGTGACCCTGGCTAAGGCAACTGGACAAGATCCCTTATGCCTTAGCACTGCTGCGCCTCAGAAGCCATTCACAAAGTGTCTGATCGGCATCCTTCTCACCACCCCTGAACTGCCACAGTTATGGAACAGCACCCCTGCCTCCTCAGCCTACCCGGATACATTGTCTCCCCGTGGGAAATTCCCTGCTTTACCCCCACAGGAACTGCAGATTTTAGGCACCTTGAATGCACATAGCTGTACCACCTTCACATTTCTCAGCACAAGGAATAGCCCTATGGCTTGGTGGGTCAATGCCACAACACCATGCTACCCAAGTGTTTCACACCGGTGTAATTCAATCACAAACTAAAACTAACCTTGAGTTTTAGTATACATATGCAACTCCCGCAGGGCATTTTCTTAATCTGTGCGGACTGAGCATGGACCAGAGTGCCAATGGCAATTAAAGGTGGTCCATCTACTTTGGGGAAAGTAACCCTCTTTTCTCTAAAGATGACAATTGCACTATGGAGCCAACAAAACTGAACTCACCACTCTCATACTCACAGCATACATGCTTTTACTTCTGCCTGCAGAGATACAGCTGAGTTCTGGAACACTGCCAAGATAATCACTGCCTCTTCATCGGCTCCTGGGCTTGCAAGTGCACAAGGCCTCAGGAGCCTGAACAAACCTGGCTGTTGGTTGGCCAAGTTTAGTAATGCTACCAGCATAGCGATAGCTGACTTGTTAATTGATGTAGACAGCATTAGACATGCTATATTCCAAAATCAAGCAGCAATTGATTTTTTGCTTTTACTGCGTGGGCATGGGTGCAAAGAATTTGACAGGTTATGTTGTATGAACTTAAGTGACCATTCCCGCTCTTCCATCCCTCCACTGCCCTGCACTGATTTGCTCAGCCATCCCCACCTTGACTTCCCCACCCATTTGTCCAGGCCCAGCCTTGCCTTCCCTTCCCTTCCCTTCCCTTCTTTTTCTAGAACTCTCATTGTCTTGCTTATCTCTCCCTTGCCTTGCCTTGCCCTGTAAATGCAGCAGTTGCCTTCTGTTGCCCTCAAAGCCTTCACTTGCCTTGCAGGACCTTGCTCACCCCTCCCCCACCTGGAATTCAAGACCCCTCTTTTCGTGGCATTTCTTCAACTTGCCTTGCCCTGCCTGCTTCCCTCAGGAAGCCTTCAAGGCCTTCACATACCCGCAGCGTTTCAGGAGCATGGAAGAGGAAGCCCATAGGAGCCAAACCCGTCTGTCCCAGCAGCTTTTTTCTGGCATCAATTCTTGCATGTACAGGATTTTGGACTGGCAATCCACATTTGTCTTCTGAGCTCTGGGACCAAGATGACAGTTCTTCTGCATTGGAAGGAAAGCAGGTAGCCCCAGTGTTTTAGGTGCAGATTAGAGCTGGCACAGGTGAGAGCAAGACTGTTATTATACACTCAATTGTGGGTTTTGCATTATGAGCAAAGGTAATTAAGGCAACAGATACAACTACAGGTGCAATACATAAGAGATAGAGAACAGTACTTTAAAAATATACAGATCATTAACCATTTAACTATTAGCTACTACCCAGAGTCCACAATCACGGGAGAGTCCCATTTTACAGGTGAGACTTGAAGACCTTTCCCGGGCAAGGTTGTCAAGTTTACCTGAAAAGGGGTTCCAGCTCTCCAAGCCCAATTGGTGAGCCAAAATGACTCAATTGCAGTTTTAGGGTAGAAACATCTGGGATTAAAGATTCAGTACCCGATCAGCTTAGGGCCAGGGCTTGGCCAGTGTCCAGGCCTTACCTGAGAGGGTCTCTCTAAATCTTCTAAACAAGCTTCTATTAATATCAATTCTTTAAAGCAATATACTTCTTGCAGATCGGCGTTGTGGTTTAGTTTTAACTAAATAATCAATGGTACCATAAACAAATTACAAATAGCTGTGAACAAAGAGACACATATGTATAGCATCAAATAATGTTTTCTGGGTAATGCTCTCTGTAAAAGCTTAGTAAATTCATATCATTACTTTAACAACACATCTAGAATTTCATGTTTTGACAGAACTTAAACTTTAACTTCACTTAAAATTAAGATAAATCTAACAGAGCTTAAAGTTAACATCATTGAAAGCAAAAATTAATGTCAAGCACTTAAAAAATAAGTCCTATCTCATAGGTGCCTCTACCCAGACTTACATGCTGATAAAATACAAATTAACAGAGACAATTCACACACATGTACAGGAAAACAAAATTAAACTTGCCTTTGTTAAAGTTATTACGGGGCTAACTGACTCTTAGGCCACAAAATGCTTTACAGAATTGGCCTCAGGATGCTACTCAGCCAGTTCTGGCTCTGAGGCAGCAAGTTACACCCCTCTGCCAGCTGTTACAAATTCACTAAACAACACCACCACTCACAAACATGGAAATTTTCTTCACTCGACTACAAGCGTCTGTTTTCTCTTTTCTTTCTTTCAGAGGTTACCAAAATTCAACTTCTTAATCAAACTGAAAACCAACAGACTTTACATAAATTTTGATCAACTTAAAGTTGACAGGTCTGACTTATAAACTCAAAAGACATAAAAGACTCAAACAACATTCTTAGTACATTTGCTGCAGCACTTTCACACTTGTACGCACACAGATACTGATTAAGGTATACCTATGGAAAGAAAAATAGTCCTTTGAATTCAGTGAGGTAGTCACTCTGAATGCCTTTGCATTCTTTTAACTTTAAATTTACTAAAATTAGATACAAGATTAAGAGTATACCTTAAGAGTTTTAGATACAGCAGAATTTAACTTATTTTGACTTTCTTCGCACAAGAAACTACTGAAAATTCATCATACAGCAGTTAAACATTTGCGAATAATATCAAGAAATAAATCTAAAGTGTGTCAGATTTACAGTCATGTGGAAAATGCCTGTTCACTCCTCTAAGATAAATGTAAGTTTATTAAGATGTTTTCGAGATGCAGCTTTACTCACAGGGATGATAGCACTGCACGTTCTTGGAAAATTGCATTTAAGACCTGCTTAACTTGCTGATGGTAGGACAGCTTTCTGTAAAAATAATTACAAACGGTTTGAGATGTAAAGCACATGTGTCTACATGGCAAAAACAATTGCATTTAAATTGTCTTATTAAAGCTGTATAGACAGACAGGTAAAGCTGGCACCACGCTACATGTTTTTACAGTAGAGGATCGTGAGCTAATTATATTCGATTTCCAAACAGCTTCTGCAGATAACAAACATGGAGTTAGGCCTAGTATAGGCCTCACCCTCAGCCTGCCCGGATACATTGTCTCCCCGTGGGAAATTCCCTGCTTTACCCCCACAGGAACTGCAGATTTTAGGCACCTTGAATGCACATAGCTGTACCACCTTCACATTTCTCAGCACAAGGAATAGCCCTATGGCTTGGTGGGTCAATGCCACAACACCATGCTACCCAAGTGTTTCACACCGGTGTAATTCAATCACAAACTAAAACTAACCTTGAGTTTTAGTATGCATATGCAACTCCCGCAGGGCATTTTCTTCATCTGTGCGGACTGAGCATGGACCAGAGTGCCAATGGCAATTAAAGGTGGTCCATCTACTTTGGGGAAAGTAACCCTCTTTTCTCTAAAGATGACAATTGCACTATGGAGCCAACAAAACTGAACTCACCACTCTCATACTCACAGCATACATGCTTTTACTTCTGCCTGCAGAGATACAGCTGAGTTCTGGAACACTGCCAAGATAATCACTGCCTCTTCATCGGCTCCTGGGCTTGCAAGTGCACAAGGCCTCAGGAGCCTGAACAAACCTGGCTGTTGGTTGGCCAAGTTTAGTAA
Organism: Acanthiza pusilla; assembly: GCA_036630365.1. NCBI lineage: Eukaryota > Metazoa > Chordata > Aves > Passeriformes > Acanthizidae > Acanthiza > Acanthiza pusilla. Next base: position 10,772 of record JAXCHO010000254.1, on the reverse strand, counting down.
TGCTACCAACATAGCGATAGCTGACTCGTTAATTGATGTAGACAGCATTAGACATGCTATATTCCAAAATCAAGCAGCAATTGATTTTTTGCTTTTACTGCGTGGGCATGGGTGCAAAGAATTTGACAGGTTATGTTGTATGAACTTAAGTGACCATTCCCGCTCTTCCATCCCTCCACTGCCCTGCACTGATTTGCTCAGCCATCCCCACCTTGACTTCCCCACCCATTTGTCCAGGCCCAGCCTTGCCTTCCCTTCCCTTCTTTTTCTAGAACTCTCATTGTCTTGCTTATCTCTCCCTTGCCTTGCCTTGCCCTGTAAATGCAGCAGTTGCCTTCTGTTGCCCTCAAAGCCTTCACTTGCCTTGCAGGACCTTGCTCACCCCTCCCCCACCTGGAATTCAAGACCCCTCTTTTCGTGGCATTTCTTCAACTTGCCTTGCCCTGCCTGCTTCCCTCAGGAAGCCTTCAAGGCCTTCGCATACCCGCAGTGTTTCAGGAGCATGGAAGAGGAAGCCCATAGGAGCCAAACCCGTCTGTCCCAGCAGCTTTTTTCTGGCATCAATTCTTGCATGTACAGAATTTTGGACTGGCAATCCACATTTGTCTTCTGAGCTCTGGGACCAAGATGACAGTTCTTCTGCATTGGAAGGAAAGCAGGTAGCCCCAGTGTTTTAGGTGCAGATTAGAGCTGGCACAGGTGAGAGCAAGACCAGTCAAGTCAGTCTTTCCTGGCCGCTTTTGTCTACCAGCAGCTGCCTTGCCTTGGCAACCCAAGAGTTTCCTCTTCTTGCCCTGCTAAACCTCCATGGCTTTGAGTTCTCTTCTGTGCCCATGCCCCACCTGGCTACAGCTTTCCTCCAGGGCCTTGCTTTGCCTACTCCTTCCTGTTTCTGCCTGGCCTACCCATCACTGGGCTTACCTTCTTATGCCTAGCCTTGCCTCTAACTTCTGGACCTTCTCTTGCCTACCACTCCATTTGCTTTCCCCTCACTGCTCTGGCCTTGTCTACCTCCCCCTTGACTTGCCTCCAATTGCCTACACTTGCCTTGTGTTGCCTTGCCTGCATGGAAGGCAAGGTAAAGAGTGGTAGGCAAGGCAAAGCAAAGCAAGGACGATGTAGGCAGGGCAAGGGAAGGCAGATGCAAGAAAGGCAAGCAAAGCAAGAGGAGGCTAGGAAAAACTGGGCAAGGTAGAGAAGGCAAGTCCCAGCCAAAAGACTCGGAGTGCCTTTCCTTGAGAAGCAAAGGCCATAGTGCCAGTGTCAGTGGAGCAGAAGGAAAGGTACCATGGGGAGGTACAGTCCAGCAAGACATTTCTCTCCTGGCCCCTTCTGGGTAGGAGTAATTGTTGGACGTATGCAATACTGGAGGTGCTATGCAACTTTGGCTTGGTAAGCTCCTGAAGGAGAATGGCAAGGCTTTTTCATGGGAAGGAAAGCACGCAACCCCAGCGCTGGAGGCGCAGAGAAGAAGCTGCCCAGTGGAGGTCCGGGGCACCAGCTGCTTTCTGTCCTGACATATCTGGTGTGGAAGCATTGCTTCAGTTTGTACACTTTACGGACATGGAATCCATCTTTGGAAGGTGGCCTCTTGAAAGATTCAGTTTGGCAGGTGGTTTCCGCGTCTCAGAAGTGGCCTTCTGAAATTCTGGCAACACCATCTTTTGGACAAGGTAAACCGCTCTGCTCAGTCTTGGTGGGTAGCCTACCTAGCAGCCTAGGTAATGCTGAGGAACAGTGTTCTGGCACCTTTGCATGGGATCAGTCCCTGGATGTTCTGTATTTTGGAGGAGGGGATGCCATTTCATTGGAGATGGGCTTCTAATTCCTCTCTTTTGCAAAGGAAACAACTTTGCATGTGTACATTGGTTGGTCTTAGTGAATTTTAAGACTTTTGCCCATAGGCAGTTCTCTGGCTTAGTGCTGTTGAACTGTCAGTGGGAATGCAAACGCCAGGCTGTTGAGCTTTTTGTCCTGGTCCCGTTCATGTGGGAGCAGCTCCCCTCCATGGTGCTGGACCTGACTGGATGCAGACTCAGTGAGACTGCAGGGTTAGGATGGTAGCAAGAGCTGAGAAGGAAAGGGCCGATAGCAGGGTGTGTGCTGGTACCTCGACGGGTGCAGTTGAAGTTGTCGGCAGCAAGAGCTTTCTCAGCTGGCATCTTTGTGAGCTCTGCTTTAGCCAGATGTTCTCAAGTTTGTAGCCAGATTCTTGTGAGAGAGAAAAGAATTTTTAAGGCAAAGGCCACTAGAGTGTGGTGCAAATAAGAGTTTGCAGTTGGAAGGGGAAGATCAAAGCAATCTTTTGGGGCTGACAGTCGAGTTGAGAGCAGGCACCTTTCCAACTTGGCTGTGGAATTGGGCGGCTTCCGAGCTGGACACAGCGCGATACCTTTAAAAGCAAGTCGAGAGTGCCATCGTGTGGTTGATTCCATATGAGCGCTGACAGAGTCCAGGCAAAAGCCAAGCTCTTTTCTGGCCCGGCCCCACTCGTGTGCGAGCAGCAGTTCGTGGAGAAGCTCCGTGGTGAATCCTGTCCCTTGGACACTGAACGAATGTGAAGCTACATCTAGCGGAGAAGGAAGAGGAATCATTTCACAGCTGGCTGCACGGTGTTTCGGCAGCAAAACAAAAGGAAATTGGGAGCAGCTCCCCTTCATGGTGCTGGACCATGGTGCTGAGAAGGAAAGGGCCGATAGCAGGGTGTGTGCTGGTACCTCGACGGGTGCAGTTGAAGTTGTCGGCAGCAAGAGCTTTCTCAGTTGGCATCCTTGTGAGCTCTGCTTTTGCCAGATGTTCTCAAGTTTGTAGCCAGATTCTTGTGAGAGAGAAAAGAATTATTTGGGCAAAGGCGTTGGTGTTGCCGTTAGAGTGTGGTGCAAATAAGAGTTTGCAGTTGGAAGGGGAAGATCAAAGCAATCTTTTGGGGCTGACAGATGAGTTGAGAGCAGGCACCTTCCCAACTTGGCTGTAGAATCGGGAGGATTCCGAGCTGGACACAGCGGGATTCCTTTAAAAGCAAGTCGAGAGTGCCATCGTGTGGTTGATTCCATATGAGCGCTGACAGAGTCCAGGCAAAAGCCAAGCTCACTTCCACGAAGGTCTGGAAACACTGGCACACGGGACACAATGTGCAGAGAGAGAAGGAGCAAGAGAGAGAGAGAAGCACTTTGCCCCAAATTCAGTCTTACAGAACTCGTGCACTTGGAGTTCCCAGAGAAGGTGGCGTGCGTGGAGAAGGTTTTCTCCACGTAGCCTCTTCTGTTCGCTTCTTTGCCGGACCGCAGAAAGACGCCCGCTTCTCTCTCGCGCTTTGCGAGCGAAGGACGCCTAGCCGGCGAAGGTGCGTCTTCGGCGGCTGCAAAGCGAAGCGAGAGCCGGTACGGCGCCCTGCTGCTGTACTCCCTGCATTTCACATCCAAACTGCACTAGCACGCATAGCAGCATGCAGGCTCATCTCCAAAGGATGTTTCCTGCCGCCACGAAGTTCTGGCAGCACTGGCACTCGGGACAAAATATGCAGAGAGAGAGGGAGCGAGAGAGAGAGAAAAGAACTTCGCCCCAGCTTCAGCCTTGCAGAACTCGTGCACTTGGAGTTCCCAGAGAAGGTAGCGTGCGTGGAGAAGGTTTTCTCCACGTAGCCGCTTCTGTTCGCATCTTTGCCGCACCGCAGAGAGCCGCCCGCTTCTCTCTCGCGCTTTGCGAGCGAAGGACGCCTAGCCGGCGAAGGTGCGTCTTCGGCGGCTGCAAAGCGAAGCGAGAGCCGGTACGGCGCCCTGCTGCTGTGCTCGCTGCATTTCACATCCAAACTGCACCAGCACGCATAGCAGCATGCAGGCTCATCTCCAAAAGATGTTTCCTGCTGCCACGAAGATCTGGCAACACTGGCACTAAGTCACACTCTGCAGAGAGAGAAAAAGCAAGAGAGATTGAGATGCACTTTGCCCCAGCTTCAGTCTTACAGAACTCGTGCACTTGGAGTTCCCAGAGAAGGTAGAGTGCGTGGAGAAGGTTTTCTCCACGTAGCCTCTTCTGTTCGCGTTTTTGCCGCACCGCAGAGAGCCGCCCGCTTCTCTCTCGCGCTTTGCGAGCGAAGGGCGCCTAGCCGGCGAAGGTGCGTCTTCTTCGGCAAGAAAGCGAAGCGAGAGCCGGTACGGCGCCCTGCTGCTGTACTCCCCGCATTTTACTTCCAAACTGCACCAGCACGCATCGCAGCATGCAGGCTCATCTCCAAAGGATGTTTCCTGCCGCCACGAAGTTCTGGCAGCACTGGCACTCGGGACAAAATATGCAGAGAGAGAGGGAGCGAGAGAGAGAGAAAAGAACTTCGCCCCAGCTTCAGCCTTGCAGAACTCGTGCACTTGGAGTTCCCAGAGAAGGTAGCGTGCGTGGAGAAGGTTTTCTCCACGTAGCCGCTTCTGTTCGCATCTTTGCCGCACCGCAGAGAGCCGCCCGCTTCTCTCTCGCGCTTTGCGAGCGAAGGACGCCTAGCCGGCGAAGGTGCGTCTTCGGCGGCTGCAAAGCGAAGCGAGAGCCGGTACGGCGCCCTGCTGCTGTGCTCGCTGCATTTCACATCCAAACTGCACCAGCACGCATAGCAGCATGCAGGCTCATCTCCAAAAGATGTTTCCTGCTGCCACGAAGATCTGGCAACACTGGCACTAAGTCACACTCTGCAGAGAGAGAAAAAGCAAGAGAGATTGAGATGCACTTTACCCCAGCTTCAGCCTTGCAGAACTCGTGCACTTGGAGTTCCCAGAGAAGGTAGCGTGCTTGGAGAAGGTTTTCTCCACGTAGCCGCTTCTGTTCGCGTTTTTGCCGCACCGCCGAGAGTCGCCCGCTTCTCTCTCGCGCTTTGCGAGCGAAGGACGCCTAGCCGGCGAAGGTGCGTCTTCTTCGGCAAGAAAGCGAAGCGAGAGCCGGTACGGCGCCCTGCTGCTGTGCTCGCTGCATTTCACATCCAAACTGCACCAGCACGCATAGCAGCATGCAGGCTCATCTCCAAAAGATGTTTCCTGCTGCCACGAAGATCTGGCAACACTGGCACTAAGTCACACTCTGCACAGAGAGAAAAAGCAAGAGAGATTGAGATGCACTTAGCCCCAGCTTCAGTCTTACAGAACTCGTGCACTTGGAGTTCCCAGAGAAGGTAGAGTGCGTGGAGAAGGTTTTCTCCACGTAGCCTCTTCTGTTCGCATCTTTGCCGGACCGCAGAAAGACGCCCGCTTCTCTCTCGCGCTTTGCGAGCGAAGGACGCCTAGCCGGCGAAGGTGCGTCTTCGGCGGCTGCAAAGCGAAGCGAGAGCCGGTACGGCGCCCTGCTGCTGTGCTCGCTGCATTTCACATCCAAACTACACCAGCACGCATAGCAGCATGCAGGCTCATCTCCAAAGGAAGTTTGCCACTGCCACCAAGATTTGGCAGCACTGGCAGTCGGGACAAAATGTGCAGAGAGAGAAAAAGCAAGAGAGATTGAGATGCACTTTGCCACAGCTTCAGTCTTACAGAACGCGTACAAAAACGCGAACAGAAAAGGCTACGTGGAGAAAACATTCTCCACGCACGCTACCTTCTCTGGGAACTCCAAGTGCACGAGTTCTGCAAGGCTGAAGCTGGGGCGAAGTTCTTTTCTCTCTCTCTCGCACCCTCTCTCTCTGCATATTTTGTCCCGAGTGCCAGTGCTGCCAGAACATCGTGACGGCAGGAAACATCCTTTGGAGATGAGCCTGCATGCTGCGATGCGTGCTGGTGCAGTTTGGAAGTAAAATGCGGGGAGTACAGCAGCAGGGCGCCGTACCGGCTCTCGCTTCGCTTTCTTGCCGAAGAAGACGCACCTTCGCCGGCTAGGCGCCCTTCGCTCGCAAAGCGCGAGAGAGAAGCGGGCGGCTCTCTGCGGTGCGGCAAAAACGCGAACAGAAGAGGCTACGTGGAGAAAACCTTCTCCACGCACTCTACCTTCTCTGGGAACTCCAAGTGCACGAGTTCTGTAAGACTGAAGCTGGGGCAAAGTGCATCTCAATCTCTCTTGCTTTTTCTCTCTCTGCAGAGTGTGACTTAGTGCCAGTGTTGCCAGATCTTCGTGGCAGCAGGAAACATCTTTTGGAGATGAGCCTGCATGCTGCTATGCGTGCTGGTGCAGTTTGGATGTGAAATGCAGCGAGCACAGCAGCAGGGCGCCGTACCGGCTCTCGCTTCGCTTTGCAGCCGCCGAAGACGCACCTTCGCCGGCTAGGCGTCCTTCGCTCGCAAAGCGCGAGAGAGAAGCGGGCGGCTCTCTGCGGTGCGGCAAAGATGCGAACAGAAGCGGCTACGTGGAGAAAACCTTCTCCACGCACGCTACCTTCTCTGGGAACTCCAAGTGCACGAGTTCTGCAAGGCTGAAGCTGGGGCGAAGTTCTTTTCTCTCTCTCTCGCTCCCTCTCTCTCTGCATATTTTGTCCCGAGTGCCAGTGCTGCCAGAACTTCGTGGCGGCAGGAAACATCCTTTGGAGATGAGCCTGCATGCTGCTATGCGTGCTAGTGCAGTTTGGATGTGAAATGCAGGGAGTACAGCAGCAGGGCGCCGTACCGGCTCTCGCTTCGCTTTGCAGCCGCCGAAGACGCACCTTCGCCGGCTAGGCGTCCTTCGCTCGCAAAGCGCGAGAGAGAAGCGGGCGGCTCTCTGCGGTGCGGCAAAAACGCGAACAGAAGAGGCTACGTGGAGAGAGCATTCTCCACGCACTCTACCTTCTCTGGGAACTCCAAGTGCACGAGTTCTGTAAGACTGAAGCTGGGGCAAAGTGCATCTCAATCTCTCTTGCTTTTTCTCTCTCTGCAGAGTGTGACTTAGTGCCAGTGTTGCCAGAACTTCGTGGCAGCAGGAAACATCTTTTGGAGATGAGCCTGCATGCTGCTATGCGTGCTGGTGCAGTTTGGATGTGAAATGCAGGGAGCACAGCAGCAGGGCGCCGTACCGGCTCTCGCTTCGCTTTGCAGCCGCCGAAGACGCACCTTCGCCGGTTAGGCGTCCTTCGCTCGCAAAGCGCGAGAGAGAAGCGGGCGGCTCTCTGCGGTGCGGCAAAAACGCGAACAGAAGAGGCTACGTGGAGAAAACCTTCTCCACGCACTCTACCTTCTCTGGGAACTCCAAGTGCACGAGTTCTGTCAGACTGAAGCTGGGGCAAAGTGCTTCTCTCCCTCTCTCCCTCTTCTCTCTCTGCACATTTTGTCCCGAGTGCCAGTGCTGCCAGACCTTCGTGGCAGCGGGAAACATCTTTTGGAGGTGAGCCTGCATGTTGCTATGCGTGCTGGTGCAGTTTGGATGTGAAATGCAGGGAGCGTAGCAGCAGGGCACAGTGCCGGTTTTCGTTTCGCCTTCTGGCCGCCGAAGACGCACCTTCGCCGGCTAGGCGCCTTTTCGCTCGCAAAGCGCGAGAGGGAAGCGGGCGTCTTTCTGCGGTCCGGCAAAGAAGCGAACAGAAGAGGCTACGTGGAGAAAACCTTCTCCACGCACGCCACCTTCTCTGGGAACTCCAAGTGCACGAGTTCTGTAAGACTGAATTTGGGGCAAAGTGCTTCTCTCTCTCTCTTGCTCCTTCTCTCTCTGCACATTGTGTCCCGTGTGCCAGTGTTTCCAGACCTTCGTGGAAGTGAGCTTGGCTTTTGCCTGGACTCTGTCAGCGCTCATATGGAATCAACCACACGATGGCACTCTCGACTTGCTTTTAAAGGAATCCCGCTGTGTCCAGCTCGGAATCCTCCCGATTCTACAGCCAAGTTGGGAAGGTGCCTGCTCTCAACTCATCTGTCAGCCCCAAAAGATTGCTTTGATCTTCCCCTTCCAACTGCAAACTCTTATTTGCACCACACTCTAACGGCAACACCAACGCCTTTGCCCAAATAATTCTTTTCTCTCTCACAAGAATCTGGCTACAAACTTGAGAACATCTGGCAAAAGCAGAGCTCACAAGGATGCCAACTGAGAAAGCTCTTGCTGCCGACAACTTCAACTGCACCCGTCGAGGTACCAGCACACACCCTGCTATCGGCCCTTTCCTTCTCAGCACCATGGTCCAGCACCATGAAGGGGAGCTGCTCCCAATTTCCTTTTGTTTTGCTGCCGAAACACCGTGCAGCCAGCTGTGAAATGATTCCTCTTCCTTCTCCGCTAGATGTAGCTTCACATTCGTTCAGTGTCCAAGGGACAGGATTCACCACGGAGCTTCTCCACGAACTGCTGCTCGCACACGAGTGGGGCCGGGCCAGAAAAGAGCTTGGCTTTTGCCTGGACTCTGTCAGCGCTCATATGGAATCAACCACACGATGGCACTCTCGACTTGCTTTTAAAGGTATCGCGCTGTGTCCAGCTCGGAAGCCGCCCAATTCCACAGCCAAGTTGGAAAGGTGCCTGCTCTCAACTCGACTGTCAGCCCCAAAAGATTGCTTTGATCTTCCCCTTCCAACTGCAAACTCTTATTTGCACCACACTCTAGTGGCCTTTGCCTTAAAAATTCTTTTCACTCTCACAAGAATCTGGCTACAAACTTGAGAACATCTGGCTAAAGCAGAGCTCACAAAGATGCCAGCTGAGAAAGCTCTTGCTGCCGACAACTTCAACTGCACCCGTCGAGGTACCAGCACACACCCTGCTATCGGCCCTTTCCTTCTCAGCTCTTGCTACCATCCTAACCCTGCAGTCTCACTGAGTCTGCATCCAGTCAGGTCCAGCACCATGGAGGGGAGCTGCTCCCACATGAACGGGACCAGGACAAAAAGCTCAACAGCCTGGCGTTTGCATTCCCACTGACAGTTCAACAGCACTAAGCCAGAGAACTGCCTATGGGCAAAAGTCTTAAAATTCACTAAGACCAACCAATGTACACATGCAAAGTTGTTTCCTTTGCAAAAGAGAGGAATTAGAAGCCCATCTCCAATGAAATGGCATCCCCTCCTCCAAAATACAGAACATCCAGGGACTGATCCCATGCAAAGGTGCCAGAACACTGTTCCTCAGCATTACCTAGGCTGCTAGGTAGGCTACCCACCAAGACTGAGCAGAGCGGTTTACCTTGTCCAAAAGATGGTGTTGCCAGAATTTCAGAAGGCCACTTCTGAGACGCGGAAACCACCTGCCAAACTGAATCTTTCAAGAGGCCACCTTCCAAAGATGGATTCCATGTCCGTAAAGTGTACAAACTGAAGCAATGCTTCCACACCAGATATGTCAGGACAGAAAGCAGCTGGTGCCCCGGACCTCCACTGGGCAGCTTCTTCTCTGCGCCTCCAGCGCTGGGGTTGCGTGCTTTCCTTCCCATGAAAAAGCCTTGCCATTCTCCTTCAGGAGCTTACCAAGCCAAAGTTGCATAGCACCTCCAGTATTGCATACGTCCAACAATTACTCCTACCCAGAAGGGGCCAGGAGAGAAATGTCTTGCTGGACTGTACCTCCCCATGGTACCTTTCCTTCTGCTCCACTGACACTGGCACTATGGCCTTTGCTTCTCAAGGAAAGGCACTCCGAGTCTTTTGGCTGGGACTTGCCTTCTCTACCTTGCCCAGTTTTTCCTAGCCTCCTCTTGCTTTGCTTGCCTTTCTTGCATCTGCCTTCCCTTGCCCTGCCTACATCGTCCTTGCTTTGCTTTGCCTTGCCTACCACTCTTTACCTTGCCTTCCATGCAGGCAAGGCAACACAAGGCAAGTGTAGGCAATTGGAGGCAAGTCAAGGGGGAGGTAGACAAGGCCAGAGCAGTGAGGGGAAAGCAAATGGAGTGGTAGGCAAGAGAAGGTCCAGAAGTTAGAGGCAAGGCTAGGCATAAGAAGGTAAGCCCAGTGATGGGTAGGCCAGGCAGAAACAGGAAGGAGTAGGCAAAGCAAGGCCCTGGAGGAAAGCTGTAGCCAGGTGGGGCATGGGCACAGAAGAGAACTCAAAGCCATGGAGGTTTAGCAGGGCAAGAAGAGGAAACTCTTGGGTTGCCAAGGCAAGGCAGCTGCTGGTAGACAAAAGCGGCCAGGAAAGACTGACTTGACTGGTCTTGCTCTCACCTGTGCCAGCTCTAATCTGCACCTAAAACACTGGGGCTACCTGCTTTCCTTCCAATGCAGAAGAACTGTCATCTTGGTCCCAGAGCTCAGAAGACAAATGTGGATTGCCAGTCCAAAATTCTGTACATGCAAGAATTGATGCCAGAAAAAAGCTGCTGGGACAGACGGGTTTGGCTCCTATGGGCTTCCTCTTCCATGCTCCTGAAACACTGCGGGTATGTGAAGGCCTTGAAGGCTTCCTGAGGGAAGCAGGCAGGGCAAGGCAAGTTGAAGAAATGCCACGAAAAGAGGGGTCTTGAATTCCAGGTGGGGGAGGGGTGAGCAAGGTCCTGCAAGGCAAGTGAAGGCTTTGAGGGCAACAGAAGGCAACTGCTGCATTTACAGGGCAAGGCAAGGGAGAGATAAGCAAGACAATGAGAGTTCTAGAAAAAGAAGGGAAGGGAAGGCAAGGCTGGGCCTGGACAAATGGGTGGGGAAGTCAAGGTGGGGATGGCTGAGCAAATCAGTGCAGGGCAGTGGAGGGATGGAAGAGCGGGAATGGTCACTTAAGTTCATACAACATAACCTGTCAAATTCTTTGCACCCATGCCCACGCAGTAAAAGCAAAAAATCAATTGCTGCTTGATTTTGGAATATAGCATGTCTAATGCTGTCTACATCAATTAACGAGTCAGCTATCGCTATGTTGGTAGCATTACTAAACTTGGCCAACCAACAGCCAGGTTTGTTCAGGCTCCTGAGGCCTTGTGCACT
>JAXCHO010000253.1:0-168445 GCA_036630365.1 Acanthiza pusilla | reverse complement strand
TTGTTCTTTCTGTAGGTTCTCTTTTTTCTCTTGATTCATGGTAACCTCTGTACTTTAGACCATGTTTTTATTTATGTCATAACTGTAGGGTAAAACCTGGCAGAAGATGAGCAGGAGTGGCCACCATGCACAGCCCCAGCCCTACAACACCTCCCACCCTGACTCCACTCCCAGACAAGTTCAGGTAAGCAGTGTCATTGATCCTAGGCTCCTGCACAGCAACACGGCCAGTTGGCAGCCTTGGGATGCTCCATGGGATGTCTGTGTGGCCTTGCAGATGACTCTCCTGTTCTCCGGGGTTGGCAGGGCTTGCTGCAGATCCGAGAAGCCGGGCTGTCTCTGGGCTGTTGGCACAGGGTGGGAGGGAGCTGTGTAGGCCCTGACCCTGTCCTATAGGAGTAGGAGGCACCATCCTGGTCTAGATCTTGCTCCAGGTCTCTCTTGTAGCCTTCACTATCAGCATGTACTGCAGCAATGCTCACTGTTTCCCAGTCCTCTGTGGGACAGCGTGTAGGGCAGGCAGGTGAAACTGTAGGGTTCCTTCAAAAAGAAACATTTAGAAGAAGAAGCATTGTAGCACAGACCAAAGCCCTTGTCCCATGGCTGTGAAGAACATAGATGAAGTCTGAAGTTCTCCCAAGAACAAGTGAATTGTCTCTCCAGATCTCTTCAAGGATAAAGACCCCAAGCTTCCCAAGAAGGGCTTCAAGGATAAAGACTTCAGGGCCCCCCAAGAAGGAGAGAATTCTCTCTCTCAAGGATTGCAAGGAAAAAGACTATCTCACCTGTAGGGGCTCCTGGTATCAAGGGCCTGAAGCCCATCCCAGCACTCCCTCAGGAGTTCTAGGCTCCGCTGACTGCTGCAACGGTGCTGCCAGGTCCAGGCCCTGATGCCCATGGCACTGGCACTGCCAGACTCAGAGCTACTTGCCCCCAAACCCTTCTCCTGACACCCCTCAGCTGGGTAAGGATGGGGCTGATGCAGCCCTGGCTGTGCAGGCAGTGCAGTACAAACAGGATGTGGTGTGAGGAGATGGGCAGGAAGTTTCTGGGGATCCCATATGCTATTCCAGCTTCAGGTTCATTCCCCAGTGTACAGTGCCCAATTCACACACTATGGTGAGGGATTTCTATTTCTTTATTCTAGTTTGCAAAAGCAGGGAGCTGGGGGGTTTCTACAAAAGGTTGTCTGCTCCCCACTCATCCAAACTTTACACTATTGAGACATTTCACAAACAAAGGCATCACCATTCCTTGCTTCCTCTTTACATAACTTTTTTTTTATTAATTAGCACCCAAACCCCTATTTTTTTGGGTGTATTTCTCACTTCCTGAGGTAATTTGTCTGCAGGCACAGCTCTTCCCTCCATGGGAGTGGAGTTAGCGTCTGTTTAGAGTAGGTGGTGAATGAGTCAGTGGTCAAGATCTTCCATTGCTGAAAGTACCTTTCCCCAGGTACTGCTCAGTCCTGCTGACTTTCCTCCTGGTGCTCTTGGCTAGACAGCCCATTCCTCTTGGGATTGTCTTCCCTTTTCCTTAACCAAAAGATAAGCCAAGTACATAACCTTCACAATGCAATTGCTTAATCAGAACTGTCTGGTTAGAGCTATAGATTTACAACTGAAAAAAATGGCACAGTTTGGCTCACATCTTGAGGGTCTCAGATCCTGAGGAGCTCAAGAGCATTTCCCACCTTTGAGTCTATGAGATTTGTGCTTATGATGACTCAAAAACCTCACTACTTTTGCTGGCTATCAACATGAGAACACCTACTGTGATTGCATAATTAATCTTTTGGCAGAATTCAGGGTGATAATACCTCCTTATTATCTAATTCACTCTTTCTACTTGCTTCTTAGATTGTAATTTCCATGGACTACCCCTGCCTTGCCTTGTATTGCATACCCACCCCCTGCCACGACTTGCATACCCCTTGCTTGCCTGTCCTTGCCTTTCTTTGCCTGCCCCTTCTTTGACTTGTATTGCCTTGAGTACCCCTGCCTATCCTTGCCTTATCAACCTTATCTTCTTTCTCCTTGCCTTGCCCAACACTCCTTGCTTTACCTTGTCTTGCCTACTCCTCCCTCTCCTTGCCTTGCCTTCCCCTCACTGGACATGACTTACCTACCTCTCCCCTGCCTTGCCTTGCCTTGTGTCGAGGTTTGACCCTGGCTAAATGCCAGGCACCTATGATGTTTACTCTCTATGCTGTCTCCTGCCACAGCTATGCAGAGGAGAGAAAAAAAATCCTAACACAAACACACAGAACTCATGAGTTGAGATAAACCACTGGTGGGAGAACGCACAGACACAGAACAAAGTAGGTGGTGAACTTAAAGCTGCAAAGTGATTTATTAACCTAACAGAGTCGGAGGACAAATCAGAGGATAAAAGAAGCTCTTAAGACACCGTTTCTTCACTCACCCCCTCCCTCCTTCCAACCAACAGCTCCCAGGGCAAGGGCAGTATATGGAGATTTTTCCTCTTAGTCAGTCCATCACCACAATTCTTCTGCTACAGACACCGTTTGTCTACTCAATCCCCTCCCTATTAAGGCCATTTCTCAGTTTTCCCCCTCCCTCCTTCCTTCCAACAAACAGCTCCAGGGTGGGGGCAGGGTATGGGGGTTTTCTTTGCTGAGTGTCAGTCCATCAGGGAGAAGAGTCCTCTACTTAGCCATAGGGTCCCTCCCATGAGAGACAGTCCTCTGGGAACTTCTTCGGTGTGGGTCCAATCTCACGAGCAGCAAACCCACCCAAATTTTGCTGCAGCATGCATTTTTGTCCATCGGGTGCAGACTTCCGAGCCAAGGCCAAGCCGAGGCCAGGCTGTTTCCAGCCCGGGAGCAAGGCCTTCCTCTCTCCTGCAAGGCCTTTGCAACTCTCAGTCTCTACAGGGACTCCCACTGGATCACAGCTTCCTCCAGGCATCCATCGGCTCCTCCAGCGTGGGCACCTCCCGATGGGCTGGGGGGAGTTCTCTGCATCCCCCTGGACCCCATGGGCTGCAGGAGGACCACCTGCTCCCCCATGGTCTTCACCACGGCTGGCAGAGGGTTTTCCTCTCTGGCGCCTGGAGCACCTCCTCCCCCACCTTCTCCACTGACCTTGGTGCCTCCGTGTTGCTTTCCCTCACATATTTTTACTTCCTCCTCCTCCTCCTCTGGCTAAAAATTAGTGCGTGCTCACATTGTTTTGATTTCTTCTTAAATATGTTTTCACAGAGGCGTAACTAACATCTGTAATTGGCCCAGGCTTGGCCAGCAGCATGTCCATCATCTTCAGAACCATCAGAGATTGGCTCTGCTGGACATGGTGAGAAACTTCCAGAATCTTCACACAGGACATGCAGGAGCTATCTTTGTACCCCACCGTGCTCACTAGCAAAAACTGGGCCAAGCAAAACCACCTTGCCTTGCCTTGCCTTGCCTTGCCTTGCCTTGCCTTGCCTTGCCTTGCCTTGCCTTGCCTTGCCTTGCTTGCTTGCCTTGCCTTGCCTTGCCTACAACTTCCTGGCCTTCCCTTACCTACCACTCCCTTGCTTTGCCTTGCTTTCCCCTCACTGATCTTGCCTTGCCTACCCTTCCCTTGCCTTGCCTTACCTACCCACCTCTTGCCTTCCCTTGCCTGACCCTCACTTGCCTGACCTTGCAATGCCTACCCCTTCCTGCCTTGCTTTGCCTACCCCATATTGCATTTCCTTGCCATGCCTCACCACCTCTTGCCTTGCCAACCCCTCCCTTGCTTTGCCTTTTATTGCTTACAGCTGCCTTTCCTTACCTTACCCTGCCTTGCCTTGTCTTGCCGTTCATTGCCTACCCCTCACTTGCCTTGCCTTGCCTACGACTCCCTTGCCTCGCCTGCCTATCCTGCACTTGCCTTCACAGATTTCACAGAATATTCTGAGTTGAAAAGGACCAACAAGAATTATCAAGTTCAACTCTAATCTGAATGGCCCTTCTCTCCACTGTCTTGCCTTGCCTACCCCATCCTTGCCTTGCCTTACACACACCTCGTCAGCTTTGCCTTGCCTGCCGCTGCATTACCTTGCCTTGCCTACCCCTCTCATGTCTTCTCCTTCCTTCCATCCCCATCCCTTTCCTTTCCTTACTCTGCCTTGCCTTGCAAACCCTTCCCTCGCCTTGCATTGCCTTGCATGCCAATCTCCTGTCTTGCTTTGCCTACCCCTTGCTTTCCTGGCTGTGCTTTTCCTTGCCTGTCCCTCTTTTGATTTACATTATTTTGCACACATTTTCCTTGTCATGTCTTATCAACACCTCCCTTACTTTGCCTTGTCTTACCTACACCTTCTCCTTGCATTGCCTAACCCTCACTGAACTTGCCTTGCTTTCCTCTCCCCTGTTTTGCATTGCCTTGCCTACAACTTCTTGTCTTTCTCTTGCCTATGACTTCATTGCCTTACATTGCTTTCAGATCACTGGTCTTGCCTTGCCTTACCTACCTGGCCCTTGCCTTTTCTTGCCTTGCCTGACCCTCACTTGCCTGGCCTTTCCTTGCCTACCCCTCCCTGCCTTCCCTTGCCTACTCCTTCCTTGCCTTGCCTTGTCTTCCCCTTGCTTGCCTTACCTTGCCCTGCATACAACCTCTCTTCCCTGACCTTATCTTGCCTGTCCCTCCACTAACTTCCTGGTCTTGCCAACCCCAGCCTCTCCTTGCCTGTCCTACTTGTACCTTGCCTTCCTTTCCCCCATCTTGCCTTGCCTACAACACACTTGCCTTTCCTTTCCTTTCCTTTCCTTTCCTTTCCTTTCTTTCCTTTCCTTTCCTTTCCTTTCCTTTCCTTTCCTTTCCTTTCCTTCCTTTCCTTTCCTTTCCTTTCCTTTCCTTTCCTTTCCTTTCCTTTCCTTTCCTTTCCTTTCCTTTCCTTTCCTTTCCTTTCCTTTCCTTTCCTTTCCTTTCCTTTCCTTTCCTTTCCTTTCCTTTCCTTTCCTTTCCTTTCCTTTCCTTTCCTTTCCTTTCCTTTCCTTTCCTTTCCTTTCCTTTCCTTTCCTTTCCTTTCCTTTCCTTTCCTTTCCTTTCTTTCCTTTCCTTTCCTTTCCTTTCCTTTCCTTTCCTTTCCTTTCCTTTCCTTTTCCTTTCCTTTCCTTTCCTTTCTTTCCTTTCCTTTCCTTTCCTTTCCTTTCCTTTCCTTTCCTTTCCTTTCCTTTCCTTTCCTTTCCTTTCCTTTCCTTTCCTTTCCTTTCCTTTCCTTTCCTTTCCTTTCCTTTCCTTTCCTTTCCTTTCCTTTCCTTTCCTTTCCTTTCCTTTCCTTTCCTTTCCTTTCCTTTCCTTTCCTTTCCTTTCCTTTCCTTTCCTTCCTTCCCTTTCCTCCCCTCCCCTCCCCTCCCTCCCCTCCCCTCCCCTCCCCTCCCCTCCCTCCCCTCCCCTCCCCCCTCCCCTCCCTCCCTCCCCTCCCCTCCCCTCCCCTCCCCTCCCCTCCCCCCCTCCCCTCCCCTCCCCTCCCCTCCCCTCCCCTCCCCTCCCCTCCCTCCCCTCCCCTCCCCTCCCCTCCCCTCCCCTCCCCTCCCCTCCCCTCCCCTCCCCTCCCCTCCCCTCCCCTCCCCTCCCCTCCCTCCCCTCGCAGCTGCCATTGCTGACAGAGCTTCCACCATCAGGAGAACCCTATTGGGTGGCATGAAGCAGACAACCTAACAGCACTGACTCTTGCTTTTGGGCAAAATAAGCATTTTTCCAGGTTTTTGTTTTGTCGCTGTTTCCCATTAGTTGTTGTTTGTGGGAAGAGGAGACAAAGGAGATGCTGTTTTTGCTTTGCTCTCTCTCTCCACCACATGGTCCAAAGAAGTAGGATTCTCTGCCATTTCATCTGTCCCCTGGGCCTGATGGTCTTCTACAGAGGCCGACATCTTGGTGGAGGGGCTTCTCCTCCATATTGTCTTTGCCCTTGGGCCACATGGTCGGCAACAGCTACCACCATCTTGCGGGAAGGTCTTCTGTGCCCTTTTGTTATTGCAGGAGGGAGTGTCTTGCCTTAGAGCCTTTGTATTTTTTGTTATTGCGGCTTCCTTATTAATTGCTGTTCTGTTTTTCAGTAAACTGTTATTTTTTCACTTTTATCTCCTTGCATTCTTCTCTCCTTACTGGTGAAAAGGGAATGCTTAAAACTAAAGGCGAGGAGCTTGTTTGCCAGGCTCCACCCTGGAAATTGTCATAAACTAAGACAAATTTGGCACCCAACTAAAGGGGCTTGAGAAAGGAAGGGATAAAATGATGATTTTGCCCAAAACATTTGAATATTAGGTACAGAACTCTGGGCTCACCATGCTGCTGGGTCTAGTCATGTGGGTGTGGCACCTCTCTTTGTATATGTGTCCATATATGTGGATCCATTTGCCCACCATTATGTCCTTTCTCACATCAGGGAGAGAGAGAAACCAAGATTGCTTTGTTGATACACGTTGTGATATCAGTCTATGGAAAGTAGTTCCGCTATGTCTCTTTTATATGGTCTATGACACATTTAGAATCAGGGCTGAGATTTCCAGTGGGGTGGTCCAGAGATTGGTCCCAGGGGTGGAAAATCATGAATGGCAAGGAATGTAGGAGGGTATAGGTTAGCTTTGGAAGAAATATTCTGCCCCAATGGTTTAGAAGATCCCCCCTGAACAATTACAGAATGCAGATAAAGGAGCAGAATATCTGAAGGAAAATTGCAGTGGCAGTTTCAGAGAGAAGCAGCTCATTAAATTGTGTTTGGCCCTGGCTAATGCTTATCATATGCTACTCAATACTGTACAGCAGCACCTGCAGCCAAAAGGGAAGGAGAGCAACTTGGGAAATGCCACGATCTCTCAGGCTGCAGTTGAAACAAAAGGGCAGCCAAAGCCAATAGCAGTCGCCCCTGCCCAAAGGAGAAAATACAAGACCAAATCCATTTATGCAGTGGATGGGGAGACAGGACTCTTCCAGACAGTAGAGGATTCAGAGCTGAAAATAATCACCAAGTTCTTATCCTGAGAAAGTCTACACAAGGTGTGGAAAGACCTCATCTGAAAAACAGTCCCAAGGCACTTGGGATCTTTTTCGCTTCATGTGGGCATCAAGCAGGGGATCACAAGACTTCTCCACCTCTTGACGTGACTCTTAATGAAGGTGAAGGAGGGATACCTTTGCCAAGAAAACCTCCATCTGCAGTGAGGCCCTTGGAAAACCATGGAGCAAGGAATCCAACACTTGAGAGAACTTGCTGTGCTAGAGATAATTTTCTCAGATAATGTCCAACCCACTAAAAGTCCCAACCTTGTAAAATGTAAAACACTGATGTGGTTGAGAGTCGCATGACTTGAGCCACAAGTACTCCCACTTCCTAGTGATGCTGCAATGGGATGAGGAAAACAAGACAGTGGGTGCTGTGACAAGAAGGCGCCAGACATATGAAGATATTGTCCACACCCCAACAGCAGCCCAAGTCTCAGCTGTGGAAACAGACTTAACTGAGCACATGCAAAAATTGGATGAGAAGATTGAAAGGAGCCATCAGAAACTCAGAAAGGAGCTTAGGGAGGACATTTTTCATGCCTCACCAGTGCAGACCAGGGCCTTCACTATTAGGCGAGTAATGGAAGCTACCAAGGGACAAGGTAGATCAAGTCAGGTTGCAGAGCTGAAAGCCATCCAGCTGTCTCTAGATATCACTGAACTAGAGAAGTGGTAAACACTCTACCTCTACACTGGCTCGTGGATGGTTGCAAACATTCTGAGAGAGTGGCTGGCTGATTGTGAAACGTGCTGTGATCAAGCAGAGCCAAGTGGGTAAAGCACATGAGGTATGGGGAGCATTGGTCTAAATATAAATATGGGGAGGCCTGGCAGATCAATTAGATCACACTGCTGCAAACATGCCAAGGCAAGCATTACGTGCTGACAATGATAGAAGGCACCGCTGGATGGCTGGAGATGCACCCTGTGCCTCACACCACTGCCTGGAGCCCCACCCCAGGCCGTAAAAAGCAAGTCCTGGGGTGGCATGGCAGCACCAAAAGAATTGAGTCAGAACAATGGGACTCATTTCAAAAACAGCCTTATAAAGACCAGGGCTAGAGAACAATGTATTGAGTGACAAAACGAGGGATGCTCAGGAATGGCAGGAATATGCAGGAAAGCCAAGGCAAGGCCAGGGGAGGGAAAGGCAAAACAAAGCAAGGACAGAGCAGAAAACAGTAGGCAGGTAAAGGCAGGGGATGGGCCCACAAGGCAATGCAAGGCAAGGGAAAGGTAGCAGAGGAAGGTAAGGCAAGGACTGGGTTTACAAGACAAGGCAACTGGAGAGTCATAGGCAAGGCAGTGAGAGTCATAGGAGAAGCAGACAAGGCAAAAATGGGTAGAGATGCCAAGGTGGGGGATGGGTGAATAAGACAATGCAAGGGAATGGAGTGGTGGGAAGGGCAAGGGAAATACATGGAGGGGTCAGTAAGGAAATGCAAGGTTTGGGTTGGAAAGACAAGACAAGGCAAAGGAGGGGTGGGCAAGGCAAAGCAAGGCCAGGGACAAACACTGTAGGGAGGTCAAGACAGGTGATTGGCATGCAAGGTGAGGTGATGCAAGGGAAGGGTAGGAGAGTATGGCAAGTCAAGGCTTGGATTTGTAAGGAAAGGCAAATGAGAGATAGGCAAGTGAAGGAGAAGGCAAGACAAGGCAAAAAGGGGCAGGAAAGTGAAGGGTGGGAGATAGGTGAGCAAGTCAATCCAAGGCAACGGAATTGTATGGATGGGCAACGGAAGGACAGGCAAGGCTCTATCAGGCAAAGGAATGGATGGTCAGGAATGGTAAGGATGCGGTAGTAGGGTGGCAAAGGCAAAGGTAGGCAAGGCAGTGAGACTCCGAAGAGAAGCAGGCAAATCAAGGCCAGGCCAGAAAAAAAGAGGCAAGGAAGTCAAGGTGGGGGATGAGTGAGTAAGGCAGGGCAAGGCAAAGGAGGGGCAGGCAAGGTAAGCAAGACCAGGGAGAGAAGTCCTAGGCAGGTCAAGGCCAGGAGTGTGCATGCAAGGTAATGCAAGGCAAGGGAAGGGCAGCAGGGCAATGCAAGGCAAGGGAGGGGTAGCAGGGCAAGGTAAGTATCATAGGTTTGACCCTGGCTAAATGCCAGGCACCTACGACGTTTGCTCTCTATTCTGTCTCCTGCTGCAGCTATGCAGAGGAGAGGGAAAATTGACACAAAACACTGGACTTATGAGTTAAGATCACTGATAAGGAGGATGCACAAGAGGCAGGGCAAGGCTGAAGACTTAAAGTTGCAAAGTGATTTATTA
The DNA here is from genome assembly GCA_036630365.1 of Acanthiza pusilla. Taxonomy (NCBI): domain Eukaryota; kingdom Metazoa; phylum Chordata; class Aves; order Passeriformes; family Acanthizidae; genus Acanthiza; species Acanthiza pusilla. Next base: position 159,180 of record JAXCHO010000253.1, on the reverse strand, counting down.
ATCTAACAGAGTCGGAGGATAAATCAGAGGTAAAAATAAGCTCTTAAGACACCGTTTCTTCACTCATGCCCCTTCCCTCTTAAGGCACCTCTTCTCAGCTCACCCCCCTCCCTCCTTCCAACTAACCAGCAACTCCGGGGCAGGGGCAGGGCATGGGTTTTTTTCTCCATCACAATTCTTCTACTACAGGCACTGTTTCTCTGCTCATCCCCCTCCCTCCATCCAACCAACAGATTCGGGCTGGGGCAAGGTATGTGATTTCTCTTAGTCAGTCTAACACTACAATTCTTCTGCTACAAATGCTGTCTCTTTACTCAACCCCCTCCCTGTTAAGACACCATTTCTCAGCTCGCCCCCTCCCCCCTTCCTTCTAGCCAACATTTCTGGGGTGGGGGCAGGGTATGAGAGTTTTCCTTTGGTCAGGGTCAGTCCATCAGGGAGAAGAGTCCCCTACTTAGCCACGGGGGTCCTTCCGGTCCCTCCCATGAGAGACAGTCCTCTGCGAACATCTTTGGCATGGGTCCAATCTCATGAGCAGGAAGCTGCCTGATTTGCTGCAGTCTGAGATCCTTCTGTCCAGGTTGCAGAACTCTAAGCTGAGGCCGGGCTGTTTCCATCCCAGGAGCAAGGCCTTCCTCTCTCCTGCCAGGCCTTTGCAACTCTCAGTCTCTACAGGGACTCCCACTGGATCACAGCTTCCTCCAGGCATCCATCTGCTCCTCTGGCGTGGGCACCTCCCAATGGGCTGGGGGGGTTTCTCTGCATCCCCCTGGACCCCATGGGCTGCAGGAGGACCACCTGCTCCCCCCATGGTCTTCACCACAGCCGGCAGAGGGTTTTCCTCTCTGGCGCCTGGAGCACCTCCTCCCCCACCTTCTCCACTGACCTTGATGCCTCTATGTTGTTTTCCCTCACATATTTTTACTTCCTCCTCCTCCTCCTCTGGCTAAAAATTAGTGCGTGCTCACATTGTTTTGATTTCTTCTTAAATATGTTTTCACAGAGGCGTAACTAACATCTGTAATTGGCTCAGGTTTGGCCAGCAGCATGTCCATCATTTTCAGGGCCATCAGAGATTGGCTCTGCTGGACATGGTGAAAAACTTCCAGAATCTTCACACAGGACATGCAGGAGCCATCTTTGTACCCCACCCTACTCACTGGCAAAAACTGGGCCAAACCATCACAGCAAGGCAAGGGCTGGCTTTAAAAAGCAAGGCAAGAAGGATGTAGGCAAGGTGAGTAATAAGAGGAGCAGGCAAGGTAAGGCATGGCCAGACAAAAAGCAGAAGGAAAGTCAAGGTGGGGGATGGATGCGCAAGGCAATGCTAAGCAATGAAGTGGTAGGTTGGGCAAGGGAAGGACATGGAGGGGTCATGAATGCAATACATAGTTGGGGAAGGCAAGGCAAGGAAAGGAAAGGGAGAGGTAGAACATGGATGGCAAAATAAGGCAAGGAAGGTGTAAAGAGGCAAGACAACAAAACAGAAATACCTTGCCTACCTATGCCCCACCTTGACACACCTAGATTTTTTCCCCTGCCTTTCCAATGCCTTGCTTGCCCCTCTTTAATCTTGACCAGCCTTACCTCACCAGCCCCTCAATATCTTTTCCTTGCCTTTCCTACCACTCCATTCCCTTGCTTTGCCTTGCATACCCATCCCCCACCTTCACTTCCCTGCTACTTTCTTCCTGACCTTGCTTTGCCTTGCCTGCTCTTCCTATGACACTCATTGCCTTGCTTACCTGGCCCTTGTGTCGCTTTCCCAACCCACTCCTTGCTTTGCATTTCCATGCCCACCCCACCATTGCCTTGCATTGCTTTTCAAATCCATACCACATATTGACCTACCTACCCCTTTCTTCCCAGGCCTTGCCTTGCCTTGCCTTGCCTTCCCCTCCTTTGCCTTGCCTCGCCTTTTCTACTCCCCCCTGCCTTGTCTTAACAACCACTCTTTGTCCTTCCCTTGTCCTTTCTTCAACTCCATTGCCTTGCATTGCCTTTCTCACCTATGCAACACCTTGAACTCCCTTTTTTCTTGTCCTATTTTCTTGGCCTTGCCTTGCCTTTGCCTTCTTGCTGTGCATACTCCAACTTTGCATTGCCTTACTGATCTCTCTGTGTCCTGCCCTTGCCCATCTTAACACTCTATTTCCTTGTTTTGCCTTGCTCACCCATTCCCCACCTTGCCTTCTCTGCTCCTTTTTTTCCTGGCCTGCCCTTACCTTGCAAGCTTCTCATTCAACTTGCCTTCCTTTGCCTCCCTTAACCTTGCCTTGCCTTGCCTTGCAAACCCACCCCAGGCCTTGCCCTGCCTACCTTTCCCTTCCCTTCCACTACCCTTCTGCTCATCTACTGCCTTGTGCTGCTGATGCCTTCCTTCCTTCTTCTTGTCTTGCCTACAACTTCTGGGCCTTCTCTTGTTTACCATTCCCTTGCCTTGCCTTGCTATTCGTACCCAACCATTTCTTTGCCATTTCTGTTCCTCCCTTGCCTTGTCATCTTCTCCTTTGTCTTGCTTTGCCTTTCCTTTCCTAGTCCTCTCTTGCCTTGCCTTAATGACCATTCTGTGGTTTTCCTTGCCTTGCCTACCTATCCCTTGTATCACGTTGCCCTGTATACCCATTCCCTGCTTTGACTTGCCTGCCCCTTTCTTGCCTGGTCTTGCGTTGCCTAGGCCTTCCTGTTTCTGCCTGGCTTACCCATCATTGGACTTACCTTCCTATGCCCAGCCTTGCCTACAAATTCTCAGCCTTCTCTTGCCAGCAACTCTATTGTCTGGCATTGCTTTCCCCTCACAGGTTTTGCTTTCCCTACATCTCTGTTGACTTGCCCAGGTTTGCCTACACTTCAATTGCATTCCCCTTGCCTGCACGGAAAGGCAAGGCAAGGCAAAGGAACCACAGGCAAGGCAAAGCAAGGGAGTTGTAGGCAGGGCAAGGCAATGGAGACATAGGCAAAGGAAGGCAAAGCAAGGGTTGGCTAACCCTAAAAACTAGGCAAAGTACTGAAGGCAAGGCAAGGCCAAGTGACTCAGAGTGCCTTTTCTTGGGAAGCAAAGGACATAGTGCACTGGTTGGTGGAGCAGGTGTTAAGGTATGATGGGAGGTAAATTTCAGCAAATTATTCCTGTCCTGGCACCTTCTGTGTTGGAGCAATTGTTGGATGTATTTGATACCAGAGGTGGTATCCAACTTTCCACTGGTAAGCTCCTGAACGAGAATGGCAATACTTTTTCATGGGAAGGAAAGAACATAGCTCCAGTGTTGGAGTTGCAGAGAAGAAGCTGCCTAGTGGAGGTCAAGGGCGCCAGCAACTTTCTGTCCTGGCATATTTGGAAGCGTGGCCTCAATTTGTACAATGACTGAATCAGTATCCATCTTTGGAAGGTGGTCTCAGGAAAGATTTGATTTGGCATTTGGTTTCCACTTCTCAGAGGTGGCCTTCTGAAATTCTGGCAGCACATGTCTTTTGGACAAGGTGAGCAGCTATGCTGAGTCTTGCAGTGCAACTGCTCTGGTGCCCGGGCTGGTAATGTCCAGGAATAGTGTTCTGGCACCTTTGCAAGAGATCAATACCTGGGTGTTTGCTGTTGAGCTTTTTGTCCTGGTCCCTTTGGTGCGTGAGCAGTTCCATGAGCAGATCTGACTGGATGCTGACTCAATGAGACTGAAGGCTTAGGAAGGTACCTAGAGCTGAGAATGAAAGTCCTGATAGCAGAGTGTGTGCTAGTAGTTTGAAGGGTGCAGTTGAAGTCATAGGCAGCGAAAGTTTTTCAGCTGGCACTTTGGTGAGCTGTGTCCTTGCCAGATATTTTCAGGTTTGTAGCCAGACTCTGAGAGAGGGAAATTTTTTGTTAGGGCAAAGGAGTTAATGTTGCTGTTTGAGTGTGGTGCAAAGAAGAGCTTGCCCTTGGAAGAGGAAGATCAGCACAACCTTTTTGTGCTGGCACAGTTGATTGGAGAGCAGGGGCGTTTTCCAACTCCGCTCTGCCCTTGGGGTGGTTTCGAGCTGGGCTCGGTGCGTTTCCTTCATTTGCAAGTCGAGAACGCCATCGTGTGGTGATTTTGATGAACATCGACAGTGCCCAAGAAAAAGCCAAGCGCTTTTCTGGCCCGGACCCATCCGTGTGCGAGCAGTTTGCGTGTGAGTTAGTGTGATCTTGGCTCTTGGAGACTTGAAAGAATGTGTGATCCTGCATCTAGCCGGGATGGAAGAGGAATCGTTTCATTGCTGGCTGTGCAGTTTACAGGCTGCAAAATGTCAGGAAAAATTAATCCATGAACACCAGAGGTTTATGTCCAAAAAGGAGACAGAGGAGTCCTGTAACTTTATTCATTAATAAAGGGAGAGATCATGGGCATTTCCCATGGGGTCTCTCAAATTGCTAGAGGATGCAGCCTCTTTTTATCTTAATTTCCCGGCTGCAGGTTCCCTCTCTCTTTTCCCATTGCCTGAGGATGCACAGGCTTCCCGAATTGCCTAATACAGACCCCCTTCTAATGTACATTCCCCCCGCTTTTTTTTCCTTTGTGTCTTTGTTCTTTTTCTCTAAGTCCAGGGGTTTAACATGTCCTTGGGTGAGTAACAGTCTGTGTCAATTAATGGAATTCCTGTGGAATTTATGGTTCCCCCCATTGCTTCTTTCACCTATCAGTATATGGCCTTATCTACCAGCAGGCCTCACAGTTTTTTTGTAAAGACATCTCCCTCTTGTTCCTTTCAAAAAGAAAAGGCAATTGCAGCATGGCCTCTTTGTTCTGGAACCTTTTTTGTGCAATCAGCTGCTCAATGTGTAACTTGCACCCAGTGAACTGCATCAAACTCCCTGGACATATGCATTTTCTCTCATGCTCTGTGTGCCATCTTACCCTCACTCTCGCAGATCGCAGACCACTTCAAAATGTCCTGCAGCTGCTTGCAAAGAAAAAGTCCTAGAACAAAAAGCCAATGCTGGCCTTCATAGAGCCTTTGCAGTCTCTAAACTAGACCAAACACACTAGTGATTCGCACTTTCCTTCACAACTAGATATACAGCATCCTCATATTCTCTCAATATGAGACAGACCATGGCTAAAGTGAAGTGTTTCCAGCTGCAGATCAGACTGAGAGATGTTCCAGGAAAGAAAGCATTCGTTAAACTTCCCTCTTTGCTGTGAAACCTTATATTTGCAACTCAATCACTTTCACACACCTTCAGTGTCACTGAGTCCAAACAGCTCTATCTCACAAAGAAAGAAGTGTCAGGACAGAAGACCTTCCTAAAGTACTCATTTAGGAGCCATAAAACTGTGCACAACACTCTAGGGCTCTGTACCTTCCTTCTAAGAGAGATGTTGTCACATTTTGCTCGATTGACGATGTCCAGTATCTACTTCCATTAGAAAAGGGTTCTAGAAGAAAAAAACTAGTGCTAGGCTGCACCTTCCCTTTGCCACACCTAAGCCACCTCAAACTCACTGGTGGACTCAGTATTTGCCTTTTCAGTTGCGCCTATCACTGTGTTCTCTCTACCTCAGCATTGAAAGCTAAGTGCAATTGTTTCCACATTGGGCTGGAAAAGTAATAGCAGCACAAGTAACTGTCGATGAAGTTCCTGCTTATGACTGTTAATGCTCCAGCACACTGCTTCTGCCAAAAGAATCCTGGACCATCCATGCACGTTCCTTCTCAGTTCTATGTACCATTAGATTCTGCCTCTCTTGTAGTTTGAATCTAAACTGAAATCTTTTCCACTATGTCTTGCACAAAGAACTAGATCGAAGACAACAAGTTTGCCTGAAGCACACCCGTGAAACTTGTGGAAACTTGTATTTGCACCATATGCAAGGGCCAGTCCTCTATCCTTTACAACATGCAAACTACCCTCAAATTGCAGTGCTCTCTGCATGTTCCTTCTCAGCCTGAACAAAGTACCATGGCTTATATTACAGCCTCTGTTATAATCCAATTATTAAGGTTCTTTAGAAATACGTCTGCCTGAATTAAGGTGCAAACGAGACCACATGCCAGTCAATAGTATGGGTTTTATTTGATAGTAAATATGAGAGAAAGGGAGAAGTACAAAAAGAGGTGGGGGGGACAGAACGAGAGTGACAGAGACAGAATAAAAGAATATCACCATCCGTGGATCCCAATGATGTAGCGTTGATCCTCTCCAGATCACCATCCGTGGATCCCAATGATGTAGCGTTGATCCCCTCCAGCTGGTCTTCTTGGTGGTGATGGTCCCCCGGGGAAGCACAGGATCCCATGGGTTAACATACACTCAGATCAGGTGACAATGTCCAGGCATGTCCCCCCGGGGGAGGGACAGTCTCTTGCAGCAGACTCTGCTTGCATCACATACAGTCCTGTGGGGCAAGTCCTTTGGGGGGTCTGTGATGGATTATGACACCCCCTCAGCTGCCTCTCATGTGAAAGTCCCGTGGATGTGGCCTGTGGGGTTGGGGGTTCCACGCTGGGCCCACTTGTGTAAGGGAGGATGGGCGTTTATTGCCACTTACCAGAGGTTATGCCACACACCCAAAACCTTGGTTGGGGGAGAAGTCTGTGCAAACCTGGCTTTGTGAGTTGTGCTCTCCCCCCACCCCAAACTCAGCTGGGGATGACTCTCAGTGCAGCTGGTGACTTTGGCCTTTGTGGATGCATACATTTCCTTCAGCCTGAGATAACTGAACAATAGGTTTCCCTTTATCTAATCTCAGTAGGTTGACTTTGAGTCCAAAGTCCCAGTCAGGTATCCTCACCAAGGCTTCTTTGGTTGGAGTTTCTTTATACAGTTTTTGGTACGAGCAAAACTTTATATCAATGCTTGAGGCATGAACTATTTCAGTCTCTGACAGCCTCACAGGGACTAAAGATCCGGATAGACTTCTCACACAGAAAAATGTGTTGAGACAAAAACATGTTCTTCATTAGCCCTTCTCATTGCCAAGATTGTGGGGCTGCATTGAAAGTCCTGCACATACAGAAAGACTAAGCGAGCAAGTGCTCTTCTGGCACATTTCGCTGAGCAAGAGCTAGATGGACACTTTGGATTTTGTGAAACAGAAGAGATATTATTGTACCTACTAGCACTGAGGGAAAACCGTGCATAACACACTGTGGATGTGTACAGTATAGATGCTGAAAAGTGGCAAAGCTGAATGCCATCACTGTGCTTCAGTTCTGTCCAGCACACATCAGGTGAAAGAATGAAGCCACAGAGCACCATGCTTGTAGGGTGTAGTGTACCGAACTGCATAAGTCCAGCCAAAAGCTTGCTCACAATCAGAGTCAGCTGAGAATGCTCTTGTTGCTTCAAAAAGTAACTCGTGCCCTTTGGTCTACGTTGGAAAAGCCTGGAGAAATACACTCTCATACAGCTTCTCTTTCACAGAGTCCAAGCAGCTAGAGCCATCGCAGAAGAATGCGTCAAAACACAAGGTGTTCCTAAAGTGCCCACTTCTCTAAGCAGTTGTGAAAATGTGCACAACACACTGAGGCTGTGTACTTTCATTTGCCGAGTGACATGCCATCACATTTTTCACTCTCAACAGATCTGTTGACTATGTCCAGCATCTGCTTCCATTAAAAAAAGGTTCCAGTAAAAAAAGCAAGTGCTAGGCTGCACCTTCCCGCTTGCCACATGTAAGCCACCTCAAACTCACTGAGGCACTCTGAACTTCCCTTCTCCACTGCATCTACCAAAGCGTTCTCTGTATCTCGGCATTGAAAGCTAAGCGCAATTGTTTCCACATAGGGCTGGAAGAGGAATAGGTAGCAGCACAAGTGGCAGATGTTGAAGTCCTTGCTTACAACTGTAAAGGTGAATTTGGCAGGCAAGCAAGTGGCAGCCACACTCCTTTTGCAGTCTGTATGCTGTGCACACAAGCACTGAGCTGTGCGGCTTTGTTCTTTGCCTTTTGGAACATCCCGCTCTTTCATTCTCCCAGAGGTGAATAGTGATCTCCTTCTCACACATAATGCTGTGCCAGCATCAAAGCGCTCCTGAGTACTATTTCTGCTGAAACACATCTGCACCATGCCTGTTCCTTCTCAGTTCTATGCCCCATTACATTCTGCCTCTCTTGTCATCTGAATCTAAATGGAAAGCTTTTCGGCTACGTCTAACACAGAGAACTGTGCCAGGGACAACAAGCTTGTCCAGAACTTGTTGTTGATGCATGGAAACTTCTATTTGCACCACATTCAAGGGGCAGTCCTCTTTCTTTTACAATCTTCATGGGGCTGTCAGATTGCGATGCTCTCTGCACGTTCCTTCTCAGCACGAATGAAGTATCATGGGACACATCAAAGCCTCGCAACGACTAAAGATACAGATAGAGACACCACATCTCTCTCTCTCTCTCTCTCTGTCTCCCTTGGAAGGAAGGCACAGAGCTGCAGTGTTTTTTGCGCACTACCACGGCTGCGAAGAGAAGGGAGTACATGAGGAAAGTCTTCTCTTCGGATACTTCCTTCTGAGGGAGCTCTAGTTGCTTGAGCTCCGCAAGCCTGAAGGTGTGGGAAAGAGCTTCTCTCTCTCCAGCATATGTGTGACAGAGTGGAAGAGCTGCAAGTTGCTTGTTGATGCAGAGGGCATTGTGGGCTGACTCTGCTTGCGAACTAGCTTTTGAAAGGCTGCACTTTAGCAATGCTCTCCAGGACACACACAAGCATGCTGCTGTGTGGTTCCTTTCTTCACCTTCTGTGTGCCAGACAGTTTTGGCACCAGTAAGGTGTTGATTGTGGGCAAGAAAGAAGCAAACGACTTTTTGCAGCCAGGCAAGGCTGCGAGCAGAAGGGGCTACTTGAGGAACGGCTTCTTTTCGGATGCTTCCTTCTCTGGCAGCTCCAACTGCTTAAGCTCTGGAAGCCTGAAGCTGTGGCAAAGTGCTTCTCTCTCTCGCTCCCTCTCGCTCTGCACCTTGTGCCCTTGAGTGCGAGTGCTGCGAGAGGCTTGTTGAAGCAGAAACAGCATTCTGAGCTGACTCTGCTTGCGAATGAGCTTTCTGGTGCACTTTGGTTGTGCAATCCAGGGAGCACGCAAGCACAGCTCTGGGCAGCTTTGTTGCTCTCCTCCTGCATGCCGAAGAGCTTCTTTGCCACTAAGGTGTCCTTTGTGGATGAGAAGAAAGTGAAACATTTTTTGCAGCCCAGCAAGGCTGCAAACAGAAGGGGGTACTTGAAAAATGCCTTCTCTTTGCGTGCTTCCTTCTCTGGCAGCTCCAAGTGCTTGAGGTCTGCAAGCCTGACACTGGGGCAAAGTGCTTATCTCTCTCTCTCGCTCCCTCTCTCTCTGCACCTTGTGCCCAAGTGCAGCTGCTGCTAGAGGCCTTGTTGAAGCAGAAACAGCATTCTGAGCTCATCCTGATTGCAAATGAGCTTTCTGGTGCACTTTGGCAGTGCTCTCCAGGGAGCACAGAAGCGCAGCACTGTGCAGCTGCTTTTTTCACCTCCTGTGCACTGGAGAGCTTCTCTGCCCCCAAGGTGATGATTGTGGGTGTGAAAGAAATGAACGGCTCTCCACAGCCCAGCAAGGCTGTGATCAGCATGGGGTAGTTCAGGAAAGCCTTCTCTTTGGATGCTTCCTTCTGGGGCAGCTCAAGATGCTTGAGCCCTGCAAGCCAGAAGCTGTGGCAAAGTGCTTTTCTCTTTCTCTTGCTCCCTCGCTTCTCTGCATATTTTGCCTTGCACTGCAAGGGCAGCCAGTTGCTTCTCCAAGCAAAAGCACCATTCTCCACAGCATGTCACCTTTATTCCACCAGTTTTATTTAGCCTTTCCATTCCTCACTTCCTTTTCCTGGCTCAACTTTTCACTTCCTTTTCTGATTTCAGAAATTCAATCCCTAGAATTTGGGCAACTTTTGCTCCTTTTCACTGTCCCTCATTTCATCCCAATCCATTGCCTTGGATTCACTCCATTTCCAAATTTTCCCCTTTTGTTCCACTTGCCTTTCATTTGATCGTATCTCCTGTCTCAAGTGCTTGTGACACTTCTCTGAACTTGGGAAATTCATTTCATGAAAGGAAATGAAATCTTGCAATTTCAGTGAGGATCAGTTGGACAAGCTTTACTCCATTTCCCTGCACTTCAGCTCATGCCATGCCATTTGCTTGTTTGCTCTTCCATGCAGAATTTCTTCCCCCAGATTTTTCAACCTTTCTTTTTCTCGCTTTTTTCTTCTGCCTGCCCTTCTGACTTTCTTTTCTGATTTCAGAAATTCAATCCCTAGAATTTGGCCAACTTCTGCTCCTTTTCTGTTGCTGTGGTCACAACCATCTTGAGAGTACCGGGAAGTTGAATGGTCCCAAGTCGGCAGAAATAACACCTGGGTGCTAAATGATCTCTCCCTAATGTGATGTTAATCTTCTTACGTTGATTGGCCTTGACCTGTCTCTGCCCTTCCCTTTTCCCCATTGCTTCTCATTCTATCACACACACTGCCCCTCCCTTCTTCCCATTGCTTTTGGTTGTATCTCCCCACCTTCTCTCCAACTTTATTGGCCTTGGACCTCTATATAAATGGCCACTCACAGCCATCCTTCATCTTTCATTGCAGGAGACCTTCAGGAGTAAAGCATCCTTGGAACTCCACATAACTGGGCTCTCTGCTTCTTTGCCTCTGGTAAGGCACGAGCTATCAAAGCTCTGGGCTGTGTGTGTTTGTGTCTTCCAGCGGCACAGGTGTGTAAAGGTCTGCCTGCATGGTGCCGAATTGGTACCAGCCGGGGTGTTCTCAGGTGGCCCTTAGACACATTTTCGGAACACGCAGCGTAAGTATCCATGCCACCCCCACTCTGTGTTACTTTTCACTGCCCCTCATTTCATCCCAATCCATTGCCTTGGATTCGCTCCATTTCCAAGTTTTTTGATTTTCTACTCTCGCCTTTTATTTGATCATATCTCCTGTCCAAAGTGCTTGTTCCACTTCTTCTCACAATTTGGGATTTCATTTCCCTTCATGAAATTCACTTCATGAAGGGAAATGAAATCTTACAAGTTCAGTGAGAATCCATTTGGCGAGCTTTGGTCCATTTCCCTACACTTCAGCTCATGCCATGCCATTTGCTTTTTTGCCCTTCTGTGCAGAATTTCTTCCCCCAGATTTTTAAGCCATTCCTTTCCTCACTTTCTTCTCCTGCCTGCCCTTCGGACTTTCTTTTCTGATTTCAGAACTTCAGTCCCTAGAATGTTGCTTTTGGGGGACTGGCAACGGGGTGTCCTAGTGTGCTGCAGCCTTCCTGGAGAAAGCGTCCCCTCAAAGAACAGCTTTTCCAGAGGCCTCAGCAACCCCCTAAGCAATAGGTGATTTCAGCAAGTGTAACGTTTCCTCTGCTACAAGTGATTTCAGCTCTTTGATTCAGCTCTTGCAAAATCACCCAGCGCTAACTCGGGGATAGTAAGAGAGAGGGGCGTTGTATGGCAGTTTCACTAGACGACCTTTATTGTCCAGCAGCTCTTGTGAAGGGGAGGCCAGGGACGGCAGTTGCACCCTGCCCAAAGGCTGTGGCAGGGGGTCTATTATGGGGAAGGCAAGGGGTGGGGTAGGAGTCAGTTGGCCAACTGGGTGCTAGGTATTACAGTAGAGAAGCAGGGTACACTGTGTAGTTGCCATGACCAAGAGGCAGGTTTCTTATCTCTGAGTCCTTTTGCCCTCAGGCTTTTCTCCAAGGGAGTGCAGATGTCCCCTGGGCCAAGGGCTCACAGCTCTCCACAAATCCCCCTTCTTTTCTTACTAAGAACACTTTCCCAACGGCTTTTTTAAAGCAGCCTAAAAAACATGAGAACATGAGCAATACAATAAGAATTACAATGAAAATCCACAAAGCACCTTTAACTAAAGAAAGTGCCCACCCTTGGAGTCCCCATAGTCCAAAAAGTCTTCCATCTCGAGTTCTTCACATGGATGGTTTGGCTACGAGATGACATTAACATAACACAGTTCTTTGAGCAGTCAAGGTCAGGTTAGCATGCACTTAACATGGGTTCTGTTAGACAATGACCAATTAATAATTTAGCTATCACAATTTGGGTCTAATTGCTGTATTCTTCTCTTTTGGTGGGCCAACTGAGTTTCTCTAATATAAAATTTGAGTTTTGTTTGGTGCTGTCTTCATTTGATAGACAGGTGTCTGCTAAGGAAGGTGGGAACCTTCCTTAGAGCAGAAAATGTGAACCCCCTTCCCTCCGAATTATTGTAACTTTGGAATCAAGGGCTCTCAGGCAAAGGTATGGGAAAAGGAATAAGAGTTTTTACTAGTATCTAGAACGAGGTAAACAATCAATAATAAAAACAGTAAACAAGATTAAAAAAAAAAAAAAAAACCCAAAACCAAAAAAACTCAGTGGCGAATGTCCCTGGGCTGTTAGGCACTTTCCCGTTTGGTGCAGTCACGGTCACGGCCAGCAGGGGCGCTGTGGGGCTCCCAGACCCGCAGGGCAGGTGCGATGACTCCCGGGAAGCTGCAGATGGCGCTGTGGCGCGGTTGGATCTGTGCCACACGTGTAATGGCGGACCGGCTGGAGCCGGGTGAAGCGCAGATGGACGGGGGCGCAGCAGAGAGCCCAGAGCCGGGAGATGGAGCAGCTGGGTCAGCCCACCAGGGCGAGCCGGCAGAGGAGGCGGCAGGAAACTCCGCAGTTGGGGCAGGCAGGGTACCGAGCAGCGGCAGGCAGGCCGCGGGGTGGTGGCAGGCAGAGGTTCCCCTCCGCTGCAACGCGGCTGGTAGATGCACCCTCCCGGAGGGGACAAGAGGATCGGAGTCCCGTGCCCTTCCCCTCAAAGCAAGGACTCACCCAGCAGGCAGAGAAAAACTAGTGCAGAGCCAGGCTTTTCTTTTCCTGCGGTCCCAGCCAGAAACAGAGAGATGTCTCTTCTACTGTTCTCTCTCCGAGAGCAGCGAGCGAGTGTCCCCTTATCAAATCCTGTAATCTCTCGTTCCCCTGCCTGGAAAAGCCAAAGGCTTTGTCTCCTTTGTGAGCGTAGATGGCCCTTAAAGACCGGTCATTAGTTGCTTAGCAACAGAATGGGAAAAAATTCCACTTGCCCCCTGCCCTCCCCCCAACCTTCCACAGGTGCTCATACAGAAAGCCTGCCCAGTGCACGGTCCCCCCTTTTTTTCTTATAACACACATGTGATGGCATTGTTAGGGAAACACATGAGGTAACAGGTAAGGGATTTTTTGTGTTTGGGAAACTGCTTGAAAAAAGCACAATTAGATGTTTACATGGTTTATGTCTTGCGCTGACACCTCCCCCAAGCGGCACTGGTTTTTTGGTGGTGATGGTCCTCCCAAAAAGCACAGGATCCCATGGGTTAATACATACTCAGGCAAGGTGACAATGTCCAGGCATGTCCTCCCAGGGGAGGGACAATCTCTTCCAGCAAGCTCTGCTTGCCTCATGTGCAGCTCTGTGGTGCAAGGCCAAGCATTTTGGGGGGGTCATTGATGGACCATGACATACCTCAGCTGCTTCTTACATGGAAGTCCCATGGATGTGGCTTGTGGGGTTGGGGGTTCCACAGCTGGGCCAGTTCGTGTTCTTCAGCTGGAGATGATTGGACAATAAGTTTCTCTTTCATCTAATCTTATCAGTTGACATTCCTAGAAAAGAAAAGATACAAGCTTCTCCAGCAATATATGCCTGAGTGTAACAAGTTATCATTTTAGAAAGAGTTTCAATTCTTTGTTTCTCACAGGTATTCAGTGGGACTACCTCAGATTGCTGTCCAGCAGAGGGAGTAAGACTGCTTTTAAAACGTTCTACAAGAGCTGCAGTCTGCGAATTAGGCATTTTAGCTACTTTTCTTTTTTTTTTTTTAAATTAAATCCAGCCCAGGGGTAGAGAGGAAACAAGGAAGGCTCCTGGCATAGCGGCACAAGGCAGCAGCTTTATCATTGGCCTCACGGTTAGAACCTGCCGACTGCAGCTATGCCGGCCACGTGGGATCATAAGGGGACTGTCCTCACAATGCAGCGGCTGTATCATTGGCCTCAGGCTTAGGACTTGCCAATTGTAGCTCTGCTGACTATGCGGGACTTTACAGAATTGGCTTCAGGAATTTAACCTGCTCATTCTGTGTTTCCTTTACTTGGGGGAACAGGAGCTTTACGAACAAAAACCAGGGAAGTACTGAAAAGGATGTGTCAGGGCCGAACGTAGCGCAGCTGCCTCCTATACCGGTCCCCGCCGCTGACTGGCGTGGGCCAGGGAGGTGGAGACTGCCGGTGAGCAGGGCATGCACAGGGCAGGGGCCCGCGCCTGGGAGGGAACACCCCGTGGAGGTGGTGGGGGGGGGCGGCGCGACGGAGGGATACGCCATACGCAGGGGCGGGAGCCGCAGCCCCCGCTGGGCCGGCCAGGCTGGCAGCCCTGCAGAGCACAGTGCGAGCGCCGCGGGAGCGACGGGGGAGGGCAGCGTGGCCCGGCCCACGCAGAGACACGCGATACCACGAAAGGCGGGGCTGACGCAGAGACACGCAATGACGTAGGGTGCGGGGCCATACGCAGGGAAGCGCGATGACACAAGGGGGTGGGGCTTTCGCTAGCCCAGGAACCTTTGAGGAGTAAGGAGAGGGCTGCGCCGCATGGCTTTGCCACGAGGGTGGCGCAATCTTGTAAGACACACGCAGTCGGGCTGGCTGAGGCTTTGTGGGTAGGAAGGAGGGTGAGGGAAAGGCTCAAATTGGCAGGAGATGTCAAAAACGAGGCAACTCTCTTTGTTTTAGAAAAAAACAAAACTCAAATTTATTAAAAGAAAGAACACCAGGAAGAATAAAATAATAAAAGAAATCTGGGTCCCAGTGATCAGAGACACTTAATGCCAACAAAAAAAAAGGCAAAATGACCCAACACAAGGAGCTCAACAGTGCTGGAGCTTGCTTGGGGTCAATTCCAAGCAAGAGAAAAGTTGGAAAGCCGGCCTAGTTCTCTCAGCACCGGGCTACGCCTGGGCTAGTCCCGAGCAGAGAATCCCAGAAGTTGACTCTATACCATCTGCAGGCAAAAAGCAAGGTCCTGAGGCTGTGTGCCGTTTTTATACCCTCCTTGGCCCCTCTCAGCACCGCCCATTGTCCCGCCTCCCAGGTGTGATAAATAACCGTGTGTGTTTGTTAATCGAATCTTGCTTAAGCCAGGTGTGATAAACACATAATAATATAGTGTTGGCTTTTCGCAGATATTCATTGTGTGTATGGTTTTATTCTGTTTATATAAGTAGTCTTGTCATAAAGAATAGAGGTATATAACCAATGTTTTAATTTCTGTTATTAACTAGTTTTCGATATAATAGTAAAATAACTGATAGAGGTAGTTTAAAAGACTTTCCTTTACTAACCACACTGCCTGCTTGACTGGATCCCCTATTGTTCTTTATTAAACTTTTAAATTTCAACAGGAGAGTGAACCTCGTTTATCACACAGGGAATAAATGGTTAAAATTGAGTCAGAAAGCTCACAAGTTTTATCTAACAAAAAGCTAAGCAAGGCCAAGAAAAACAGATGTCTGAGCAAGAACAGAAGGAACAGATAACGAAGTCAGGTCAGGATAACCTATACCCAGTGAAGTAAGCGATGTATGAGCCCCCCTGAGATGAGCCCCCCCTGAGGAAGACGTCGGTCTTCGGCCTCACGACCACCAGAAGGCAGAAGGAAGACCCCCTAGCAACAGCCCGTGCAGATGCAGAGTACTCCCGGAAGATATACGTATACCTGCTCAACGGAGCACAGTCTCCCCGGTCGCCCAGTGCTGTTTTTGCTTGTTGTAGCTTGCTCAATAAATCAAATTATTTTAATTGGCCTGGTTTTTGTCTCCAACTTATAACACCAGGTAGGAACTGATTGGTGGAGTTCCTCTAAAGTCCAGTTCATTGGATGGAGTCCTGGGGTGATGTAAGGTCCTTTTGACCAATGGCTCGTTGTCTCTGGGCGGTGGTGTTCCTCAGACTTTTAGGCGGGAAAACGTTCTCATTAAAATTCACGTTTCCATGGAGTCAAGTGTCAGGGGAGCTAATTTTAGCCTCTCAGCACAGGGTGAGCGGTTTTGTCTCTTTTCAAGCACAACCTGATCTGCAAAAAGAACTCAGATGATTTTATAAAGTTTTCTCTTTCATATGACCCCTGGGTCTTCAAACTTAAGTTTCCAACTTACAAACTCCTTGTTTTGAACTTTGTTAACAACTTCAACTGGTTCAACTAATACTAGTTATTTAATTCCTTGTCACCTTTCATGCGAAAGCCAAAATTCTTCCATTTCATGTATAACAGGAGACATGGGAGAGAGAGTAGATTTTTTTCTAATAAGATCCCAAAAGGAGTTAGTAAGGATAGAGTCTCTGTTTATATCTGAGAAATGCTTAAAGAACTCCAGTTTCCTCTTAGAAAGATTACCTTTAGAAAACTTAAAATTACTAGCGAGAAGGGTTGTTAGAATAAGGGAATAAAGGTCTCTCTCAGATTGGGTAAGACTAGGTTTTCCTAGCTTATGTCCAATCTTTAGTGGTCCCACTCCCTCCCCAGCAGCAGAAAGAGAAATAAATGGACCTGAAAATGGACCTGAAAATGGCAAAAATGGACCTGAAAATATAAAGACGTGCAAAAAAGCCCCAATTTTAACTTACAATTCTCACTTGAGGTGTGGGGCTGCTCCGTAGGGTCAGAGTAAATTGTGCTGGGAAGGTGGTCAGCCAGGTCGATCCTCAGGGATTTTTCTTGTCCAAGATGGTGGGTGAGGGTCTCAACCAATCTCTTTGGATAGCCTGTACTAGAATGCAGACGTGTCTCCTCAGAGAAGTGAAGAACCGATGGTTTCTTATGTCCTGATTTAAATCAGGAGTCACTTTCTTCAAAGACTTCCAGGGTCCAAGAAGTTTAGTGTGCCAGGTGTTGCTTTCAGGGGGGGCATCGGGGTGTCCTGGTGTGCTGCAGCCTTCCTTGCGGAAGCATCCCCTCAAAGAACAGCTTCTCCAGAGGCCTCAGCAACCCCCTAAGCAATAGATGATTTCAGCAAGTGTAGCAATTTTCTCTGCTACAGGTGATTTTCAGCTCTTGTAGTAGTGATTTCAGCTCTTGCAGAATCACCTGAGGCTAACTCGGGGATAGTAAGAGAGAAGGGCATTATATGGCAGTTCCATGAGACAACCTTTATTGTCCAGCAGCTCTTGTGAAGAGGAGGCCAGGGATGACAGTTCCACCCTGCCCAAAGGCCACGGCAGGGGGTCTTTTATGGGAAAGGCAGGGGGTGGGGTGGGAATCGGTTAGCCAACTGGGTGCTAGATATTACCATAGAGAAGCAGGGTACATTGTGTAGTCACCATGGCTCAGAGGTAGGTTTCTTATCTCTGAGTCCTTTTGCCCTCAGGCTTTTCTCCAAGGGAGTGCAGAGGACTTGAGTCAAGGGCTCACAGCTCTCCACAGAGAGCCCTTAAAATATACCTAGGAAGGGATCAGCAAAAACCAGATTTAATATTAAGCGACAGCTCAACAAAGTTCCTTGACAAGAGTCACCCTACTCCTGACTGGACAGCTGAGTAACAGCAAGGGAAAAAAGCAACAACTAAACCAATCAAAATCCAGGCAATCAAAGCAGAAATTAACTGAGAACTGGCCCTGTGTGTGTGTGTGTGTGTGTGTGTGTGTGTGTGTGTGTGTTTAGGCACGTTTGACAGGAGAGTGGTGGCAAGGATAAAATGAATATAGCCTAAAAGCTTAACAGCCATCTTAAACTTAACAACTTAGCAAAAAACAACCCTTAGCAGCGTTTAACTTACACCTTTTGACCGAACCTTACTTATAGGCCTAACTTAGGTACCAAGAGACTTCAACACATCCGAGAGAAACATTTCTCCTCCATTTGCCAGAGCACAGGCACACGTGTGTACACAGACAGAAAGAGTCAGTGCCAGGGACCTGTCAGAAATTCCCCTCAAGGGCAGGGAAATGTTCACTCCGGATGCTTTTGCATCTCCCCAGTGGGCGAAGGGTTGAGCCTCAAGGAGTGGGGGGATCAGTTCAGGGTCCCTCTTTTTTCGGGGATGCCCCGAGTGCAGCAAATGGAAGAGTTCCCGGCTCAGAGAGGCCCCACTCAGAGGGAGGTCACTGTTCCAGGAGAGCTTCAAGGGGCTCATTTTGCACCGCTGTTGATAGGGCCCCAAGAGATGGACTTTAGTCACAGCAATGGTTCATCCTCGCCGCACTTGGGATCAACAGCTTTCTTTGACAGTGTGAGAACAGTGATGTTGTGCCATTGAGGGAAGAAAAACAGTTGCCAAGGCTGCTCCTAAAGAAAGCAGGAGCTCATTGGACAGCAGCAGTGCCTGGGAGCAGATAGTGTTTGTGCACAGGAGCCCAGGGGCTGAGCCCAGGGGCTGTTGGTCAAGGCCGAGGCCTAAAGAGCATTTCTCACATCGAGGGGTGGCCTGGAAAGGTGTGGGAGGGGATAATTCATGGCCTCAGTGTGGTCCCAGTTCCTCCCAGTATTTCCATGTCCGTGCTCCAAGTGCTGCTCACAGCCTGATCCATGGGGATGGCAGTGTCCCGCTCCCTTCCGGGGGCAGTGTCACACCTGAGCCAGGTGTGCAGGGCAGGACCTTGTCCTGAGCCCAAGCACTGTCCCAGCTGCAGGAGCTGCTTCCAATTGGCCTCTTCCTCCTGTGGCCCCAAGCCCAGGTTGGAACTAAACAAAGGGCGCTGGCTCGGGGTCATCCCCCGGCGGGAGCTGTGCACCCTTTCTGTCCCCTCCCCAAATTCCCTCCTGGGGGGAGCAGGAGCTGGGTCAGGAGCCCTGTGGGGAAGGAAAAGGGGGTGACACTGGGATGGGGGGGTCACACACACTCTGGGGGACACACATGACCCCTGGGGACCCCCCCTCACCTTCTTCTGCAGCACCAGGAGGAGGAACCCTAACATGGAGCTCCCAAACCCCTGGCAGCATCTTGGAGGCAGGGTCTGGTGTCAGATTTGGGGATCTGGGGGGTCACAACTGCCCTGAAATCCCTTTGCAGCCCCACAACCAAAGCCAAACCCCTCAAACCACCCCACAGATCCCTTTACAATGCCTCAAATCTGGTCCGTGACACATAACTGGCCACAAGGGCCATCAAAAGCCCTTTCCCATCTCCCCCAAGACCCACCCAATACCTCTCCAAGCCAAACAGCCTGGCCTAGACCCCAAAGCTCCCTCACAGACCCCATCAAGCCCCCTCCAAGCATCACAAATGCCCCCAAGAACCACAAAACCTCCTCCCAATCCCCACAGGATCCCCAAATGCCCCACCCAGCTCCCCATGGCACTGACCAGGAGAGGCTGGTGGACAGGAACGTCCACAGCTGGGAGCAGCTTAGGCAGTTCAGCAGCAATTTGTGCACTTTGAGGGGCATACCCTATATGTAGAGACCCAGGCCGGGGACTGGGACAGACAACCAGAATTCCTGAAGAACAGATGGGCTCAGGTGGGCATGTTCTGCCAGCACAGCTATGAGATCGTGGCCCTGTTCCCTGGCCTGGGCAGCCTCAGAACACCCAAATCCCTCCATATATTCCCCTGAACCAACCACAAATTCACCCCCAAATCCCAGTAAAATAGTGCAGCTTTAGATCTCTTTGTTTCATTTCTTTATTTTTACCCCAGTTTTGGTTGTTTTGACAGGATGAAGAAGGAAATTATTTATGTGGGAAAAGAACTCTAAGATCATCCAGCATTGCTTCATGCCATCAGAAGAAACAATTGGACACAGCTGGTGAGATTTTTTAGGGTGTCAATTAATAAATCAGCTCTTCCCAATGAATTTCCAATGCCAATCTGACTCCCAATGGATGTTCCTGCCCCTGCGTTTGTCCAGGTAGCTACAGGGAATATGAGGACATGGAAGCCACCAGCCAGATGTCCTCCCAGTGTTGGTCACCAGGGCTCTGCCCAATGTGAGTTGCTGAGGGGTGACAAAGTTGGAGCAGTGCACGAAGCTCTTCCCACACTCAGGGCACTCACAGGGCTTCTCTTACTGGTGGCTCCGTTGGTGTCGGGTCAAGTGAGACTCCTGGAGAAGCTCTTCCCACACTCAGGACACTCGTAGGGCCTCTCCCCTGTGTGGATGTGCTGGTGCCTAATGAGGTGGGAGTTGTGCTTGAAGCCCTTCCTGCAGTTAGGGCAGCAGAAGGGCCTCCCCTCTGTGTGAATCTGCTGATGCCTGAGGAGATCTGAGCTGATCTGAAACCTCTTTCCACATTCGGAACACTAGAAGGGCCTCTCCTCTGTGTGGATCCTCTGGTGGCGGATCAGGTTGGTGCTCTGGCTTAAGCCCTTCCCACATTCTGCACACTCATAGGGCCATTACCCAGTGTGGGTCCTCTGGTGGACCATCAGGTTGGAGCTCTTGCTGAAGCTCTTCCCACATTTGCCACAGTCATATGGCCATTTCCCAGTGTGGATCCTCTGGTGGCAGATCAGGCTGGAGCCCTGGCTGAAGCTCATCCCACATTCCCCGCACTCATAGGGCCTCTCCCCGGTGTGAATGCACCGGTGGGTGGACAAGGGTGGAGTTGTGCTTGAAGCCCTTCCTGCAGGGCAGCGGAAGGGCCTCTCCTCTGTGTGAATCCATCCATGCACGAGGAGATGGGAGCTGGTCCAAAACCTCTTCCCACATTTGGGACACTTGTAGGGCCTCTCCCCAGTGTGGACCATCTGGTGGTGGATCAGGTGGGAGCTCTTGCTGAAGTGCTTCCCACATTTGCCACACTTGTAGGGCTTCTCCCCATCATGGAGCTGCTCATGGACCACCAGGGCCGAGCTCTGGCTGAAGCTCTGGATGCCTTCCCAGCACAGGGTGGGTCTTTCTTCCTCAGAGCGCCCTGGGCTGGCTTTGCAGCCCCTCCTTGTGCAGCATCTCTGTGGCTTTTCCTCCCTGTTGAACTCCTGTGTCATGGAGCGGCTCAAAACGGCCTCTTCCACGAGGTTCTGCCCCAAGGGTTTGTCCTCCCTGATCTCCATCCACAGCTCATTGCCTGGGGAGGAAGGACAAGGAGAGCGTAAGATCTGCCTCTGTGCCACAGGGAAGGGGAAGGAGATCCCCCCAGTTTGCCCCCTGCAGGACAGCATCGGCAGCGGGGTTGTCCTGCAGCTGGGGGCAATGCTGGTCTGGGAGATGGAGGAGAAGAGAGGGGGGAAAGGGGAAGTGACTTCCTCCTCACCTGCCTACAGGTCCCGGGGCGTCTTCCTCTTCCTCACAGCCTCCTCGCCCATCCAGCCAAGGTTTGGTAATGGGAAATCCTGGTTTGGGAAAAAAAGGTATGACTGCCTTGGGCTGGGGGTTCCTCCTGCCCAAGTCTATCTTTAGAAGTCATCGAGTGTTTTGTGTCTATAAAATCCTCCAAAAATCAAGAGTAACCCCAAAAAAAGCCTCCCAGGAGTTCCCCCTTTCCAGCTTCCTGTCTTTGGGGTGCTGGGGTTCCCCCTTTTCGAAGCTGCTGGGGCTCCTGTGGGTCCTGGGCATCCCCCTTCTCCAGGGTCCTGCTTAGGGATGCTGTGGGGTTTTGGTGGTCCCAGGGGTCCCTTCTTCCCTGATGGTACTTTGGCTCCCAGGGGTCCCAGGGTCCCCCTCTTCAGGCTCCCCCCGACTCCAGGCACTCAGGGCTTCCCCCTATCTCCACCGCCCCTTTCAGCGTCACAATGTCCCAGCCCTGCCTCATCTCCAGGCTCCCCCACCCCTTCAGGCTGCCAGGGGTGCCCCAGCTCCGCTATTGCCCCTCTCTGCTCTCTCCACTATGGAAGTCCTGTGTTCCACCCCCCGCCTCTCCCATGGATCCCCAAAACCGATGTCCTGTCCCACCAATACCAGGCAATTCCCACACAGACCCCTCCAGAATTCCCCCAAGGTGCATTTAAGGCTCAGCTTTGGAGTCCTGCAAGATCCAAACATCCCCTCTGGCCCAAAAAATTCCCACCAGGGACATGCAAAGATATCTGGGGCTCAGTTCCAGAATCTATGAGTACCTAACACCCCTTCAGTAAAAAACCCCTACCGGCAACCTCCTGATAGATTTGGGGTGAGCTCCCCCTCCATGGTCACCTGTGGAATGCGGGGGGAGCAATGATCCCAGAGCCAGGGGTGCTACAGACACCTGTGGGTGGTGAAACCTCATGGCTCTCCTGTTCCTCCTTTTCCTGCTCCTCCTCCTCTCTCTCTCCCTCCTGCTCTTCCTCCGTTCTCATCCCAGACCCCCCTTCCCCACCTTCCTCTGCCCCACGACTGCTGCAGCACAGGCTTCTGGGATGGAGGAACCCCCTGATCAGCCCCAGGGATGGACAGGGGGCTTGAGGAACCCCCAGTGCAGATCTGCCTCCCCTAGAGCCCCAGGGAATTGCTCCGGGAATCGAGTGCAGGGGGACTGGGCTGGACCCCCATGGAACCGCCCTTCTTCTGTCCCAACCCCACCTTTCCCTCCCCTCTCCTCCCCTTTCCCATCCTTCTCCCAATCCACAGACTGCTCCCAACTCAATCTCGGTCTCCCATCCCCCTCCTGCTCTCTTGGGGGATCCCAGTCCCCTCTTTTCCCCTGCTCTTCTGTCTCGTTCACCATCGTCCCCTGAATCCCCAACCCCCTCTCCCATGATTGGTTTTGGGGCTTCCAGGCCCCTCGTGCCCAGTTTGGGGGTCCCAATCCCCATTTTGCTCAATTTGTGGCCCCAGCCCCCGCCCTCCTTCTCACCGCGCCCCCCGCTCACCCCGCGGCTGGAGGGACTCCCAGCACCACCTGTGCCACCAGTACGGTCCCAGCCGCCCCCACACGCCCCGTGCCCAGCGCCGGGCAGGTGCCCACAGCCCCAAAGCAGCAGTGCTCTGCCCTGGGGGGTCCCCAAGGTGGTCCCGCCCCACGCAGCACTTTGAGCACCAGTCCGGAGCAGTGCGGAGCGCGGGTGGGCGGCATCAGCCATGCCCGGGCAGGGCCAGGCCCCGCGGGACTCCCCCCACACTCGGCCCCAATGGGACAGCGCGGGGGGCCCGGCCTAGCCGCCCCCCACCTCCCCCTCCCCAAATTCCACTTCCAGCTGGCGCTGGGGGCAAGGGGGGACGCAGGTGGGGTCCAGAGGTGCCAGAGCCACGTGTCCCCCCGCTGCCAGTGCCACCCCCCGAAGGATTAGGGGGTACCCCAAAACTCCCTCAGAGGTGGCCGATACCCCACAAGCCCCTAAGGAGTGGGGTCTCCCTGGCTTCATCACCTGGAACCTTCGGCTGCCTCATCCCAGGCCCCGTTGCACCCATCCCCCTCCCCCACACTTCATCCCACACTCCAATCCACATCCCACCCTTCCCGGGCCCCATCCCACCCCATCCCACTTCTCCCACCAGCCGCCACCGGGACCCCCAAAAACCCGTGTGCCGAGGACTCCTCAATATCCCCCCAAGGGCCATTTGTGACTCACATTTGGAGTCCTGCAAGATCCAAACATCCGCCCTCTTCAAAACCAAAAAAGAAAAACACCCTACCAGGATCAACCAAAGATATTTGGGGCTCGGTTCTGGAGTCCTACAAGGTCCAAAAATCCCCCCCTCCCAAAAAGAGCCCCATGCACCTCACAAGATCTTTGGGGTGAGCTCCCCCTGCCCAGTCACCTGTGGGATGTCCTGGAGGGGCGATGCTTCCGGGGCTGAGGGCTGTGGACACAGAGAGCGATGGATGATGGACGCATGTGGCGGCTCCTTTCGCTGCTTCTCTTTCTGATCCTCCTCCATCCCTCATCTTCTCCCGCTCCCCCCCATTTATCCCTCCTGTTCCTCCCGCTCCCGCTCCTCCATCCCTCCTCCCCACCCGGCCTTCAGCCTTCACCTCCTTTATCCCTCCTCCTCCTCTCCTCCTCCTCCTCCTCCTCCTCCTCCTGTTCTTTGGGACTCCCATGCCGGCTTTGTCTGGCATCACCCCTGGGGCCATCCCATGCTCAGCAGAGCATCCTGTGCTCTGTCAGCACTCTCTGCTGCTTAGGGAAGGATTTGGGATTTATCCAAATAAAACTGAACACTGAACAGACACTGAACCTCACCCCAAACTGCCCTGCTGACATTGCTGTCCCCTCAGCACTGGGCAGGTGCTGTGCCAGGGGAACCAGGGACACAAACGAAGCCAACTCCAGCCCAGCTGCCCGGGCTGATCCAGATGAGCCCCAGGGACAAGGTCCTGCAGAGCCACACGGAGCCCTCGGCTCCTCCCTGGGAACGGCTTGTGTTGTGGCTGCCATAGCAGCCAGAGCAAATCCTGGAGCTCCCCCAGCACTGCTGCAGCAGGACCCAGGTTCCACCTTCTGTGCCAGGCCCTGGCCAGGGGCCATCAGATCCATTGGCTCTGTGCAAAGGGGCAAGACAAGAAGAATGGATTGGATGCAGCCCCCAAGGACCTCAAGCAAATTGTTCTGGAACATCCAGAGCTTGAGCTGACATTTGTAAAGCTGCAGCTGGCAGAGTTCTGTGGTGCAGGAGACACAGCACGGGAAGAGGAGACCTACAAGGAACTTCAGGAGAAACACCCTGAGCCTCAAAGGCTGCCGCACTCTAGATCTCTGCTGGAGAAAGTGTCGAGTGATGCATGACGGTTGGCAATGGAAGAGATGGGGCAGATTGCATTGGTGCAAAATGCCTATTTTATTATTATAAAGCTGAGTATTGATACCTTTTTGGCAGTAGCTAAAAATAGATTCTTATACAGGCAGTAATCACCGTAACAACCTTATCTATGTTTCTTAACAACATTGCAAAACTAGAAGGTAGCACTGACCAGTACAGGTACATACCAAGCATGCTTTTCTCTTATACTCCCTATTTCTCCTATACTCCCTGTTTCATGGTAGACCGCACTGCCTGCCATGGTTTGCGGCCTAACAGCATTGCCACGTTCACTTCTGGCACGAGTTCAGCAGTGCTCTCACTTCTGCTTTCTAGCTGTAACTCCACATCTCCCCCTTTCTTTTCTACAAGCAAGATTTTCTTTGCTGACTTGTCAATCAGTTTCTGAACACATTGAAAAACAAATGGCAAACAAAGCATCATAGGCAGCAAAATGGCTAAAATATAAATTCCTGTTTTAGCTAAATGTTTGAGCCAGCCAGTCAGTCCCTATCCTCCAAGCAGGTTTCCAAGCCAGTTGTTGTCACTTACAACTCTTAGTTTGGTGACACTATCTTGAAGGGCCTGTATGTTAGCATGGATAGACAAAGAGTGATCAGACAGGTTCATGCAGCATAAGCCTTCAAAGTCATCACAACTGTGTCCGTGTGCTAAAAGCAAAAAATCAATTGCAGTTCTATTTTAAAGTGTAGCATGTCTTACGCTATCAACATCTGTTAATAAGCCTGTTAAAGCAGAGCCAGTAACAATTTGTTTCACAAGCCAACAGCCAAGGTTATTCAGCATTTGCAGTGCATGCGCTGTTCCAATTGATGGGATGATAGTGGCAAACACTCGGGCTCCTCAGGAGAGGTATTCAAGGATTCTCTGAAGGGTCTCACATTCTTAGCTGGGATCCACCTTGGGCCAGTCTCTGTGGAAACACAGGCAAAACCCCTTCCCCATGTGATGAGGGGATAAGGTCCCATGATCTTACCTGTTTCTGGGTCCTTAACAAGGACTGGGGCCTTCTGTTTGACCTCTAGCTGTCAGTTATTGCCAAAGTGCCTAACAATTGGAGGGTTGGGATCCACCAGGTAACAATTTAAGAAATTAAAAACATACAATGCTTTCTGTAATCGCTCAGTTGGGGTGGCATTCCCCATTCTCCCTTTTAGTTGTAATAAAAGGCATTTAAGTGAACAGTGAGCTCTTTCAATGATAGCTTGGTGTGTTGGGGAATGAGGAATTCCAGTTCTGTGTATCACTCCCCAGAGGGTAAGAAAATTCGCAACTCTCTGGGAAATATACGCTGGGCCATTATCAGTTTTGATTTGTGAGGGAATTCTCAAGACTGCAAAGGCACCTGCAAAGTGATGACAAACATCTTTCGCTGTTTCTCCTGTATGACAGGAGGCAAATAGGGCACCTGAGAAGGTGTCAATAGAGGAATGTATAAACTGAAGTCTGCCAAATTCGGGAAAATGAGTAACATCTGTTTGCTGAATTTTGAAGCTTTGGAGTCCTCTAGGGTTAACACCTCCAGCTAGAGAGGGAAAGGAGTGCCTTTGGCAGTCTGGGCACACAGCCACAGTGCTAGAGGCTTGGCGAGAAGGCAAAGCAAAAGTTCTTGCCAGCGCAGCAGCATTTTGGTGAAAAAGTGAATGACTGATTTTTGCCTGGGAAAACCTATCAGGTACCACCTGTGCAGTCAGCGTTAGTAGGTCTGCTTGGCGATTTCCTTCTGCAATGAAACCAGGTAAAGTACTGTGAGATCTAACATGCATTACAAAATACGACTCTTTTCCATTATCTGAAACGAAAACAAGTTGCTGTAGCCAATAAAACAAGTTTTATTAGGTACATCTTTTAACATGGCAGCATCGACTCTTTCGACGAGTCCTGCAACATAATCGGAATCAGTTATTAGGTTAAAAGGAACAGACCAGCATTCAAAGGCTCATACAATGGCTGCTAATTCAACAATTTGAGGGGATCTTGAAACAGTGATGACATCTGAGTCCCATCAGTTGAGATTTGAGTCCCACCGCAGTATTATTAACTTGTGGATGCGAACAGATCCACCTGTAAAAACAGCTAATGCTTGTAACAGGACTTTGCTTCTCTTGGGTCGCGTTAAGAGATTAAAACTGACTGCCACGAGCTTGTGCTTTGGGGGATGTGTAGAAAGTTGTCCAGAGAAGTCGGTGAGAGCCATTTGGAACACTTCAGACTATTGAAATAGCCACTGTAAGTAAACAGTAGAAATAGGCAAACAAATCAAACAAAAATCTACACCTGTAAGTGTGACAAGCCTTTGTCTAGCTTTTACAATGAGCAAAGCAAACATTTCATGTTGAGTGCTGACAGTTTTGGACATGTGGTGTGGCAAAAAAATCCATTCAATAATTAATAAAGGGTCTGGCAAATTAGGGTCCCACTGGAAAATCAAAGCATGGGGCTGCTTGGCCAGATTTAAAATTATTAAAGAAAAAGGCAATCTGGAGCCTATCGGGCTGCTTGTCGATTTGAAATAGCATCAGCTACTTTTTGTAATGCTTGGTGAGCTTCCAGTGTAAGCTGCTGAGGTGATGATAAATCTGCTTCTCCTTTTAACAGAGCAAACAGAGGGTTTAAATCTGCATTTGAGATTCCTAACATGGAACGAACCCAATTAATTGTTCCTAAAAGTTTTTGAGCATCATGTAAAGTACAAATGTTGGTTTGAATTTTTAATGGCTAAGGGGAAATACTCTGGGTCTTAATTCGCCAGCCAAGGTATTTCCAAGGGCACTGATGCTGAATTTCTTTAGGAGCAACACAAAGTCCTGCTTGGGTTACAGCATTGTTGACAAGGGCTAGGGCTTTCTCCATAACTTTTTGTTTTTCTGCAGCAATTAGAATGTCATCCATGTAATGATACAAAAGAGTGTCAGGCATGTCTTTACAAATGGGGCTGAGAACTTTTGCAACAAACCACTGGCAAATAGTGGGGCTATTTTTCATGCTTTGGGGCAGGACAACCTAGTGATACCTTTGCAAAGGTGCTTGCATATTGGTGCTTGGGACAGAAAAGGCAAATTTTGGTGCATCTTCAGGATGCAAGGGGATATAATAAAAGCAATCCTTTAAATCAATGACTGTCAAATGCCAATCTCGAGGGATCATGGTAGGAGATGGGAGGCCAGGTTGGAGTGCTCCCATGTTCTCCATAACAGCGTTAATTTTACGGAGGTCATGGAGCAAGCGCCACTTGTCAGATTGATTTTTAATTACAAACACAGGTGAATTCCAAGGACTGGTGGAGGGAACTATGTGTCCTTTTTGAAGCTATTCCTGGACTAATTCAGTGAGTGTGAGCAGTTTAGGTAATGGCAGGGACCATTGATCCACCCAAATAGGTGTATCAGTTTTCCAGGTTAATTTCAGTGTGTCGTGCTCTTCAATGGTCCTCACTAAAAATCAGACTGAATTTTGAAACCCCATTTAGAGAGTACATCTTGTCCCCATAAGACCAGACAGGTAAAACAAATGGTCTTATAGAGGCTGTGTGGCCTTCTGGTCCTGTAATTTCAATTAGATGCTGACTTTGATAACTGCGACTGCTTCCTCTGATCCCAGTGAGGGCTTGGGGCACCTCCATGAGGACCCAAAAAGGGATCAATTTTGCTATGTGGGTTCCTTGTGGAACAAAACACGGTGGATTAGGGGTCCAAACCATAACTTTAAGTTCATCAGTAGAATTTAAGGCTATAACCACAGGGATAAAAGAAAGTCCTGGAAGGCTAGTTGAGGACCCTCCTACAAGCAGGGCACTTTTTTGAAACATTAGTGGTTTAAAAATTCCTGTAGGGAGTAAATGAACAGAAGAATCATGTAACGTTACTGTGGTTGAGGTGCATAGGTCCAGTCCGGCACCGTCTGCAGTTGCTGGTCAAAGACGTGAGGCAGGTTCCCGTTGGGCATCTTGCAGGGCTGGCATCTGTGAGGGCATCTGTGGAGCTGATATCTGCGAGGGCATCCGTGGAGCTGGCATCTGCGAGGGCGGCTGAGGCATCTGTGTCAGAGTGCAGTGCTGCCGTCCCACACTCTGGTTGCAGTTTCCCTGGCATCCTTGGAGAAGACGACCTTCAGAATCATACTTAGAGAGACATTAGTTAGCAGGATGTTGGCCTTTGCGGCATCATGGGCACACAGGAATGGCTTTAGGATTATCTCTTTTTAAAGGGGGGCAGTCTTTTTTAAAGTGAACAGGTTTGCCGCAGTTGAAACAGACCTTTGAAGGTGCAGGGAGCTCCCTTACGGTTGGAAAGGCTGCATCCCCTTCTTTTAATGCTTGTTGTTTTAAGCGGAGCCAGGTATTGTGAGGGTCGGGGGAAAATAAATTTGGTTCTTTTTCAGGATTGACGGGTCCAGGGTCAAAAGGATATTCTTCATCCTTGCTGCTGTCAGCTGGACCATAGCCAGCAACAAATGCTTTTATGAATTGCAAGGAGCCTCTCTCCCTTTTTGTTGCAAGGGGAGCTGGAGCTTTCAGTGGAAAAGGCATTGTCTCTTCAGATTGTGAAGAACTTTGAGGCTCCACTTCTGAGGAGGGGGGGCAAGGGGGGCATCTTCTTTACCTTTAGCAAGAGATTTTTCATGAGATTTTTCTTGAGATTTTAAGGCTTGAAAAATTACTTTCCAGGAGGGAATCATTTCTGCAGCAGCTTTATGGCCTTCAGCTACCGCATTCCAGAGTTCCATTCCTACTCTGGCCCACAAATCTGCCATAAAAATTGTGGACTGAGATACCCCTTGTAGGTTTGATGCAGTCCATTTAAGTATAAGTTTTAAATCATGCGCTGGCAAAGGTTTGCCTTGCTTGTCTGGCAGCTTTGACATGAGGTAGAAAACATCTCTTTCTGGGCTGATCATCCCCTGACTCTGGCCCATAGTTCCCTGCAGCAACTCACCTCTTTTCCAGAGGATCAGTTGCCAGCCAGAGTGGCTCCCGCTTCTTCCCGCGGCTTAACCACAATTCCGAAGGCTCTCGCTTGTCCTGCAGCTTCACCTTTGGCGAAATCCTAAAGTTCTGCAGGGCTCACTGTCCGCCACCAAAGAGCAGTCCCAGTCCTCACACCGGGCACCAGTTGTCAAGTGACATGTGACGGTCGGTGATGGAAGAGATGGGGCAGATTGCGTGGGTGCAAAAAGCCAATTTTATTGATACAAAGCTGAGTATTTATACCTTTTCAGCAGTAGCAAGCAATAATCACTGTAACAACCGTATCTATCTTTCTTAACAGCAAATCTAAAAGCTAGCAGTTTTAGGTACAGTGCAGTACCTAACCAGTACAAGTACATACCAAGCATGCTTTTCTCTTACACCCTCTATTTCTCCTATACTCCCTATTTCATGGTAGACCGCACTGGTACCATGGTTTGTGGCCTAACAGCATTGCCGCGTTCACTTCTGACGCAAATTCAGCAGTGCTCTTACTTCTGCTTTCTAGCTGTAACTCCACAGAGCAGGTCCCTAATTTTGTCTCGAGAGGAATCCCCCAAGGACACAATCACTCTGCTGCTGATGGCAACCCCATAATCTCACGGACTAATTTTCCCTGCAACATGCCACCCTGCCTGGGCTGTATGGGGCCAGGACTAGATGACCCATAGAAGCAAACATATACAGCTACAGGACATAGATTTGTTCTTTCAGAAAACCTAATCAACACATTCACCTGCATTTCCTTCTGTCACATCAGAACCTGACAACCATGAAGACTTTGCTGTTACAAGGTTATAGTTTGCACTGGGCTGTGGAGTGTTTTTCCTGAAGGCAAAGTGTAGAAGAATGATTGGCTGAGCGAGGCCACATCGATGGGGCTATTGATAGGGCTATCGATAAGGCCTACGTGCAGCCTTTGCACATCTCGCAGCATCTTTTGCACAACCCGGCCTTTGTTTCTGAGTAAGACAGTGTATACGTGCATAATTCAGCATTCATACACAGCTCAGTCTTTGTTACCTGACCCTGAAATGTATCTAAGAGGAGATAGAGAGGAACAAGAGCAACAAGAGCCAAGACTGTCAGCAACATAGAGGAAGAAAGACATGATATAGAAACTTACAGCCTTACATAATGTTAGCTGAAGCAAGCAGATTGTGGTTAGAAACTAACAGCCCATAGCAAGTAAGAATAGACACGTGAACGCAAGTAGATAGCCAATCACTATAAGAAACTAAGTGCATAGACAAGAGCAAATAACCAATCATATGTACCATTTAGTTGTGTGAACAGTGCTTATGTCTATAATAATGATTGTCTTAAAACAATAAACGAAGTAGCACCAATACCTCTATGAGTGAGCGTGCTCTATTTCCCGGCAACTCTTGACAGCAGAGCAAATTGATATAGGAAGTCTAAAAACTTCAAATTACTATGAAAGGAGTCAGTGAAATAATTTCTGGAAAGGCAGCAATGTCAATGATCATGCAGTCCACCAAGAGCTGGAGCTGAAGCTGAACCCAGAATTGCTTGTTCCAGCTATGCAGGAATTCATCACGCTGCCAAGCACTGGTCCAAGGTAAGAAATTATCACGTACTCTGGGCTGAATGGCATCCAGGCTGCAGTATAGATTTGAGAAACCCTTGTCACCTCTTTTTGGCCTCACAGTCCACTCATCCTTCTGCAAACAAGGTGCAATTAACAGCACTGTTGGCCTGGGTAAACATATGTACAGATGTTTTTTCCAAAGCAGTGCACATTTTCCCAGTGAAATGCACGACCTCCTCTTACCTATGAAATTGTGAAGACACCTCTGAGGCAGATATGTCTGAGCACGCAAAGGAGCAAAGCTTTAGGATTTGGGCACACTTCTCTTTCTTTCTTGGCTCAGGTCTTTTGTGAGCACAGAATTCATCAAGATAGAAAACTTTAGACTATACAGGATCTTTTGGGTCCATTGTCCCCCAAACACATCAACTGGTGGCACCATTGCAATGCCAAATAACAAACAGCAGCAAAATGACACAAATAAAACATGGTAAAAGAGGAAGAGGAGGGGCCCAGTGAAGAAAGGATATGGTGAGACGATGGTACATCAAGTGCGCTCCACTCTGATAACCTCCAGCCTAGCAGGTCCTGCTGCCACATTCTCTGCTTTGTTTATTTAAATGTATTTTATTTAAAATTAAAAAAAATATATCATCAAAATAAAATACATACAATTAAAACTTTAAAAGATACCATCAAAACGTATTTATTCAAAACTACATCTAAATATCAGAACATATGTACATCAGTAACTACAAAGCCTAACAGATCAATCCTATTCTTCAAATCTTCTTTGGATAGGTGGCAGCTTCATTCTGAGCTTGGAGGGAAGAGCTCTTTTGGACGGGAGGCAAGGGCTTTCTGGATACGGGAACATAGAAATGTCCAGGGAAACTTCTTGGATGACTGTAGCCACTCAGGCCTGCAAAGAGGAAACACAAAATATAATAGAGGCCACAATGCAAACCTAAAGCATCTAAAGCTACATATTTCATAGGACAGATTTCATGGAAACTTCCAAATAGCTGCACAGGGAAACATGCCCCTGCCGGCAGCCCCTTGAAGCAGGCCAGGGGGACACCCTGACCCACCTCCACAGAGCTGCCACAGGAACACCCTGGCCTCTGGGCTGCCGTGGAACAACAGGGAGCCCAGAGCCTTGTGCTTTCCAGGAATGGCTCAGCTGCACATTCACCCTCCTGCTCCTCTCCCTGCCCCACAGCTCAGCAGCCCTACAGCTACACAGGGCACTGGGAGCTGCACAGCTCAGTGCAGGGGGCACATGCAGGGCAGAACTGTTCCCTGGGAATGTGCATGGACACTCCAGGCTGGCACAAGACTTTCTCCCACCAGAGAGCGGCCCAGCTCCTGCCTTACCTCTTGGTGAGGTTGAGCAATGTCGGTCTTAATCTTCTCCTCTTCACCTTGTCCTCCTCCCTGGCAGTGGCCCTGGGGGCAGCGTTGCTCAGCTGCCTCTGCTGGGGCTCCTGGGCCAAGGCCCTGTGAGCAGCTGGGGAGCAGAGACCTCCACTGCCATGGCCGGGGCTCTGCACATCAACCTCACAGCCCAACAGGTCAGCAAGGTTCCTTTTGGAATGGAGGCATCCCAGGTCCTATTGCACACCATGAACTCTTTCCCTTCTTCCTCTGGGTTAGTGCTGCATACTCAGAAGAAGCTGTAGATTAGGTACAAGGGAAGAAGTGAGTTAGTTGAACTCACACCTTTACAAAAAACCCTTCTAAAGGTTGAGACATTCAAGGGGTTTTCCAATTATTCAGAAGATCGTGTTGTATTGAGAGTCGCGAGAAAGTAGCATACGTATTCATGGAGGTATTGGTGCTAAATTCCATTTATTGTTAGGAGACAAGCATTATTATAGATGAAAGACACTGTCCATGCGCTCTGAGGATTCATATGATTAGTTAGTAGCTCTTGACCACACGCTGAATTTCTTATTATAATTGGCTATCTACTTGTGTTCACGCGTCTATTCTTGCTTGCTATAGGCTATTACTTCTAAATGCAATCTGCTTGCTTCAGCTACAGTTATGTAAAGTGTAAGTTTCTCTATCTTGCCTTTCTTCCTCTAAGTTGCTGACAATCTTAGCTCCTGTTCCTCTTGTTCCTCTCTATCTCCCTGTTAGATACATTTCAGGGCCAGGTAAAAAAGACTGAGCTGTGTATGAACGCTGAATTGTGCACGTACACACCATCTATTCAGGAACAAAGGCTGGGTTGTGCACAATGTGGCCCTGCTCTATAAGCCATTCTTCTACACTGTTGTTTTCATTTTTCAGGGAACTACCATCAGTTTAATTCCCATGAACTGTATGGAGCTGGAAAGCCAGGAGAGAGAGGTTCTACCTCATTGCTTATGTGTTGCTCATTGCCCATCCACTACTATGGGATCTCTTCCCTTCCAAACACAGGACAACCCACAGTGGTCTCTAGAATTTGACAATTACATTGAGGAATTAAATGTTTTAAGAACCTTCTCTTCAAGGCCTTTGTTTCTTGGAGTTCCCACTCAGTTCTGGGTTAGGGCCTCTTGGTTGCTTATCTTTTTCTGTCTCTTTTCAACACAGGACGTGCTGAGACACAAACAACAGAACCACATGTTGGAAGTAAAAGAAGCTTTGCACTCCCCATTAGATGTCCCCAGGATTCAGGGAGCCTGTATCTGTAGGGAAAAACTGTCCACCCAAACATTCCACTTTTAACTGCCTAAAAAGATTTCTCATCATGGCTGTTCCTGACAATTCAAAATTTTCATAATAGAATTAGCACATGGCAGGTCATAAAAGAATATCTTTCATAATCAGGACATTTTTCCCCTGTAGAACGGTCAGGTCAATTATTAAAGAGCAACAGGTATGGTTTACCGCATAGATGTCAGCTGGAGGTTTCCACAGACAGCAACAGCTATCAAGGCACTCAGCGCTTTCTTGACTCTGAGAGGCAGAGGCATGGCTGAGGAGAGTCCATGTCAGGGGTCAGCCTCACCTAAGTGAGCCATGGATTCTTCCAGTGCTTTCACAGCTGCAGCATAAACCCCAGAGTCTGTTGAGTTTAGGTTGCTGGTTATTCCTTCGACTAAACCGATGATCACTGGGTTTAAGCCATCCTTCAGGATGACTATCATCTCAGCCAGCACGTCCAGCGCCTGTTGCTTTACTCTCTTATGAGTATCGCCAAGTCTCAGGACAAAATCATAAAAAACTGTGAAGAAAACAAACAACACGAAAGCTGGATTAAAATATCCTTGTTTGAAGAAGGCATGTAGAAATGAGCACTCTTTCTGTCACGTCAGCACTTGCTTGCACAATTTCTCTGTCTTCCTGTAGCCCACTCACTGGAATGTTGCACAACCTCATGCCGGTTGAAAGATTTTCATGTATTTTTGACAGGTTTGGGTGGGGACAGAATAGTTCCTAAGGTGTTTCTCTCCACCTATAAGTCACTAAATTAATCCCATTTCTTGATGCAAACCAATATCGTTGATAAAGAAGTATGGAACCAGATATTTACAATGCCCATTTTTTGACACAGTTGCCTCAGGTACAGAGGGTAAGTATGATTTTGTTAAACTATGGCCAGACGGGGATCCAAGTTGTGTTTCGTGTGTCTCGGAGCCTGTGTCTGGAGAAGTTGCTCTGATCAACTCTTCCAGAATGCAGACCATTTGTCTAAGTAAGACGCAGACTTGTGAAATTTCATGTGCTGTACAGCACTCATTAGAGCAGGTTCAGTCCCTTGACAGCCACATGGTTAGGCACCATTTTCTTGAAAAAGGGGAAAAGCAGCTTCTGGGAGAAGGAAGAGATCTGTCTTTAGCCATTTTCCTCCTTTCCCAAAGAGCAAAAAGGCCCTCCAAGAAGGGTGAGCACAGGCTTTAGCAAGAGGAATAGGGATGAGGATGGAAATGAGTAGCCAGAGTTGTGCCTGTGCAAGACAAGATGGAGGTTACGGAAGTATCCTTTTCCAAAATTTTGCTTTAAACCAACCCAGCCTGATACCTCTCTTCCCCATCCAAAGCCACGTTTTGTCTAGAGAAGAATTGCCACCCTTTCAGTGGTTGGATTCCCTTCACTTAA
Organism: Acanthiza pusilla; assembly: GCA_036630365.1. NCBI lineage: Eukaryota > Metazoa > Chordata > Aves > Passeriformes > Acanthizidae > Acanthiza > Acanthiza pusilla. The sequence goes on along the minus strand of JAXCHO010000253.1, from coordinate 123,968 downwards.
CCAATTGGCAGTAAGAGACAGCAGAAGTTACAGCAACAGAAAATTCTGTCATCATTGCTTGAACAGCATCAATAGGCACCGGCCAGACAAATACATCTGGATGGAAAGAACTTGTCCTGAAGCCTGAACTGAATTAAATTTTTCTGGGTAAGAACGACCAGCCTGTCCCAAACCACCAGGATGCAGGGTCAAGACACACTGAAGTAATTCTACTGCTCCAGGCTTGGGAAAGGAGCCAAAGAAAAGGAGCAATGAGGATACCCCAAATACTTGGACAATGTTAGTGGAGATGAGCCGGGGGTTAGTTTTGCATAGATCAAGGAGAAGTGCCAGTCCTTCCATCCATGTCTGAAATGCCTTGGCTTGCAGGAGATTGGAAAGCTTCTGGAGCGGCTCTGTTTCTTCCACAGCTGGAGGTAACGTGACCTGGACTTTTGGACGGTGTAGGTGGCGTCCATCTGAGACAGACTTTGCCCTGGAAGATAAAACCAAAGTAGGGCCTGTTGGTGACAATACCTTCAGTTCACTGGGAGCAAAACATATTGAGGAGCATTCCTAATGATGTGATTTCAAGCTAGAAAATCCTGACCTGAAAAACAACATGGACCTCATGACAATCATTACCGGAGACAATCTGCAAGTAACGTTGTCATCAGTGCTTCCTCAGGAAAGGCAAGGATGAGCTGCATGTCATTTCTCTTCAGATGGCTTCCCAGGTACACGTCGCACTGCTTCATGCGGGAAGAGACACTACTTCCAAGTTTAAATGCCTCATCGTATGGGAGGCATTTATAAGAAGTGTGTGTCCTCCAAAAAGGAAACTCGTAAGTCTGGAAAAATCTCTACACCAGGCATGACCACCTGGAAAAGTAGCTCAGATGCATCTGAACAGATGAATAGAGGCATACGTGAAGGATCCAGAAAATCAGCAGCAGACATGAAAGCAGAAGCCAGACATCCCAGCACTACGCTCACATTGTTGCTTCCCTAGAGACTAGATCCACAGCTTCACAAACGCACTGGGAACAATTCTCTAGGATGAACGTGTCTCTTCCATGAGCATGGGAAGATCCTAACTATGCTACTGAGGCATGTGGTCACTTGCCTGCCACCACTGAGCATGACAGAGCTAAATGAATCTCCTCTGTTATCACAAGAGAACAGGCACAAGTAGTTCTGCCCCTGGCATGAAGGGACAGCAAGGACCAAATTGCTATCTTAAAGGCTGATGGCAGCACAGCGGGAAATACCAAACATGCTGTCCATCAAGCAAACAGTAGGAAGGACAGGAATATCAAGACAAAAAGTCCACATTGAGACACCTGTTGACCAAAGCTGCTCAGGAATTGACTTGCTACTTACTACTCAAACTTGCTACTGTTTGAGGGGCAGAAAACCATGATTCAGCCAGCCCAAAGCACATGCATGGGAAGTGCTATTTTGGGGAATGGCTTCTTGCTTCTACACTGGGGCTTCTCATCAAAACACGCATCTGAAAAATACTCTACTCAGATGAAAACAAAACCTGATTGAATGTATTTGTCCCAAAACAGGCAGCAGAGAGAGGACCCTCTCATAGCCTCCACAACACTGTCTTTGCCACTGCACGGCATCTTCTGAGCTGCAACTAATGGGTGTCTCTTTGTTGCCTAATTTCTGCGGAAAGCCCTCCAGAGAAGTTGTTTCCAGCATCATGCAGAGGTAGGCATTTTTTATGATAGAGCATTTGTAGGGAAAGGAAACAATCTCTGGCGCAGATCATCTCCACCAGCAAGGTTTTCCTGAGGAAGACACTTGTAAAGCTTGTCCTAGACTTTGTCACGTCTAACAGAAGTGCTCAGTGCCTGAGCCATGAGAAGGCAACATGGCCTGGGGCTTCATCGAGCCATCGTTCCTCTTCTTCACAGGGGTCTTGACAGATGGGAGTTCGCCTTTCTGCTTTTCCATCCCCTACACAGACACAAAGAAACCCCATGAATCTTTAGAAGATAAAATGGAAAATTACCTCTTGAAAACACAAGTTATAACCACGATCACTGCTACCAAGGCTTAGGGAAACATCTCCTAACTTACAGGAGGAAACAGGCCAGAGATTCAGTGATGCCAACTCTTGGTTTTCTGTAACCCAAGGCAGGTTATGGGTGCTACCATACTGAGCAGCACTATGAAATCCCACATTCATGAGTCTTGAGCGTAAACATAGGGAATAATGCAAACTGGTAGGGAAGAAGCCTGCTTCAAGGAAGCAGCAGAAAACTTTGGACTCTTTGGAGAATGGCCCGTTGTGTTGGAAGTTGATTTGGTTCAACACTCATTCTCCCTGCTCCTGAACAAAGGCACATTCCTCTCAACAGTGGAGATGAAAAGGAATACAAAAGCCCCAAAACAAACAGATGGTTTTCCACTGGATGCTGCTGAATTCACCAAGCTCCTTCTAGCTTCACAGAGCAAGAGAGCAGGGCACTATTCCCAGAAGACAGACAAGCATTGGAGTAAATAAGATTGCCGTGGACATCTTGTGTAGATTTGGAAATTTTCTTGACACTACTTGGAGCTTGGTGAGCTCTGTCTGACTGCAGCAACTGAAAGCTTAAGGCCAATTAATCAGCTTTGCATCTGGTTGGGTTTCTGTGTTGCATTTCTTCCTTCATCACAGTGACCATGGCAAGAAGGTTAGCCTCCTTTGATGCTACAGCCATTCCCCATGCTTCTCTTTCTGCCTCCTCATATGTTCTTTTGTCCTCCATTTCCTCGAGGCCAAGGTCCAGCAGCAGAAGCCAAAAGAAGACCTCTGGACATGCAGGTAGGTAAAGGGCATGTCTGTCCTGAAATGACCATGGGAACCATGAGCCATGGATTGCATTGTGAATGTGTGGTTGAAAACCACCCAGTTTTAAATTTCTTCAAATTCTTTTCAATTCCTTGATGGGCTGAGTGGTCTCTCCCAGAGCCCAGTCACTGGGAGTGTGCTCTGGTGATGCAGTGAAAATTGCCTATATCTACCTCTCTTTTATTATTGACCAGAGCATTCTGCAGGGGAAAAAAATCCTAATATAAGATCTTGGTCTTTGGCTACTTGGCTGCCACATGAGTTCATCCTCAGTGATGCTGTTGTAAAGGCTATTAGTTGTGTGAGTTGTACCATCTCTGTGGGAGACTATTTCAGAATGAGCTACTTGGTTCTACTTCCATTATGAAAATCAGCCTTTAGTCAGGGTGGCCTGCAAGTGGCCCAATCTCATAGAGTTTAGAAAGAAAATCCCTGGGGAAAACAGATTATCTAGTTGCAAGAAAACTCCTGCCATCCAAATCTTTTCTTTTAATGACCTCTAAAATATTCCAGCACAGGGATGAAAATGTTGATCCAAATGCATACTGCTATTAGAGCTCAGGAGCTCTTTTAGGAACTGGGAAGAAGAAAATATTTACTAAAATCAGCATGGATAAAGGCAGATAAAAATCTCTGTTGAGAGCAATTGCCATCTCTCTGCCCTTCTCTCTCAAACACAGCAGTTCTCCAGCAGCCAGGGGCTGAGGCCTTCATCATGCAGGAGGTTTCAGTCTGCTGGCCAGCAGAGTAATGCCATGTGTGCTGCCAGGGCATGATGGCAGTAGCCCATCTGTTGGGAGAGGTTCTAGGCATATGTACCTTGCTGCTCTCATACAGCTTCTCTGTGTCTCATCAGATCTCTGCAATCTGGAACCTGTCTTGCCAGGTGCCCAGCATGGCGTTGTTGGGGGCTTGCATTCTGCCAGAGATTCACACAAACCTTTGCTTCCATTACCAGATGTCCCACTGGGCCGGGCCCAAGAGATGGATCATGCCACCAGTGCTGGTTTTACGAGTGATGAATCCCTGAGGGACAGCTTTGGAAAGGTAAGGGATAAGGACAGGGACGAGCAGACTTCCTTTCCAGTGACTGTTTAGTGCTTAGCCCAAAATGTCACTGAAAATCATAACCTTCCACTCTTGGGGGATGGGCATTCTCTTGGGAATGTATTGGACAGCTACAGAGCAATTGCTTGGCTATTTCCACTGGTGCCAAGGTCACTGCTCTGGAGGTGGTGCTAAGGTTGTGCCACAAGCATTCTTTATGTGCAAAGGCCATTTTAGAGAAGTTGTGAATGGCAGAGCATGCTACACATCAATGAACGGGGGCAAAGTGCACCCTGGGAAGGAGAGAAGGAAAGATTCTAATGTTGAGTGTAAGCAAGGCTGCAAAATGAAATGGGAGAGTTTGACTTTTCCTGGTTACCTTTCTTGCTGCATGTCACAGCCCTGTCATTCACAAGTTTTCTCTTCATTAAGATCAATGTTTCTGCAACTTCTTTTCACATGACTCCTCTTTTTGGTCTCAGGCTCTCAGAGAGCAGCTGAGTCCTTCAGAAACCAGGAAGTGAGAAACAGCTGCAATTCCTGCCCATGAGTGTTAACCAGCAGCTACTTAGCCCTCCTTGCTGCTTATTGCACCTGGCTTTTACTCTCCTGCCATGGCAGGAACTGAACTGCCTGCTCACTGATCATGTCAGATCTTCGTCTGTGTCAGAGCACTCCTCTGACTTATGTGCTTCAAGCAGAGCTTCCTGACATAGGTTGAGAGACAGTACCTTGGAGCAGTGGAAGGTGATGGCAATAAAGTGTCCCACCTCACTATGTGTCATTGCCAAGGTGAGGATGGGAGATATTCTTCTGAAATGATTGGAATGTATAGGGAGCTGCGTTAAAGACTATGGCACTCTATGGACTCTGTGCTTCTGAGGAGATGTTGTGCCTGGTTTGTGTGTCTCTGCTTACAGTCCATGATGCATTTCCATTGCAACTAGGTCCGTCCTGCGTTGTGCAAGTCGGCTCAAAGAGCTTAGAGCGGAAGAGAAAGGAACTTTTGGAGACACTGATGAAAGAAAAGAAAGAGAAGGAAATGTCCTTGCAGCTGCCTCCAGAGACAGTAGAGCCCGGGGATGCAGCTGGAGCGAGTAAGTGGTTGCTGCAGTTGTGGTCCTTTCTGATCACCTGCTTGCTCTTTGCATAGCCTTGCAATGAGGCTGGGGGGCTGTTCCACTTGAGTCTGAGTGAAAGGTAGCATAGGATTGATTTCCATTTCCCAAAGTACAATACAGAGGTACGAAGTGCCTTGCACATGGGCTCATTGAGTCACAGAATATCAGCTTCCTGCCTTCACCTCTGAAGTCTTTCAGAGTAGAAAATTCTGTCTTGCAAAGTACACTGGGGCTTCAGACTCTCTCACGGAGAGCAGCCTCCAGGGAAGGTGCGTCCAAAAGAGTGCTTTTCAACCAAGGAACAACCTGAAAGAAACAAACTCCTTCAGATGAAAACACAAGAGATCCTTCTGCTGCCACTCCCTGCTGAGGAGGTGGCGTTGCAGAGCTGTGCTGAAGCCCCGAGTCAGTGCTTGTGTTGTAGCACCAGGAGCAAGCAGCATTCCCGACTGAATCCCGGCTGAGGGGCTCTGACTGCAGTGCTGTGTGTGCTGCCTCGATGGTGGCAGCAGGGACCTTAGGAGGCAGCACTCAGCCCAAGGAGAAGGTTATCTGCACCTTCTCTTGGTGACTTCCCCAGCCAGCCTCTGAAACAAGAAAACAAAAGTGATACTGCATTGTCTATGTTTCTGAGGGGAAACATCTCTGCAATTTGCTTTTAAACTAGAGGAGGGTAGATTTAGATTAGATATTAGAAAGAGACTTTTTATAATGAAGGGGATGAAACGCTAGAACAGTTTGCCTAGAGAAGCTGTTGTTGATCCATCCTTGAAGGTGTTCAAAGCCAGTTTAGATGGCACTCTGTGGAAGCTGATCTTGTTGAAGATGGCCCTGCTCACGAGGGTTGGACTAGGTGATGGTTAAAGGTGCATTCCAGCCCCAACTCTCTGATGCTTCTGTGATCACTGTGCCGTGCTAGTGTGCCGTTGTTATACTTGAAGTTGTTTGGGACAGCAAAGAGATGTTACCCAGCTCCAGCAACTTTTCTGGCCATTTCCATAGTCACCCTGTCCAGCACCCTCCACTTACAAGCTCCTCTCTGGTCCCTGCAGGCTTTAGTGAGCCACCTGTCATTGGGACAGCTTGCATTCGGGAGAAAAGGCACCCTGGTTGTGCCTTGAGGAAGAAGGTCTTGATGAAGGATGACAAGGTGCCCTTACTGCCCAGTATGCCCAGCACCCATGGGCTTAGCAGCTTCCTTCCCAATTCCTCAAGTAAGCCTGCTCTGAGTCAGATCTTTCCGGCATGGGTTTTTCCTTGCACAAGGGGCACAAGGTGCCTCATGCCTCAGGCACCCCAGCTGAGATTTTGGGTCCACAGCCTGTCCTGAGAATGAGCAGCAAATCTGCTGTTGAGTTGCTCCAGCTTGGTAGTACTGGAGCAGTTGTTTCTGAGAGATCCATTGGGAAGTGGAGCTGAATAAAGTAGTGGTAAAGGCCTAAGCTGTGGCTTTTGCCCATCCTGATAGTCCAAACTACAGCAGTCCTGGTGTCAGGAGGCAGCTGTAACTGCAGGCGTGGGCTGCGGGGCAGTCTGGCAGGGTGTGCTCACTGTGCACTTGCAAGTGCCACCATGAGCAATTGTCTGCTCACCCTGCTGGCCCTCTGCCTGTGCTGCTGTCTGGCTCTCCAGCCAGCTTTTCCGCTGTCCCGGCAAGGTTGTCTCTGCATGGCAGTCAGCCAGTGGGTGCAGCCGTGCTTCTGCTCCCAGAAGTGCCCAATGGCTTCTCGCTGCTCCCATCCCATGGCCTGCAATGCCAAGCGGGAACAAGCAGTGCCTCCTGTGTCACCCCACCCAAATACGGCGGCCGTGTGTAGCAGACGACAGCCAGGAGGGGCTGCCTGGTGCTCCCAGGCTGTTTGCTGCCTGCAGAAAATACACAGCACATAGTCCCTAAAGGCTCTTGTTTCTCCTTTGCAGGTAGCCTGCCTGTGCTATAATCCCGAGCAGGGTGACATAAGAAGCAGGGAGCTAGGAATGATACTTTGAATGCTCTTTTCTTGTGATGCTACTTCAGTGTTCAGAATTGACCAGAACTAGCCTGACACAGCTCTCCATTCATATCGAATATAGATGTTCATATTTACATACTTCTGCAGAGGCATCACTGACGTCAGTGACAGGTTTACATCAGTGACATCCAGATTAGCTCCCATCTGAGTATTTTGGATTTTGCGGTTTATTCATACTTTGTGAGAAGGTGCAAAGCAGCACAAAATCCCTACAGAGTCTAGGGCACTTCACCTAGATTCAGTGCAACACTTACACTGCATCCTCTTAGACAGAACAGGTGTTGTTCTCCTACACATTACCAAATCAGCTTTTCAGTGCACGACAAGAAATTTTTGATTGACCATGCTCTAGAGGACAAATGGGCTTCATAAGAAATGCATTTATCACCTGAATTTTCTCATACCTTGTAAATTGATTATCAAGACAGTGTGTCTGCCAACAATTTGCATCTATATTGACATATTTTTATCCTCAGTTCACATTTGCAAGGCTTTATTTATTTCAGCCATCCAGACTGGAAATTGCTTTTTACCACAAGAGAAAGATTCGGCATTGCACAGTTTGTACACAAACAAGTCCATTTGATGACAAATAAATTTCACCTTGGCATCTTCTGAAAATACAGCTAGTGTATACCTCTGAAAGAGTAAAGCTTCATAATGCTTGGAAAGAAAAAAAATCTATAAACTACTGCTTGCCCAGGAGCAGGCTACAGTCTATGTGCACTCAGCTGCCTGCTGTCTAGAATATTAGAAGTCAATGGCAACAGAAGTGCTGTCGGGTGTGAAGGGTCAGGTAGCGCTGTTCCCTGGCAGTTGCTCCATGGGGATTCAGCGGGGCCCAGCAGGACTCGCTTGTTCAGGCTTGGTGCTCTTGGGAGGCAGCTGCAGGTCTTTCCTCAGGGAGTTGCAGAGTAGCTCTGTCCTCAGGGCTCTGGGAAATCAGGGCACTGAGACAAGAAGGGTGCCTGAGGAGTTCCCTCCTGGGGTAAAAAATGCTGCTGTCTGGCACTGTCTGGCAGGGAGCGGGGGCTCTGCAGCCTCAGGAAACTGCCGCTGGCTGTGGTCCCTGTGGCACTTGGGAGCTGGCGCTGTGTGGGCAATTGTCAGGTTTGGCCAAGGAGCTGTGCCCAGCTGAGGGGGCTGGGAGAAAGCAAGGAGCCAGACAGCAGGGAAGGCTGTGAGCCAGTGCCAGTTTGGAGCCCATGGAAGCATGGCTGGGCCATGGGGCTGCAAGCTGCTCCATGGCAGGTGCCTTGGCCGGGGCTGCAGCGCTCGTGGCTGACCCTCTCCTTACAGTGACCTTGCAGACAGCCGCTGGTGCCAAGCGCCGAGAGGAGCCGCTCCGTGGGAATGGGCGGAAGGACAGAGCCTCTTGTGAGCAACAGCAGTCCTTGCTCGAGGCACTCTTATCTCGCAAAGCGCGAGATAAACGCGAAAAGATTTTTGCTGCCGGCAAAGGCTGCCAACAGAAGGGCCTACTTGGAGAAAACTTTCTCCCCACATGCTACCTTCTCTGGCAGCTCCAGCTGCTCGAGTTTTGCAAGTCTGCAGCTGGCATAAAGTGCTTCGTGCTCACACGAACGCTGTACCTTCTGACACTGAGTGCGAGAGTTGCCAAAGGCACATGGCAGCAGAAACAGCACGCAGATATGAGCATACATTAGAACAAACATTTAGCTACACCATGGTTGGGAGCTGCAGGGAGCAAAAAAGACCTACTTTTGCCAGGCGCGAACGTCATTTTTTGGGCGCCTGAGACACACCTTTCCCGCTAGGCGCCCTTCGCTCACAAAACGCGAGGGAGAAGCGGGCGGCTCTCTGCGGTCTGGCAAAGATGCGAACAGAAGAGGCTACGTGGAGAAAACCTTCTCCACGCATGCTACCTTCTCTGGGAAGTCCAAGTGCACGAGTTCTGTAAGACTGAAGATGGGGCAAACTGCCTCTCTCTCTCTCTCTCCCTCTCTCTCTGCATATTTTGTCCCGAGTGCCAGTGCTGCCAGATCTTCGTGGCAGCGGGAAACATCCTTTGGTAATGAGCCTGCATGCTGCTATGCGTGCTGGTGCAGTTTGGATATGAAATGCAGGAAGCACAGCAGCAGGGCGCCGTACCGGCTCTCGCTTCTCCTTGCTGCCGCCGAAGACGCACCTTCGCCAGCTAGGTGCCCTTCGCTCGCAAAGCGCGGGAGAGAAGCGGGCGGCTCTCTGCGGTGCAGTAAAGATGTGAACAGAAGAGGCTACGCAGAGAAAACCTTCTCCACGCACGCTACCTTCTCTGGGAACTCCAAGTACATGAATTCTGTAAGACTGAAGATGAGCCAAAGTTCTCTCTCTTGCTTCCTCTCTCTCTGCGCATTGTGTCCCTAGTGCCAGTGCTGCCAGATCTTCGTGGCAGCAGGAAACATATTTCAGAAATGAGCCTGCATTCTGCTATGTGCACTGGTGCAGTTTGGATGTGAAATGCAGCGAGCACAGCAGCAGGGTGCCGTACCGGCTCATACTTCGCGTTGTTGCCACCGAAGACGCACCTTCACCGGCTAGGCGCCCTTCGCTCGCGAAGAGCGAGAGAGAAGCGGGCGACTCTCAGCAGTCCAGCAAAGATGCGAACAGAAGAGATTACGTGGAGAAAACCTTCTCCACGCACGCTACCTTCTCTGGGAAGTCCAAGTGCACGAGTTCTGTAAGACTGAAGATGGGGCAAACTGCCTCTCTCTCTCTCTCTCCCTCTCTCTCTGCATATTTTGTCCCGAGTGCCAGTGCTGCCAGATCTTCGTGGCAGCAGGAAACATCCTTTGGTAATGAGCCTGCATGCTGCTATGCGTGCTGGTGCAGTTTGGATATGAAATGCAGGAAGCACAGCAGCAGGGCGCCGTACCGGCTCTCGCTTCTCCTTGCTGCCGCCGAGGACGCACCTTCGCCAGCTAGGTGCCCTTCGCTCGCAAAGCGCGGGAGAGAAGTGGGCGGCTCTCTGCGGTGCAGCAAAGATGTGAACAGAAGAGGCTACGCAGAGAAAACCTTCTCCACGCACGCTACCTTCTCTGGGAACTCCAAGTACATGAATTCTGTAAGACTGAAGATGAGCCAAAGTTCTCTCTCTTGCTTCCTCTCTCTCTGCGCATTGTGTCCCTAGTGCCAGTGCTGCCAGATCTTCGTGGCAGCAGGAAACATATTTCGGAAATGAGCCTGCATTCTGCTATGTGCGCTGGTGCAGTTTGGATGTGAAATGCAGCGAGCACAGCAGCAGGGTGCCGTACCGGCTCATACTTCGCGTTGTTGCCGCCGAAGACGCACCTTCGCCGGCTAGGCGCCCTTCGCTCGCGAAGAGCGAGAGAGAAGCGGGCGACTCTCAGCAGTCCAGCAAAGATGCGAACAGAAGAGATTACGTGGAGAAAACCTTCTCCACGCATGCTACCTTCTCTGGGAAGTCCAAGTGCACGAGTTCTGTAAGACTGAAGCTGGGAAAAATTCTTCTCAATCTCTCTCTCACTCCTTCTCTGCACATTGTGTCCCGAGTGCCAGTGTTCCCAGACATGCGTGGCAGCGGCAAACATAGTGTGGAAATGAGCCTATTTGCTGCTATGCGTGCTGGTGCAGTTTGGATGTGAAATGCAGCGAGCACAGCAGCAGGGCGCCGTACCGGCTCTCGGTTTGCCTTCTTGCTGCCAAAGACGCACCTTCGTCGGCTGGGCACCCTTCGCTCGCAACACGCGAGAGAGAAGCGGGAGGCTCTCTGCGGTCCGGCAAAGATGCGAACAGAAGAGGCTACATGGAGAAAACCTTCTCCACGCACGCTATCTTCTCTGGGAACTCTAAATGCACGAGTTCTGTAAGACTGAGGTGCGGGCAAAATGCTTCTCTCTCTCTCTCTTGCTCCCTCTCTCTCTGCACATTTGTCCCGGAGAAGGTAGCGGGCATGGACAATATTTTCTCCACATAGCCTCTTCTGTTCACATCTTTGCCGGACAGCAGAGATCCGCCCTTTTCTCTCTCGCGCTTTGCGAGAGGAGCGCCTAGCCAGCGAAGATGCGTGTCAGGCGCCCAGAATGCGGCGTTCTTGCCTTGCAAGCTGCCGTCCTATTTGCTCCCTGCAGCTCCCAAACAACGTTTATCAAACGGTATGTCAGCATGTATGCTCATCTCTGTGTTCTGTTTCTGCTTCCAAGTGCCTCTGTCAAATCTTGCACTAAATGGCAGAAGCTTCAGGGTTGGTATGAGCTAATAAGAGCAAGAAGCACTTTTCCCCATCTTCAGACTTGCAGAACTCAAGCATCTGGAGAGACCAGTGCAGGTAGCATGCGTGGAGAATGTATTCTCCAAGTAGTATCTTCTGTTCGCAGCCTTGCCGTACTGAGATTAGCTGTTCGCATCTATCTAGCGCTTTGCCAGGGAAGAGCGCCTTGCCAGCGAGGAACCCTCTCCGGCGGGCAGAAGCGAAGTGAACACCCGGCACGGCGCATCTGTCCTGTCTCCCTGGATTCCATACCAACGTGCACCAGAAAGCCCGAGAGCATGCAGGCTCGGCTCCGAATGCTGTTTCTATTGCAACGCGCGCCTCGCAGCACTCTCACTCAGGGGCGCTAGGGCAGAGAGAGAGGGAGCGAGCGAGCGAGAGACACGCATTTTGCCCCAGTTTCAGACGTGCAGATTCGAGCATCTGGAGCTGCCAGAGAAAGTAGCATGCGTGGAGAATGTGTTCTCCAAAGTGACCCCTTCTGTTGGCAGCCTTGTCACACTGCAAAGAGCCTTTTTCTTTCTTTGTGCAGACAAAAAATTCCTTGCGTGCACATGTCCTGCTCTTACTGTCCTTCAATTTCCTTTTGTTTTGCAGCCGAAATACGGTGCAGCCAGCAGTGAAATGATTCTTCTTCCTTCTCTGCTAGATGTAGCTTCACATTTGTTCAGTGTCCAAGGGACAGGATTCACCACGGAGCTTCTCCACGAACTGCTGCTCACACGCGAGTGGGGCCAGGCCAGAAAAGAGCTTGGCTTTTGCCTGGACTCTGTCAGCACTCATATGGAATCAACCACATGATGACACTTTCGACTTGCATTGAAAGGTATCGCGCTGTGCCCAACTTGAAAGCCTCCTAATTCTACAGCCAAGTTGGAAAGGTGCCTGCTCTCAACTCAACTGTCAGCCCCAAAAGATTGCTTTGATCTTCCCCTTCCAACTGCAAACTCTTATTTGCACCACACTCTAATGGCCTTTGCCCTAAAAATTCTTTTCACTCTCCCAAGAATCTGGTTACAAACTTGACAATATCTGGCAAAACCAGAGCTCACAAAGATGCCAGCTGAGAAAGCTCTTGCTGCCGACAACTTCAACTGCACCCGTTGAGGTACCAGCACACACGCTGCTATCGGCCCTTTCCTTCTCAGCTCTTGCTACCATCCTAACCCTGCAGTCTCACTGAGTCTGCATCCAGTCAGGTCCAGCACCATGAAGGGGAGCTGCTCCCACATGAACGGGACCAGGACAAAAAGCTCAACAGCTTGGCGTTTGCATTCCCACTGACAGTTCAACAGCTCTAAGCCAGAGAACTGCCTATGGGCAAAAGTCTTAAAATTCACTAAGACCAACCAATGTACACATGCAAAGTTGTTTCCTTTGCAAAAAAGAGGAATTAGAAGCCCATCTCCAATGAAATGGCATCCCCTCCTCCAAAATACAGAACATCCAGGGACTGATGCCATGCAAAGGTGCCAGAACACTGTTCCTCGGCATTACCTAGGCTGCTAGGTAGGCTACCCACCAAGACTGAGCAGAGCGGTTGACCTTATCCAAAACGATGGTGTTACCAGAATTTCAGAAGGCCATTGGCTGAGAAGCGGAAACCACCCGCCAAACTGAATCTTTCAAGAGGCCACCTTCCAAAGATGGATTCCATCTCTGTAAAGTGTACAAATTGAAGCAATGTTTCCACACTAGATAAGTCAGGACAGAAAGTAGCTGGTGCCCCGGACCTCCACTAGGCAGCTTCTTCTCTGCACCTCCAGCGTTGGGGCTGCGTGCTTTCCTTCCCATGAAAAAGCGTTGCCATTCTCCTTCAGGAACTTCCCAAGCCAAAGTTGCATAGCACCTCCAGTATTGCATACGTCCAACAATTACACCTACACAGAAGGGGCCAGGAGAGAAATGTCCTGCTGGACTGTACCTCCCCATGGTACCTTTCCTTCTGCTCCACTGACACTGGCACTATGGCCTTTGCTTCTCAAGGAAAGGTACTCCGAGTCATTTGGCTGGGACTTGCCATCAGTATCTTGCCTAGTTCTTCGTAGCCTCCCCTTGCTTTGTTTGCCTTTCTTGCATCTGCCTTCCCTTGCCCTGCCTACATCTTCCTTGCTTTGCTTTGCCTTGCCTACCACTCTTTACCTTGCCTTCCATGCAGGCAAGGCAATACAAGGCAAGTGTAGGCAATTGGAGGCAAGTCAAGGGGGAGGTAGACAAGGCCAGAGCAGTGAGGGGTAAGCAAATGGAGTGGTAGGCAAGAGAAGGTCCAGAAGTTAGAGGCAAGGCTAGGCATAAGAAGGTAAGCCCAGTGATGGGTAGGCCAGGCAGAAACAGGAAGGAGTAGGCAAAGCAAGGCCCTGGAGGAAAGCTGTAGCCAGGTGGGGCATGGGCATAGAAGAGAACTCAAAGCCATGGAGGTTTAGCAGGGCAAGAAGAGGAAACTCTTGGGTTGCCAAGACAAGGCAGCTCCTGGTAGACAAAAGCGGCCAGGAAGAACGGATTTGACTGGTCTTGCTCTCACCTGCCCCAGCTCTAATCTGCACCTAAAACACTGGGGCTACCTGCTTTCCTTTCAATGCAGAAGAACTGTCATCTTGGTCCCAGAGCCCAGAAGACAAATGTGGATTGCCCGTCCAAAATTCCATACATGCAAGAATTGGTGCCAGGCAAAAGCTGTTGGGACAGACGGGTCTGGCTTCACGTGACCTCCTATGGGCTTCCTCTTCCATGCTCCTGAAACACTGCGGGTATGTGAAGGCCTTGAAGGCTTCCTGAGGGAAGCAGGCAGGGCAAGGCAAGTTGAAGAAATGCCATGAAAAGAGGGGTCTTGAATTCCAGGTGAGGGAGGGCTGAGCAAGGTCCTGCAAGGCAAGTGAAGACTTTGAGGGCAACAGAAAGCAACTGCTGTGTTTACAGGGCAAGGCAAGGCAAGGGAGAGGTAGGCAAGGCAATGAGAATCCTAGAAGGAGAAGGGAAGGCAAGGCTGGGCCTGGACAAATGGGTAAGGAAGTCAAGGTGAGGATGGCTGAGCAAGTCAGTGCAGGGCAGTGGAGGGATGGAAGAGCGGGAATGGTCACTTAAGTTCATACAACATAACCTGTCAAATTCTTTGCACCCATGTCCATGCAGTAGAAGCAAAAAATCAATTGCTGCTGAATTGTGGAATATAGCATGTCTAATGCTGTCTACATCAATTATCAAGTCAGCTATCGCTATGCTGGTAACATTACTAAACTTGGCCAACCAACAGCCAGGTTTGTTCAGGCTCCTGAGGCCTTGTGCACTTGCAAGCCCAGGAGCTGATGAAGAGGCAGTGATTATCTTGGCAGTGTTCCAGAACTCAACTGTATCTCTGCAGGCAGAAGTAAAAGCATGTATGTTGTGAGTATGAGAGTGGTGAGTTCAGTTTTGTTGGCGCCATAGTGCAATTGTCATCTTTAGAGAAAAGAGGGTTACTTTTCCCAAAGTAGATGGACCACCTTTAATTGCCATTGGCACTCTGGTCCATGCTCAGTCCACACAGATTAAGAAAATGCCCTGTGGGAGTTGCATATGTATACTAAAACTCAAGGTTAGTTTTAGTTTGTGATTGAATTACACCGGTGTGAAACACTTGGGTAGCATGGTGTTGTGGCATTGACCCACCAAGCCATAGGGCTATTCCTTGTGCTGAGAAATGTGAAGATGGTACAGCTATCTGCATTCAAGGTGCCTAAAATCCGCAGTTCCTGTGGGGGTAAAGCAGGGAATGTCCCACGGGGAGACAATGTATCTGGGCAGGCTGAGGAGGCTGGGGTGCTGTTCCATAACTGTGGCAGTTCAGGGGTGGTGAGAGGGATGCCGATCAGACACGTTGTGAATGGCTTCTGAGGTGCAGCAGTGCTAAGGCATAAGGGATCTTGTCCAGTTGCCTTAGCCAGGGTCACCCAGATGTTTTGCTCCAGGGGGTGTATGCGTTGCAGGTATCCTGTTAAATCATAAACAGAAGAGCAGTTACCTCCCCCTCTTCCTGCTCCCACCCATTACTCCTGCCGACGCAAGTGCGGAGCGGGTACTTGGCACCAGTGCCGTTCCCCTGGAATGGTGATAGTAACCACCTTGTTTGCTTCTGCTCCTATCACCTCAAGTGGCGATAGGACCGAGTTCTGGGGGGGTGGTGGATACCATAGCTTGGCACCTGACAAGCAAGACTATGTGGGACTTTGAATGGATAGTGAGGGTATAACCCACAGAGAAGACTGATCCTATAGTTCCAGTAGGGAGAATACGGGTAGAAGGAGCTGTGTTTTGAGTGCTTAAAGTGAACGGTCTTTCATTTTTCCAGTGTTTGTAACAGTGCAGCTGGAGAATAACTTGTCTGAAATGCTGCCTCTTTCAGCCTAGCAATGAAACTCAAGATCCTTTCAGTATAGGAGATAACATAAAAGTGGATCTTTACTGGAGCTCCAAGGACAGTTCCAGGAAGAATATCCACAAAAGCCCACCCCTCCGGCTGAATACAGTCTTCTAGCTTCTAGGAAATTTGCATCATTGATCAAAAGCACCAATTCAGAGGACAAGTGGGGATGCAATTCCTCCCAGGTCAAGCCCCTTCTCTGGAGCCTCCCCCACTTGGTACTAGTT
Organism: Acanthiza pusilla; assembly: GCA_036630365.1. Lineage (NCBI taxonomy): Eukaryota > Metazoa > Chordata > Aves > Passeriformes > Acanthizidae > Acanthiza > Acanthiza pusilla. Next base: position 108,104 of record JAXCHO010000253.1, on the reverse strand, counting down.
GGACTTGTTGACCAAAATGTATCTGGAAGATCTTGTTGTCAGGCTTGGCTCCCAGGAAGAAGCAAGACAGGAGAGGGGCCTTGTGCCCTCCAGGGCTTGGAGCTCTGCAATGTGTTTGGTCTTTCTGGCTGGGGAAAAACTACTGGCAAGGTCAAAAATGCAGAAAAGTAAAAAGGCAAAACTCACTTTGGCATCAGAAACAAAGATAAAATTAATGTAAAAAGCAAGCTAACATACATCTGAAAACTTCTCTGCTTTCTTCATCTTCCCCTTACGCAAAGAGGCTTTTGATTCGCAGGATTTTCATTCTATCCTAAGGCATTCATTCCATAGGTGCCAAAACCATCCCATAATGATAAGTGAAGTACAGTGAGTAGAGACAATAGGGACTGGCATGGACTGCAGCGGAGTGGAAAGATCATTTCCAGAAGAATAGTTTTATTTAACTGTGGTGAAAAGTGTGAGCTGAGTTTTGTTTAGAATTAAAGAGTGAAGGCAGATCACTATAGCAAATCACAAAACCAAGAAAAGTATGACAATTACTTCAAGTGATGATTATAAAGAAAGTAGTATTATTTAAAAGTTAGAGATCAAGGAATGGAAATGTTTTTCAAATCTCTTGTGCTGCTCTAAGCCTTATTTTCCTTGTGGGTAGGCTTGTGATCAAGGCTGTGCAAACAGCCAAGGTCATCATTTTCAGACCTGTTGAAACATGGTGATTTACACTGGAAGCACTAACAACTCGAGAGAGCTGCTGTAGGAGCTGGCTATTCCACTTTTTATCCTGCAATACCCCAGGACGACATTGTATCTTTCAGCAGATAAACTACACCACACCAGGAGACCTCAGTGAACATGTTTTCATTGTGCTTAGCTGCCTGACAATCTCCCAGGTCCAGGTCACCTGGTTAATTTGCTCTCCAATTTTCCCTTGAAGGAAATCAGCTAGCTCTGCCCATTGCTCACTAACAGCTCTTCTCCAAAGACAGCACACACCAGCCTGCCCTCTGGAGGTTCTGCTTACTGCAGTTTTCCAACACTATTGCAAATAAACTTTTTGCTTTCTGTCATCCCCAAAACTTGCAGCACATGCCTTTGAAGATTCATAGAATGAAATCTCCAGTCTAGAAGACTGAATCACAAATTATATGTTACATTTTGGTTGGATAAACGTTAAAAGCAACAACTTGGAAGGCCACTCCATACTGTGGGTGTACAGAATTTAACACTACAAATTCACTTGCTACTAGAGCAGGGCTGAAAGTAAAACAGAAAACGACTTGCTGGTAACAAATCATGAATAGTTGCTTGGATTTCCGCATCTCCTCTTAGAATTTTAACTCTGGCATGTAGCCACCATGTGGTATCAAAAGCCTAATAGGCAGGTTTTCTTGATTCCTATCTCGATTCTGGGTGTTCCACTCCCCAAGGTCACATAGCTGCTGTTTTCAATTATCTCATCCAGAGGATCTCTTGGTTTATTAATTAAAAGGCTCATTATCACATTTGTGCATGCTTGGGGAGCAGTCTCAATCAGTCTATTTCTCATAGTAACAGATGTTCCCCATAAAAATCGCTGTTTCCATCCCGTTTTCTTTCATTCACTGGGTACAATTTCACAGGTCACACCACAGGCACTCAGAGCATGGTTAATTTTTTCCTGTGGGGTATTTGGCACCACATCCCTGAGCAGCCAGGGCAAGCAAATTAGTACCCTGTGCATTAATTTCAAGTGCATTCTGCTCAAAAGAATTTGGCTGCCGCACCAAGAATTTCTTTGAATTTGCTGCATCCAAGGTTATAACTGAGAGTTTGAGATCACTTTCAAAATCATCAGCAGGAGTATCAGCAAAAACCAGACTAAATATCAAGCGACAGCACAACACAATTCATTGACAAGAATCAATGAACTGTTGCTTAACGAGCAGTTAAGGCACACCAAGGAAAAACAAGCAACAACAAAGCAAATTAAGTCCAGGAAATCAAAACAAAAATGAACCAGGAACTCTCTCTCTCCCTCTCTGTGTGTGCGTGTGTGTGTGCATGCGACAAAAGACAGTGAGGTAAGGATAAAAAGGAACATGGCTTGAAAGTTTACCAGCATTTTCACTTTACTTATACTTAAAACTTAAACATTTGACAAAGAAACAACACTTCTATTTAACTTCACTTCTAACTTAGGACAGAACCTTACTTGCAGGCCTAACTTTCTGAGATCTCAGATTGCAGTGTGGCGGCAGCAGCCACAAATACCTGCCTTTGCAACATCATATTGGTCTTCAGCTGTTCTATGGCCTTGTCTTGCTCCACACACTGCTTTTCAAGCTCTGTGTTCTTTTCAGCTGTTACTTTGTAAGCAAAGAACAGACATTCAGCCAGGCGTCCAGCATGAAGAAGAAGATGCTCTTCAGAGTGTGTCTGAGGAGTTGGCACAAAATCCCTGCAGTCTTTTAGCACTCCAGTGGCGTCTTCAGCCTCCTGTGGTTTGGGCCCAATACTTGGACAAGTTTCCAGCTTGCCCCACAATGTGCTCCACGGTTCCTGCATCCACTCCAGTCGCTCCACTGGCAGAGTCACAGCCTGAGGTTCCTTCTTACAGAATATCTCGACCAATGCACTACGACGTGGTCACAGCGGCAGAAATAGCAAAGACTTTCTTCTACGGGTATTCTCCAGTGATACCACAAACACAAAGGACTGAAGAGTTTTTTCTAACTGAACTGTAAAAAGAGGATTACAATGTACACGTTGTGCCACTCCAAGTGTATAGCACCAGTCACATCACAGACCCAGAAAAACACCATGAAGTTCCCGCATACAGCTGGGCACCTGGACTTAAATCTTGACCTTCCATATGCCACACACTCACACGGAACAGCGTCTCTCAGTGCAGCTACCAGCTTCACTCTCTTGGTGCAGCACACACACACACACAAACACACACCTCCACACCCACCAGCCTCTCTTGGTGCAGCTATGCGTTTCACTCTCTTGGTGCAACTATGCGCTCCTCTGCCCAAGCCCTGTCCAGTCTTTGCGTCAATTTTTGTGCTCTGGGCATCCCATCATCCTCATTGCCATTAATGTTACGGTTCTGGAGGATGCCTGTGCACAAAAAATCTGAAACAAAGTTGTGATTGGAAAGCAACTTGATCTTCTTAGTTGCTGTAGCCAATAATACATACCAGCTCCTGGATTCTTGAAAAGCCACTGAGCAGGAGAAGGAGATGGAACATGGTGCTCGAGGGGAGGGGGAGGTTGGCTGTGCACCTTCAGGGTGTCCCCTGGACCCAAGAGGAACGCTTCATGTCCTCCTCTCCCCCTCCACCCCAGAACCCCACCTTATCTGTCCTCCTCCTGGAATGGTGGAATTTTTCCCAGTTACCGTGTCATCTCATGCTTGGCCAGAGTGTGAGATGGGGCCACAATGGCTCATGATAGCACCTCCATGGTAACACCTCCATTATGCATTGTACATCTTCCACAGCTTAACTTCTCATTGACTGACCAACACATTATTTTTCTTTCGGGTCAAGTTCCAACCAGTTCAACAAGAAAGTTTTCTTCATTGTCTTTTCTTCATTATCTCGTGGACGTGCACAACAGCACAGGACCAAATATGGCAGGGCCTTCGACATGAATTCAGTCCCAGACACAAGCAGTAAGCAGGTCTAGGGTAGGGAATGGGCATGAGAGGGAACGCACAGCAATGGTGGTTTAGCAAGGCACTGGCAGATGGAAGCGGCCAGGAAAGACTGATTTGACGGGCCTTTTTCTCACCTGCGCCAGCTCTAATCTGCACCTAAAACACTGGGGCTACCTGCTTTCCTTCCAATGCAGAAGAACTGTTGTCTTGGTCCCAGAGCCCAGAAGACAAATGTGGATTGCCTGTCCAAAATTCCACACATGCAAGAATTGGTGCCAGGCAAAAGCTGCTGGGACAGACGGGTCTGGCTTCACGTGACCTCCTATGGACTTCCTCTTCCATGCTCCTGAAACACTGCAGGTATGTGAAGGCCTTGAAGGCTTCCTGAGGGAAGCAGGCAGGGCAAGGCAAGTTGAAGAGATGCCACGAAAAGAGGGGTCTTGAATTCCAGGTGGGGGAGGGGTGAGCAAGGTCCTGCAAGGCAAGTGAGGCCTTTGAGGGCAACAGAAGGCAACTGCTGTGTTTACAGGGCAAGGCAAGGCAAGGGAGAGGTAGGCAAGGCAATGAGAGTCCTAGAAGGAGAAGGGAAGGCAAGGCTGGGCCTGGACAAATGGGTAGGGAAGTCAAGGTGGGGATGGCTGAGCAAGTCAGTGCAGGGCAGTGGAGGGAAGGAAGGCTGAAGGAAGACTACAGAGGGGGCAGCAGGGCAATGCAAGGGGTGAGTAGAGAAGCAAAAGGAAAGGAATGGTCAGGAATGGCAAAGAAATGCAAGGTTGAGTAAGAAAGGCCATGTACAGGAGGGGGAGGCAACCCAGTGGGTGTTCTAGGAGGAAAATCCATGCGTGGCAAGGCCAAGAGTAAAGCGAAAGAGAAGGCAAGGTGGCAGATGGGTGAGTTCAGCTGAGAAAGAAAGGAAGAGCATAGCTCCAGTTTGTGTGTGAAGTTTGCAGGGTGTAAAGCAAAGGAAGCTCTCATTTGATTGTGGAGCAAATGGACGTTTTCTAACTTAAGCACCAAGGTCCGAGCAACCTTTTCCTCCTGGCACACCTGTGCATGTGAGGTGCAGCCAGAAACTTCTCAGTTTAGATTCAGACTGCAAGCGGGACACAGAATATGATGGTGCAAATAGCTGGGAAGGAGAGCGCATGGCATTGGCACATTTCGACAGAAGCACTTGTCTGTGTGAGAAGGATATTGACATATGGGACTCCAGCAATGCGAAAATACACTCAGCTGAGAAGCAAAGTGCAGAGCTTCAGAGCGTGCTCTGGAGAGGAAAGGCTGCAAGGAAAGGGCAAGGGGGCAGGTCAGAGAAAGCGTTCTCTCGTGGCCCATTGAGCTGTTTGCAGTGGAACTGCTCTTCACTTTCATTAAGGACTCTGCCATCCTGAGAGCCTGTGCTTTTACGTGTAGCTGAGAAGTGAATTGAGAATCACCTGTATGTCTGGCAGAGATTGTAGGCTGCAAGGGGAAGCCAGGCCTGGCTTTTGGCTGTGGCACTTGTTGCAAAGAAGCAACTGCTGGATGTTTCAAGCTTTTTGGGATCTGTGAGAGTGAAAAACTACGCTGGTACCTAATTAAACAAATGATTGTTGACCATCTGGCAGATTCTAATTACAGAAAGCAGGATGCGGACTTTCCCCCTTTCACCCCAGGATTTTTGCCTTTTCATTGAGCAATCTTTTTGGAGGATACTGTGAGATGCCTTGCCTTGAAAACTGCAAGTGCCCTCAGTTCACCCTCTAAGAAACATGGAAAACAACTCAAGTCAATTTCAGAATTGCCCTGAGCACAGCTGCTCTTTCAGTACCTGAAATTACCATTGAAAATATTTGCAACAACCACCATTTTATGATGCAAATATGTGAAATACAACAGCAGCTTCATCTGATTCTCACCGGCATCATTGGAAGTTTTGCTGTTTGCTGAAACCGGAAACAGATCTAACACGAGATGCTTCGTAGTCCAAGCTCACTGACCTTCGTGCAAAGAGCCCACAATTACTCCAACATACTGTTGCAACATACAGGAAAATGGAAGTGTCTGCGCAGGAGAATGGAAGTCTTGTTCTTCACAGGGGCACAAAACCTTTCCAGCACAGAGAGTCTGGGCGTAATCCATCACGCCTCAGTTTACCACTGCTGGCCAAAGAGCTACACCATGCTTGTGTCCATGATACTCTCAGGGCTCAAGGCCCCACAGAACTCCCCACCTTACAGACACACAAGGAAAGCCGACTGAAAGTGCAGTCCTCCTGACAGCTCACTGAAACCAGTGACTCTAGACAGCTAGGAGTTCACAGCATCAAGCCGGCCAATTCTGTCCACAGAGAGCTTTATTTTGAATGAATCCAGAACAAAGTAGCATTTCTATAGTCTTTGGCTCTACTAAGATGTTTTATGTAACAGCAAGAATACATTTCTTTAGACAATGATAAATAACAGTGGGGATAATGTCCATTTTGCTGCTATCTTCTGTCAAAGTCATGCTAGTCAAATACCTCATCAACTCTTACTGTGGAAACACACTGCCAGAATGGTAGAGCCATTTTGAATCTTTACAAGACACTTCAACCATGTGTCTTGCTCAATTTCTCTGCAGCTCCTTTCCTTCGGCAGAACTTTTTGGCACCATTAGCCCACATTGCTGAACTGAATCCAGTACAAAAGGAGTGAAGCCAGGAATAGTTGCCTTTCAATTTGAATGGTGATAAAAAAGCAAATCAAATAAAAGCATTTTACAGCAGCAGCAAGATTTTATATGTAGCTAGCAAACCATAAAAAGATGCATATTTACAGGGGTTTTAAAAAAATTTCAGAGAGTTACAGAGAAAAAGTATAGTTGATTAAAATGCAGATAAAAAACTTAAGCACACAGTATCTTAAAAGGCGACATACAAAATTATCGCAGCGTACGTGGGCTTAGCTCCGAGCCTCACGCCGCGGTCTCTCTCCGCAGCCGCACAGCTGGCTCAGGCATCGTTTGGCGGCGATAAACACCGAGCGCGCTTTTGCCCGGGGTTCACAGAGCAGTGCTGCAAAGAAGCTCCGAGAGGCAGGACGAGCCAGGAACCGGAATGGTAAAGAGCAGGCGGACTTCGAAGCTGGGTCTTCTCAGAGAAAGGTTTGTTGAGGGAAACGCAGACGAGATGGGAACACGAGGACGGGGGCAAAGACCGAGTTTCCAAGCCCAGAACACTGGTCGGCAAGGGGTTAAGAGGAAGCAGGGAATGGGAGTGGCCAGCATCGGGAACCAATCAGGGAGAGGGGATGGGGCGGTACCAAGGGGATACAACAAATAGGGGTTTACGGAGGGAGGGACCGAAACCCGGGGGCTTACTAAACATTACAGTAAGGCGAACTTTCCTGAAACGTAACCAAATAAGGAGAAAAGAGGGTAGGGCCTTCAGGGAATCATGGTTTCTCCCCATGACCAGGAGGGGTGGTGCTTCAAACCTTATTGCCACCAGTCACCCCCCTGGTCTCTGTCCTCTCTGTGGTTGCTCCTCCAGGTACACCCAGACCTGTGCCACTGCAACACAAAAGAAGAAGAGGAAGTAAAAAAAAAAGGAAAGCAAAGGAAGTCAGAAATAAGACACAACCTCTCCTCCTTTTCAGCTTCCTACAGTATCTTAGAAGTACCCTGTGGTGTCTTAAAAGTCATGGAAGTAGAAAACTGTGCCAAGAACAAGTGTGGAAAACTGTGCTGTCCAAACATAAAATCAGGTTTGTTTTTATGACAATTAAGGCTGCATGCAGTGCATAAGGTAAGTGTATGTTTTGTATATTGAAAAAACAACTTGAAAATATTTTCCAACGGAAGGAACTACTACTTCTTTGTTTTCAGTTACTTGGCTAAATATGGTGTACATTAGAAGACTGCAGACATGTTGTTCATTGCATAGTTACCAACTGCAAATGAAGCAGGCATTTTGTGTGCTTCAAAAAGGAAAATATTTTAGAGTGCTTTTGTTACTAGTTTAAAAGCTTAGAAAATGCGTAAAATATGCTAGCTGGGGACTTAATGGATTATTTGCTTGAATTAGGTCAAATGACATGAGCTTTCAAAGAGAAAAAGTATTCTATTCTCCCACATGACAATTGTGAAGTAGATTCATAACCCTTAAGCACAATATGTAACAGGGATACAACAGAAAAGGTTAAGCAACACTGTTGACCTCAAAAGGCTTCACCTGCTTCACAGAAATACAGGAAATGAATTACCAGTTTTAGATAAACACAGCTATTCAGAGCTTTCCGTGAAAAATTTAAATGACAGTCATGACAGCCAAATTCTGAGCAAGCATGAGCTAAGTACCTGAAGTCTCTCAAACATTACTTCTATTTTATGCAAAAAATGCCACTTGGCCTCTGTTTATCGCATCCACTCCATTGAAAAGCTTACTCTGCCTCAGATTCCTTCTCAGGGATACTAACTCAGGCTGTGAAATGGCATTAAAATGATGACTGAAAGAGTGATCCATTTGAAGAATGGAAGAATGGTTAATTTTCTTTTACTTTCAACTGCTTCTTTTTTGTTTGCCCTTTCTAATCTTTGAAGTTCTTTCTATCTTTACCATGGCAGCACTGCAGCAAGCATTCCCTTCTAAGCTGTCCGTGTTGCCAACTTCCTGACTACCTTCAGAAAACTTCCCACTGCTTTCATATCAAAATCACAAGCAGTAGAGATGACTAAGACTGCAAAAATCTTCTCATCTAAGCCACTCTCCTGCCAGAGCAGCAGCACGTCTTTGACCCCCTCTGAACTAGGCAACTTGCATCCATCTTGGGGGAGTCTCACATTCAGGAGCTAAGCAATGACAGCTGGAAATGAGCGATGGAAATGACAAAAACTACATGGAAATTCTCTTGGGACTCCAGTGTACATAAATGAAGGAGGTTGAATTCACCTTGCTGGCAAGGTTTTAAAACGCACTTTAACTTTAGTTCTTGAGCTAAACCATCCAGCCTTTGTTGTGTATGTCTGCATAGACAGCCGCAGAGTTTCCAGCACAGCAGAAGGAATGACATTTAACCCACGTTACGATCACCAGAAGCTAAGCTGCAGTTAGTGCACACTGTCAGCAAGACATTGTACAGGGTGGCCTTTTAAAGCCTGAGTAACATTTCAGACAGACTTCTTTTGTGGGGGAGAGAGAGACAGAGGGAGCGAGAGAGAGAGAGAGAGAGAGAGAGAGAGAGAGAGAAGCACTTTGCCCCAGTGTCAGGCTTGCAGAACTCGAGCAGCTGGAGCTGCCAGAGGAGGGAGCATGCGTGGAGAATGTATTCTCCAAGTAGCCCCTTCTGTTGGCAGCCTTGCCACACTGCAAAGAGCCGTTCGCTCAGCCCTCCGATTCTTTGCCCCTTCAATGGTTATGCTCCTTGGCAACTGGCGTTTGTAAGTGCCTGAAACGATGGAGAATTTGCACTAGTAGTGGATACCAAATGAATGCCACTGGCAGATGGACTAGGGCAGCCAAAGCAGAGAGGGGGGAATGAGCGTACAAGAAGAGAGTACAATCTGCTTTTTTAGATTCTTAAGCAACAGTGAAGCCAGCAACAGGGCCAACAGTTTAGAAATCCAAATGAACACAAGTCCTCCCAGGGGGAATTCTTGCAAAAGGCAAAGACTGCCTTTTGTGTTCAAAGGCCTGCAACACGTAGCTTTGGAAAATCAGCTCTTTTCCAAATGGAACTGCAGGAGTGAGCCACCAATATTATAATTAACCTTATAACCTTCAGTGGGGATGCATCCTCGGGATGCATACTTCAGTCTCATTTGATAAGAAAAGAGACATTGATGAGTGGCTTCAGTGAAAAAAATCCTAAATGTACTCTGAATAGAATTAGGATCCAAAAGAGCAAGTACTACAGGCAAGCATGAGCTATTGCCTGTGATGAGATCCCTTTCAACAGGTTCACTTAAGGTACTAAATGCTGCATCAAAATACTGGCACATTAGTCAGAGGAGAAAAGCAATCTTTCTTAATGGTCCTTTGGGAAGACAGGCCTTGCAGGGAATGTGGTGCTTTCTGCTAGATTGTCCACATTCCAAGGAAGGGCATTCAATCCTGAAACGACTTGTGGAAGATGAAGTCCTGGTGAATTACCGTCCAGTGCATGGCAGTCTCTGAAAGGAACCCGTGCAAGCCCTTGAAATCCCACCATACGAGTTGTGAGTTGGCAGTGTATGCCAGATTTGACCAAATCACAGCAAAATGAGGATCACCAAAAGAGGCCACTAGGTCAGATACAAGCAGTAGGAAAGAGGAAAGCACCCAAGAGCATCAACCCTGTGAAGTGGTATAAGAAACGCTAGAATTCTTGCAGACTTTAGCAGAAATGTGCAGTGAGTCGATGAAAATGACAAAGGAGGCAAAAGAAAAGGGGAGTGATGACTAGTCCAAGATAGTGTTTTCTAACAGGGATTTTCAAAACAGAAAGAGTATATCATCCTTTGATCAGAAGGAAGGTATGAAAATGACAGCAAGGAAACAGCATCAAATGCTAGAAAGACTCTGGGCAGCATACTTTGAGCTAGAAATGCCACTGATACATTGAGAAAACTGACACCAAGGCAGCAACATTGTGCTCAACCCCAGAAATGTCCACTGCTTCACTGTCTGGCATTCCATTAATAGGCACATAGCAGCTCTGTAGCATTTCTACTTCTCATCTTCTTGGCAAACCACTACTTTCTTCAGTGTCAAGATTTTAGGTAGATTGTTGCTTATTGAGACTGACAACTACACACACGCTTCTTGTAATCCAAAGCCAGAAGAAGTTTTTTATTATTCTCTACTGCTGCTGCTCTTATACCTTTTCATAATTACTGTGGCACATTAAGATTGGCTGCTAGCAAACAATGATGAGGCTGTCTAAAAAACAATGGCAATTCAAGCAGTAACACAATGAGCTATACAAGCAAAAGTAGAGTTGGTTACAAATTATATGCAAGTTCCATCTTGTACACACTTTATATTCCATAACAAGAACATCTCCTTGTGTCCAGAACATTTTCTTTCACTGATTATCTTCTTGGCTTTCGCTCTGCCTTTCACTGGGGCTGCAAAATCTCACGGGTAAATTCTGACTGCATATAGGTCCAACTCTGTGAGGCCTTCAGACCAGCTGTCTGTCACCGGTAGCAGGGCTGGACCAGCTGACCACCAGGGTTTGGTCAGCAGCCCAGCAGCAGAGTCTGCAAGTGTCCCTGAATTTCAGGTTCACAGCAGTCAGGGATAGTGTCCCCTGGACGCGGGCCGTGCCTTCCTTAAGGCAGCCACGCTGCGTCCACAAAGCCGGAGTGCTGCAGGGAGTGTTCCCTTGCCTGGAGCAAAACAGACATGCAGTCACAGTCGTCAGCTGCTTGGGCTCGGGGGTGAGAGACCCTGGCTCTCAGCAGGGCATCAGACTTTATTCTGAGGGTAACAACCAATCTCGGAACGGCACGGGGGAGGAACCAGGGAGGGACAAAGGGACTGGGACCAGTCGGGAAGGAGGAAGGGAGGAGAGGGAGATACGAAATACCATCACGGACTGAGGGACAGGAGGCAGAGCAAATAATGACCAGCCTCCCCAGAACTCGACCCCTCCCTGTGGCAATCAACCATGGACTCCACCCCAGGAGGGTTTTCGTCCCTGGGTCTCCACAGATTTCTCAGGGGGGAAGGAACTCTCTGGGCTTGAACCACTGCTACAGCTGTCGGCCTCATCAGTAGATGATCTTAGAGATACAAATATATGCCCTTCAAGTGAAATGTCTTCTGGAGAGAAATTCTTGTCTGAGATGTTCAAGTCATTCCATTTGCAAGACAGACCAAATAAAAAGAAAAGCAAGCTAGAGAGATGTGTACTTGCTATTCCAAAACTGTCGTTGTTGAGATGGACATGACATGTAAAAAACTCACCACAACAGCTTCTGGTCAAAGAAAGGAACTACTCTTTATTTTGCAAGGCCTCTTTTATACTTTTTCCTAACATTCATGTCTCCTATTCATTGGCTCCCAATTCACCACCCCACAATGTCATTGGCTACCTAGAGTTAGGGCAACATCTTGCAATAATAACACCAGCTGCGAGTCTCTTCTTATTGCTACTTATGGTTCTTGCTTGTTTTGAGCTAGAATGGATGCCTGTGAACCAAGGCAAAACTAACCGTTCCCACTGCAAGTTAGTTCTCACTACAAGCCAGCAGTTCCCACACTGCAGCACCTGTCTGAAAATAAACTAGCAGAAAATCAGTAGAAATGAGACTTGAGGCAAACAACCCTTGGAAGAGAATAATGATGTGATAAATAAAAATAACCCCACATTTCCAGGCTATCGAGGTCCTTCAAATGTGAGAAAGGGATTCAGAGCCGACACTGAACTAATGGGGAAAGATTAAAAGAATCCCAAGAAAAACATGACCAAAAATTCTGAAAGATATGGGCAACTGACCTCCTTAAATCTACAGGAAATCAATGACTAGTGATTTAGATAGATGATTGAAGTAATTTACAGATACACTTTCTTGCACCTTTCTCACGTGCCAACGTCACAGAGGGAATTGTGACCATGGAGTCAAGACTATTTGGATTCTATTTTTAGCTTTAGGAGAGATGTACAGCAGCTGAAGTACCTCATACTGATGGGATACTCAGGAACACAGATTTGACACATTTCATTCAAGTCCAATTACAAAGGGTAATACTAAGAGGATAGGATTGGTCTTCTTCATGACGCTCTTCGGCTTTTACAGCCTGCTCTGATCCTTTTCATTAGTTTCTTTCTAAGATGGAGGAAGTTAAATTCAATTTCCCTCCCTGTTGGAGGAGGTTTAACATTCCATTTGTTGAGTCTAAAAATGGAACTGGAACTAGCAAGAATTCCTGTCTTTTAAGTTTCCAGTCCTTGAAGACCATCTCAGTTTGATCAAAGCCTACATGCAATTGACTCAAGAATCTTCTTTTTCCCCAAGACCACATGCACGCAATTTCATCCAACCTTCTGTAATAAACACCAGTCATGCAAAACAGTCACAAACAGCAGCAAGAATTATGTCACCATTTAGGGAACCAACCTTCTCACCCTCTTTTGGAGTGAGTGTAATCGGGTAGCTGAAGTCACAAACTTGAGAACATCAATCTCTTACTATTGAGAAGCTGCTGACACACGAACCAGCTAAGCTCTGAGACTTTTTCCTTGACATCCATTAGTCAAGCTTAGTAGCCTAAAATTTGCTGGGTCAATCAAAGACTAACACTAGCCTAGTCAGAGGTCTAGGAAAAGCCCAAAAATAATTGGAGTTCTTCTTAGACAATGAGAAATGGAACCAGAACTACCAATCTGCTTACTTGCAGCATATCTCTAAAACTTCTTTCCTTCTATTCATAACCAATGTATAGCCACCAGCACAACCAGGAAAATACAAAAGCTACTGATGTCAGCAAGGGAAGGACTATAAAGAATTATTCTCATTAAGCATCAAATAGACACTAACTCTATCATTAAAATGATGGTTAGTATTTAGTTTAGTTTTAGTTTAGTATCACCACCTGGAAATTTAGTATGAAATCACATTCATAAATACTCTTTGAATATATAGAGGAATTCACATTTGCTTTAAAGCATACATGCCTGGAAAAACACAGATTTTTCCGTTTTTTGTGCATCTTAGTGATACTCTTCTCCAACAGAGAGGACACCTTAGATTTACATTCCCATTCCCTCTGCACCTTCTGGAATAGAATGATTCTTGTCTGAAAGCACTGTAATGCAGTAATAGAACGAAGATTACCTAAGATTCTGGAATGGAGGGAGTCAGAAACATTTTGGGAAGACTTCCGTTTTCTGTCAACTGAAACTCTTTTTTGCCAAAATCTCTATTTTCTGCCTTTTCCTTTGCCTCTCAAGCCCAAAAAATAAAAAACGAAAACACCCCAAGCAAACAAAAAAACACCCCCAAAAAAAACCAACCCCAAACTAAAAAAAAAAAAAAACCAAAACAAACAACCAAACAAAAGAAACACCAACAAAAAGCACCCAAAAAACAAACAAAAAACCAAACAAAACAAACCAGAAACAAAAAACCCACAAAACCCCCCCAAAATCATCAAAGTTCTAAAAATAGCATTCTGGGTCACAAGCATAAAGAAAAGACAAGCGTTCCGTAACTGGAGCTTATTTAAAACAATACGTCAGTTGAAGGAGCTAAACCATGCAGAGGAAAAACTACTTTGATTTTTCCCCCTTTCCTACAAATGCTCCAACATACTTCTCTCTCTCTCTCCCTCTGTCTCTCTCTCCCTCTGTCTCTGTCTCTCTCTTTTTCCTGCCTATTTTATCATCTTCCTATGTTTCTCCCAATCTTCAACTTTGTCTTTTTCCCCTACCCATAAGAAATTCCTGATCAGTTGTTTTCCCTCATTCATTACAAGGGAAACCAATGTCAAAACAATGAATTTTCCTGTCAAACTGAATTATTACTTTCTCAGCAGCCCATAGGAAGTCTAGACTCATTTCCAGTTCTGCTGTAGACGTCATGGTGACTTGAGTACCTAATTGATGCTCCCTGCAACCATCTTTCACTCTGCATGTGAAAAGAGCAAAAAAGGTCTTCAGTCTCCCCCATATCCTTCCATTCTGGCTTCTTGGGCCATGAATTGGCACTTACTACAAAGCTGGGCAATGCCCTGCAATACCTTCAGGGACATCCAGACACAAAGGTAATGCAAAGAAATGCAGATGATGCTCTGCGGCAAAAACTCGTTGGTAGTAACTTGCTGAGGGGTTGGCTCTATCACAACACTTACCAAATGTACAGCAATGAATTTCAAGACCTGCTTGCAGGCTTTTGGAACACTCGACAAAGTCATCTCAGATGAGCAATCTCATAGCTAATCTGATGCAAAAAAGAATTGATCAAAAGCTTATGCAGTTCAAATCCCCCAAACTTTCTTTGACCAGAAGCTGTTGTGGTTTTTTACGTGTTACGTCCGTCTCAACAATGACGTCTGGTGACCCCAATGTGATACAACAGCTTCGGGTAGTGATCGGTGAATCGTCAGCTGCAGTGGACAGCATAGCACAAAGAGCAGTGGATAACACACTGCAGAGATGGAGCCCAGCGAAGTGTGAGAGAGGAGGATTCTGCTCAGGTCGCAACCAGATTTTTAGACCCCTGGAAGGCAGGTGAGCTGCTGGGGACAGCCCAGATATGGCGTATCATTTGTCTAGCCAGGAAAAGACTGTGCTGTTTGCATGGAGGGCCTTGTTGAGGGCCTTGCTGTTGTGGCATAGGAGCCTAGGCTTAGAGGTTGGCTCTGGAAATGCCTTTGCTGTGATGATCTGGAAGAGAGCGGGACAACTTATCGTTGACTCTGCTTCCCGGGGCTATGAAACTGCCAAATCTTTGATGAATACTTGGAGGGTGGTGCAGGACGCCTTAAAAAGAAGTAGAAGAAAGTGGGAAGAGAAAGGATATGCAGACTGCTTCTTTTGTCAAGTTGTGGGAGGCAGCTACAGAAAAGGGGATGAAATAACCAAAAAATTACTAACGACGTAGCACTCAGTTCGGGACTTGTGTCTACAGTTACCACCCCAACAGCCGAGTCCCTCACTGCAGCTGCTTCACCTTTGGCTTGTCCTCCCCCCACTTGAAAGTTGCGCTCTTCCCCTGGAGGTATCCTGGAGAGTCAGTGCAGTTTAAAGTTATTGCAACACATTCTCCATATTGGAGCGCCTTTTATGATTCTTTACGGAACCTTGTTTCCGAATGAGAGAAGCCTTGGTGTTAATATCTCTCCTCCCAGGGGCTACTTGGTGGCTCAGAGCCTGGATCCCCAATCCCACATGCCCTACTCCCCTGGCCGCGAGCTCGTCCTGCTGTGGTCAGTGCTTCTCACCCCTCGGTCGGAAAGCTGACCCAGCCACCACCAACTGGCAGAGCAGCTCTGACCATGCAGTGTGTCCAAAGATGCTGTGTAAGAATCAGTCAAAGAATCGAGTTCTGTCTCAACATTTCTCATCAGAAACCATAGGTGCAGGACTTACGCCAAGAATGCTGTGCCTGCTAAAGTTGGTACGGAATGAAGGCTTTGCACCTGTCCCCAAGTCCCTACCATTTTAAAAGATCCATAGAGCACGACGAGAGCACAGACTCTCTGCCTCCAAAGCCGACCGCGCCTCAGACACTCCTCTCCTGGCATGTGTGGCCTGCCAGGTAGAGTTTGGCATATCTTCACAAGAATTAAGGGGGAGCAAAGTCAGGTCACAAGGGGGGACCAGGTGTATGGACTAACACAAAAGACAGCTCTGGAACAACTGAACTCTGAAGATCTTATCCACCGTGAAATCACATCCATTGAAGACAGAGGCAGAGGAACGCCTTCTGGACCGGGACCCCCAGAGATGCTGGACATCTGTGGACCTGAGGTGGTAGCTATAAACCCCCTTTTCCTCCCTTTCCTCCCTATCTTTTCCTTTATTTTCTCTCTCTCTTTCTATGGCAAGCTGCTTTATGGGCACAATAGAGAGAGTTTCTGTTTGGATTGAAGTTTAACTCCCTTGACTTGTTGAATTACTTTTGCTATACTTTCTTTTGTTTTGCACTCTGAGATCATAGCTGAAACGAACCATCACGCATCCGCTTATGAGTGGACCGTGACATTAAATTGGCATCACGGACAGGATCCTGATAGAACCAGAGGGGTAAAAGCCCTCCAAACTCATTTTTTGAGGACTCTATTGGGACTCTGGCTATCGGAACTTAGAGTGGAAAAAAAAAAAAGGGGAGTTGAATTTTTATTTTAGTGACTTGAGGAAGAGTAAAAGTGGCCGTTGGCAAGTGCCTAACTTTCTCAAGTAGTTTTGTGTTGGCTCTTTTTTGTTGTTGTTTCTGAGGTTGTTTTTGAGGCCTGACTTTCTCAAGTGGAGATTGTTTTGGGGGCCTAATTTTCTCAAGTGAATTTGGGTTGCTTGTTGTTGTTTCTGAGGTTATTTTTGAGGCCTGTCTTTCTCAAGTGAAGATTGGTTTTGGGGCCTAATTTTCTGAAGTGAATTTGAGGTACTTGTTGTTTCTGAGACTGGTTTTTGAGAATGTTTTGTTTCTGAGTCAGCATAGGGAAAATGATGAGTGAAAAACAGGAGAATAGAGATTCTCAGTTGATTAATGACAGAGATTTATTTTTTGCATTTTTGGCTAAATATGGTGCTCGACCCTCTCCTACTGGGGAAGATTGGGCTCGAGACAATTGGAAAAATTTGCAGAGTATAATGGACTGAATTTCTTTACTGCAAAATGAGGCTAAGGTTAAGTTTTTACTGCCAGGAAAAGCCAGGGCAATAGTCTGCTCTGTTTTGGGTGCCAGCTCGGTTGCAGCTGTTCAAGACCATCTTAGGCAGCGTAGTAATGAAGAAAAATCCATAGAATCCTTAGAAAAGCTGGTGTACTGTCACCAAGCAACAATTTCCAATCTACAAAAGGAATTGGAATGCGAGGAGGAAGAAATCCATCCATTAAGAGTTGCCCTTGAAGTAAATCATATTACCGGTACCACTAATTCACAGAACACTAGTTCACAGGATATAGTATCGTCAGAACCTGAGGAAAGGGTTACCCGCCAAATTAACCTGATGTATCCACAAAGGGAATTGGACGAGATGAGGAAACTTG
This sequence comes from Acanthiza pusilla, assembly GCA_036630365.1. Classification (NCBI taxonomy): domain Eukaryota; kingdom Metazoa; phylum Chordata; class Aves; order Passeriformes; family Acanthizidae; genus Acanthiza; species Acanthiza pusilla. The sequence continues at coordinate 90,802 of JAXCHO010000253.1, read as the reverse complement.
ATAAAAATCTCCCTCATTTAGGACCCTTAATCAAAACAGAATTTTCTTCTCTTCCTGATAAAGTTACAGACCCCCATATAACTACCAAGGAAACGCCCTCTTCTGCCACGGAACTGGCAAAGTTAAAAAAGGAATATGGCTATCTTATCAAAGAACCTGAAACAGAATATGTGTGGCATGTGTCTTTAACTGGGGATGACCAAATTCAATTGGGCAAAAAGGAAGCTGAGAGTTGCTGGGGCCATGGAGTTTTCTTAACACCAGGTGATCGCTGGGCCCTATGGTCCTTAACTCAGCGTGCCGCTTACTGGGCTGGAGGGTTAAACCCTCTGGATAAGGGAGACTCCTTGGGCAATAACAGGCACAGCTGACCAATTACTAGGAAGTATACACAAAGCTGCTTGCCTACAAATGATGCATGAGAGAAAATTAATTCCCGGATGCGAATCAACAATGATGTTGCCTGTTAACCCTGAAATGATGACTCCCTTAATAAGGGGGCTCCCCGAGTCACTTAAAGCCACAGGGATAAGTCTCCAGAGAACCACAGCATCACTAGGTCCTGTGGAAAAGTTAGAGAATTTTATGCGCGGAAGTGATAATAGCAAAAATAAAGGCAGTACCATTACAGACTCTTAGGGAAATTCCTCTGACTTTTCAATACCAGCCCCACTAGGTAACAGACCTCAGCCTAAACCTAAAGTCTGGACATGGGGGGAGGTAGCACAAGAATGAATTGATTACGGGAGAAAATATTATCTTGTGAAGCCTTTAGAAGAAAGATCAAGTGGCATCCAACATGTAGGAGTTAAAAATGCTCTCCACCATCCCAGCAGAACTGCAGATGTTGCCAAAGAACAGTCACAACCTAAATCGGTTTTGGTCCAACTTGATTGGTGGTGGTTAGGCTTAAAAAAAGAATTCCTCAAGATTTAATGGATGGTTTACCTTGAGATCAGTTGAGCAAACTGGTGTCGTGTGCCAAAACCACATCCCTTTTCTGCTGTGAAAGAAAGTGCACCCGCCACGGCTTCTGCCCCCCTTTCGTTGGTGGTGCAGACAAAACATCAAAGCAAACTTTTCCCCCTCAAACCGGGAAACTAGACTCTCCGTTTCCTAGTGCTGGGCGGGGAAATAGAGAAAGGATTTCTATTCAACAGCTCACTAAAACAGAAAAAGGAGATGTGTTAATCACTGCTATCATGGGACCTAAACAAGCACCAGTGACCTTTGGAATTGATACAGGTATACAGATTTCTGCCTGGACTTGAGGAGGATGCCAAGAAGTATGGAGTTTCTCCCTTAAAACAAAATCTATCTGTGCTAAACGCTTTGGGATCAACAGAAATCATGAATGTCGCTCCAGTAAAATTAACCCTGCCGGGGGAAGAGAGCTCAATTCCTATTGTAATGGTGATTGGCAATATTCCTTTTAACTTGTTAAGGATAGATGTCCTTAAGGGAAGACAGTGGGAGGATACAGAAGGACTACTATGCTCTTTTGGGATACCCCAACTGAGCATCAGATTGTTACAAGAAGCTCCACCACTATTGTTTAGCAAGAACACTAATGTCAAGCAGTATCCCCCTCCTTTGGGAGCTAAGGAAGGTAGAAAACCAGTGACGCAAGAAATGGAAGAAGAGGGAGTTGTGATAAATAGTCATTCTCCTTTCAACTCCCCTGTATGGCCAGTAAAAGATCCTAACGGGAAGTGGCAACTTAGAGTTGATTTTCGAAGGCTAAATGCCAATACTGACCCTCTGACTGCTGCAGTCCTGAATTTGGCAGAGCTGATAACATGTATTTAAAAGGGGCTCATCCAATTATGATACATGGATAGCCACCAATACCCCAAGGAAGGAACATAGGATTAATACCCCCTGGATTGTTCCATCGTTTTAATTCCTTTTTGCCTAAAAAAGGGCAAGTTTTTTATTTTTGTTTTTGCAGAAGAACCCCATGGGACTATAAGAATTTCTATGGAAGAAACAGGAATAAAAATTGAAGACTCAAATCTGAACATGGCCTACAAAATTTTAAGTTACTCGTACTTTTCTGCATTACAACTCCTACCTGTAACCAAAATCATACTGAATGGCCTTGGTCTCAAACCCTTATAGGATATTCTAGCTCTTTCAGAAACGATCCCAAAGATAGCCATCCAAATTTGGCTGTAGTCATAATGCATGATAACAAAGTTTACCATTCAGCTGAGTGGGTCTGGGATAAAAATGAGTGAGTTAGAACCTCACCCGGTATCATTGACGAAAAAATTCAAGTGGGATGCAGAAAAGTGGAATTTGGTTTTCAATATGGAAAGTCCTCTTCTCTTCCAGTTTTTGGCAATTTTTACATTTCAAGATGACATCCAAAATTCACCCTGGCATTTTGGAAGCCGTATATCCTCTGAAGGATTAGAAATGTATTAGACAAGATACTTTTATCTTGTGTTGCCCACAGAAATTTACTGGCAACAATACTTCTGAGAATCTGAGTGACATTAATGTAAAGGTTACCAAATCTTGTAAAAAAAAAGCTGAGTGATTTCTGCTTCAATTTTACTATAGTTAATTTTTTCTCTGTGGTGTGCAATTGGAGACCTGACCCAAAACCCCAACCAACATTATTAGGTTTAACTCAGAAATTCCAAATGAATGTGTAACCAAACCAACGCTTGTTGCAATACTTACACACCAAGGCAGAGAAATTTCCCTTGTTTTAAACGATGAGAAAACAGCTTCTCTTTTTGTCCTTACTCAAAGTGACAACAGTCATATCAAATGCCAACTAGTGACTGAATCCCTTGTTGAACCAGCAAACAGCTATGGTATGGGACCACATGGCCCTATCCTACGGAGAAGAACCCAAAATTTGAACTGTTGGTTAAATTCTACACAGTAGAATTCTCCCATAAGGTCATGTGTAAAGTAAATAACACCAGATATTAAAAAAAAAATTCATAATAGAAATTTGGATACCTACAATTCCTCCCAAACTAGCACTTCAACCAAGGATTTATGAGGTTGGACCTTTTGTAATTGGAAACACTGGCCAACAACAAAACCAGAATGGCCTCCCAGAAAGGCTGAAATGCTGATGCAAAATAATATCTTGGAAATTCAACCTGCCCGTTCTCCCTTTTTATGCACTTCCTGTGAAGGATGCACCACCTGGTTACGTAAATCTTCCTGGAGGCAAATACTGAGAGACCTAACTGGTGTTTTGGGAACTGGATTGGGGGTTCTAAATAGCATAGACTCAGAGGTATTCTTAAACCAATTAGCTGCTACAACTTTTGATTTAGCAAAAATGCAACAGCATTTAACAAAAACCTGAAAAATAATTTAGGATAGTGCTAACAATTTTGAAAAGAACCTCCAATCCTGGTAGAAGTTGGTAAATCTTACCTATCATCCTGTTAATAACACTGTCATGGCTTATGTGTCAACCATTCACAATACTTGGTGTCTTTAATTTATCCTGTTTTCACATTAGGCCACAGTGAACAACAATGGGACTATATTCTATCCTTTCAAGCATAGAGCATGGGCCCAAAAGGTGAATGATTAATGGCAAACACTGGACCTGGAATCCTGCATTGTGTGGGAACAACTAGGAATTGTTTGTGAAAGGAGCACCATCTGTGAAAGTAACCATGCTTTTTGTTTAGACACTGACCAAAAAGTTTGCCACTTTGAAGTTCATCCTAAAGTTAACCCTACAACTGTAATAATCTATATTGGCCAAGGTTGTCTATGTTTAAAAACTGTTTGTAATAATATCAGAGTAGAAAATGTAGTAGCTTATACCAGTAGTCACATGAATTTTAGTGTTGGTAATTCTACTGAAATCACACCATGAAACTTTTTTTTTTAACTCAGCTTCATTTGTTTCTCACCAGGTTCTGAAATCTAACTTCACATTGATTCATAAACATAAAATCTTTTCTCCCTTGTTTCCTTCCCTTCTTTTCCTTCCCTCTCTCTCCCTCTCTCCCTTTTAGTGCTACCACCATGTGGTCCCAAAGACAACTCATCCCCAAGACAACTCATCAGGAGGACAAGTGATCCGGCGCAAAAGGACCGGAAACCTCATGCAGAGCTTCAGATATTTTGCAAAAACCAGTTCTCACAAACTGTAAAATCGCTAAATGACACCGGAGTGGAGGGCTCCTTAATTTATGGCAATCCCAAGAGATTTGAAGGACAGCCAGTGATTATGACAAGTTTGGGAGGGAAACAAACGGGAGCTTGTTGAAGCTGAAGTGCAGGAGGACTGTACTTTCAGTGGGTTTTCCTTGTGTGTCTGTAAGGTGGGGAGTTCTGTGGGGCCTTGAGCCCTGTGAGTATCATGGACACAAGCATGGTGTAGCTCTTTGGCCAGCAGTGGTAAACTGAGGCGTGATGGATTACTCCCAGACTCTCTGTGCTGGAAAGTGTTTGTGCCCCTGTGGAGAACAAAACTTCCATTTTCCTGTGCAGACACTTCCATTTTCCTGTATGTTGCAACGGTATGTTGGAGTAATTGTGGGCTCTTTGCACGAAGGTCAGTGAGCTTGGACTACGAAGCATCTCGTGTTAGATCTGTTTCCGGTTTCTGCAAACAGCAAAACTTCCAATGATGCCGGTGAGAATCAGATGAAGCTGCTTTTGTATTTCACATATTTGCATCATAAAATGGTGGTTGTTGCAAATATTTTCAATGGTAATTTCAGGTACTGAAAGAGCAGCTGTGCTCAGGGCAATTCTGAAATTGACTTGAGTTGTTTTCCATGTTTCTTAGAGGGTGAACTGAGGGCACTTGCAGTTTTCAAGGCAAGGCATCTCACAGTATCCTCCAAAAAGATTGCTCAATGAAAAGGCAAAAATCCTGGGGTGAAAGGAGGAAAGTCCGCATCCTGCTTTCTGTAATTAGAATCTGCCAGATGGTCAACAATCATTTGTTTAATTAGGTATCAGCGTAGTTTTTCACTCTCACAGATCCCAAAAAGCTTGAAACATCCAGCAGCTGCTTCTTTGCAACAAGTGCCACGGCCAAAAGCCAGGCCTGGCTTCCCCTTGCAGCCTACAATCTCTGCCAGACATACAGGTGATTCTCAATTCACTTCTCAGCTACATGTAAAAGCACAGGCTCTCAGGATGGCAGAGTCCTTAGTGAAAGTGAAGAGCAGTTCCACTGCAAACAGCTCAATGGGCCACGAGAGAACGCTTTCTCTGACCTGCACCCTTGCCCTTTCCTTGCAGCCTTTCCTCTCCAGAGCACGCTCTGAAGCTCTGCACTTTGCTTCTCAGCTGAGTGTATTGTCGCATTGCCGGAGTCCCATACGTCCATCTCCTTCTCACACAGACGAGTGTTACTGTCATATCGTGCTGATGCCACGCGGTCTCCTTCCCAGCTATTCGCACCGCCTCATTCTGTGTCCCGCTTGCAGTCTGAATCTAAACTGAGAAGTTTCTGGCTGCACCTCGCATGCACAGGTGTGCCAGGAGGAAAAGGTTGCTCGGACCTTGGTGCTTAAGTTAGAAAACGTCCATTTGCTCCACAATCAAATGAGAGCTTCCTTTGCTTTACACCCTGCAAACTTCACACACAAACTGGAGCTATGCTCTTCCTTTCTTTCTCAGCTGAACTCACCCATCTGCCACCTTGCCTTCTCTTTTGTTTTACTCTTGGCCTTGCCACGCATGGATTTTCCCCCTAGGACACCCACTGGACTGCCTCCCCCTCATATATATTGCCTTTCTTACTCAGCCTTGCATTTTGTTTGTCATTCCTAACCATTCCTTTCCTTTTGCTTCTCTACCCACCCCTTGCATTGCCCTGCTGCCCCCTCTGTAGTCTTCCTTCAGCCTTCCTTCCCTCCACTGCCTTGCACTGACTTGCTCAGCCATCCCCACCTTGACTTCCCTACCCATTTGTCCAGGCCCAGCCTTCCCTTCCCTTCCCTTCCCCTTCTGGGATTCTCATTGCCTTGCCTACCTCTCCCTTGCCTTGCCTTGCCCTGTAAACACAGCAGTTGCCTTCTGTTGCCCTCAAAGGCCTCACTTGCCTTGCAGGACCTTGCTCACCCCTCCCCCACCTGGAATTCAAGACCCCTCTTTTCGTGGCATCTCTTCAACTTGCCTTGCCCTGCCTGCTTCCCTCAGGAAGCCTTCAAGGCCTTCACATACCTGCAGTGTTTCAGGAGCATGGAAGAGGAAGTCCATAGGAGGTCACGTGAAGCCAGACCCGTCTGTCCCAGCAGCTTTTGCCTGGCAGCAATTCTTGCATGTATGGAATTTTGGACGGGCAATCCACATTTGTCTTCTGGGCTCTGGGACCAAGATGACAGTTCTTCTGCATTGGAAGGAAAGCAGGTAGCCCCAGTGTTTTAGGTGCAGATTAGAGCTGGTGCAGGAGAGAGAAAGGCCCGTCAAATCAGTCTTTCCTGGCCGCTTCCATCTGCCAGTGCCTTGCTAAACCACCATTGCTGTGCGTTCCCTCTCATGCCCATTCCCTACCCTAGACCTGCTTACTGCTTGTGTCTGCGACTGAATTCATGTCAAAAGCCATGCCATATTTGGTCCTGTGCTGTTGTGCACGTCCACGAGATAATGAAGAAAAGACAATGAAGAAAACTTTCTTGTTGAACTGGTTGGAACTTGACCCGAAAGTAAAAGAATGTGTTGGTCAGTCAATGGGAAGTTAAGCTGTGGAAGAGGTACAATGCATTATGGAGGTGTTGTTAGCATGGAGGTGTTATCACGAGCCATTGTGGCCCCGTCTCACACTCTGGCCAAGCATGAGATGACACGGTAACTGGGAAAAATTCCACCATTCCAGGAGGAGGACAGATAAGGTGGGGTTCTGGGGTGGAGGGGGAGAGGAGGACATGAAGCGTTCCTCTCGGGTCCAGGGGACACCCTGAATGTGCACAGCTGACCTCCCCCTCCCCCATGAGCACCATGTTCCATCTCTTTCTCCTGCTCAGTGGCTTTTCAAGAATCCAGGAGTTGGTATGTATTATTGGCTACAGCAACTAAGAAGATCAAGTTGCTTTCCAATCACAACTGTGTTTCAGATTTTCTGTGCACAGGCATCCTCCAGAACCGTAACATTAATGACAATGAGGATGATGGGATGCCCAGAGCACAAAACTTGACAAAAAGACCGGGCAGGGCTTGGGCAGTGGAGCACATAGTTTCACCAAGAGAGTGAAACACATAGCTGCACCAAGAGAGACTGGTGGCTGTGGGTGTGGATGTGGGTGCCTGTGTGTGCGCGTGTGTGTGTGTGTCTGTGTGAAAAGAGAAGGGCTCAATCAGCTAAGCGCAGGGCTGCACCAAGAGAGTGAAGCTGGTAGCTGCACTGAGAGACGCTGTTCCGTGTGAGTGTGTGGCATATGGAAGGTCAAGATTTAGTCCAGGTGCCCAGCTGTATGTGGGAACTTCATGGTGTTTTTCTGGGTCTGTGATGTGACTGGTGCTATACACTTGGAGTGGCACAATGTGTACATTGTAATCATCTTTTTACAGTTCAGTTAGAAAAAACTCTTCAGTCCTTTGTGTTTGTGGTATCACTGGAGAATACCCGTAGAAGAAAGTCTTTGCTATTTCTGCCGCTGTGACCAGGTCATAGTGCATTGGTCAAGATATTCTGTAAGAAGGAACCGCAGGCTGTGACTCTGCCAGTGGAGCGACTGGAGTGGATGCAGGAACCGTGGAGCACATTGTGGGGCAAGCTGGAAACTTGTCCAAGTATTGGGCCCAAACCACAGGAGGCTGAAGACGCCACTGGAGTGCTAAAAGACTGCAGGGATTTTGTGCCAACTCCTCAAACACGCTCTGAAGAGCGTCTTCTTCTTCATGCTGGATGCCTGGCTGAATGTCTGTTCTTTGCTTACAAAGTAGAAGCTGAAAAGAACACAGAGCTTGAAAAGCAGTTAGTGGAACAAGACAAGGCCATAGAACAGCTGAAGACCAATATGATGTTGCAAAGGCAGGTATTTGTGGCTGCTGCCGCCACACTGCAATCTAAGATCTCAGAAAGTTAGGCCTGTAAGTAAGGTTCTGTCCTAAGTTAGAAATGAAGTTAAATAGAAGTGTTGTTTCTTTGTCAAATGTTTAAGTTTTAAGTATAAGTAAAGTGAAAGTGCTGGTAAACTTTCAGGCCGTGTTCCTTTTTATCCTTACCTCACTGTCCTTTTGTCACATGCACACACACACACAGAGAGAGAGAGGGAGAGAGAGAGAGAGTTCCTGGTTCATTTTTGTTTTGATTTCCTGGACTTTATTTGCTTTGTTGTTGCTTGTTTTTCCTTGGTGTGCCTTAACTGCTCGTTAAGCAACAGTTCATTGATTCTTGTCAATGAACTGTGTTGTGCTGTCGCTTGATATTTAGTCTGGTTTTTGCTGATACTCCTGCTGATGATTTTGAAAGTGATCTCAAACTCTCAGTTATAACTCTGGATGCAGCAAATTCAAAGAAATTCTTGGTGTTGCAGCCAAATTGTTTTGAGCAGAATGCACTTGAAATTAATGCACAGGGTACTAATTTGCTTGCTTTGGCTGCTCAGGGATGTGGTGCCAAATACCCCACAGGAAAAAATTAACCATGCTCTGAGTGCCTGTGGTGTGACCTGTGAAATTGTACCCAGTGAATGAAAGAAAACGGGATGGAAACAGCGATTTTTATGGGGAACATCTGTTACTATGAGAAATAGACTGATTGAGACTGCTCCCCAAGCATGCACAAATGTGATAATGAGCCTTCTAATTAATAAAACAGGAAATACTCTGGATGAGATAATTGAAAACAGCAGCTATGTGACCTTGGGGAGTGGAACACCCAGAATCGAGATGGGAATCAAGAAAACCTGCCTATTAGGCTTTTGATACCACATGGTGGCTACATGCCAGAGTTAAAATTCCAAGAGGAGATGCAGAAATCCAAGCAACTATTCATGATATGTTACCAGCAAGTCATTTTTTGTTTTACTTTCAGCCCTGCTCTAGTAGCAAGTGAATTTGTAGTGTTAAATTCTGTACACCCACAGTATGGAATGGCCTTCCAAGTTGCTGCTTTTAACGTTTATCCAACCAAAATGTAACATATAATTTGTGATTCAGTCTTCTAGACTGGAGATTTCGTTCTATGAATCTTCAAAGGCATGTGCTGCAAGTTTTGGGGATGACAGAAAGCAAAAAGTTTATTTGCAATAGTGTTGGAAAACTGCAGTAAGCAGAACCTCCAGAGGGCAGGCTGGTGTGTGCTGTCTTTGGAGAAGAGCTGTTAGTGAGCAATGGGCAGAGCTAGCTGATTTCCTTCAAGGGAAAATTGGAGAGCAAATTAACCAGGTGACCTGGACCTGGGAGATTGTCAGGCAGCTAAGCACAATGAAAACATGTTCACTGAGGTCTCCTGGTGTGGTGTAGTTTATCTGCTGAAAGATACAATGTCGTCCTGGGGTATTGCAGGATAAAAAGTGGAATAGCCAGCTCCTACAGCAGCTCTCTCGAGTTGTTAGTGCTTCCAGTGTAAATCACCATGTTTCAACAGGTCTGAAAATGATGACCTTGGCTGTTTGCACAGCCTTGATCACAAGCCTACCCACAAGGAAAATAATGCTTAGAGCAGCACGAGAAATTTGAAAAACATTTCCATCCCTTGATCTCTAACTTTTAAATAATATTACTTTCTTTATAATCATCACTTGAAGTAATTGTCATACTTTTCTTGGTTTTGTGATTTGTAAATTTATACTGATCTGCCTTTACTCTAATTCTAAACAAAACTCAGCTCACACTTTTCACCACAGTTAAATAAAACTATTCTTCTGGAAATGATCTTTCCACTCCTCTGCGGTCCATGCCAGTCCCTATTGTCTCTACTCACTGTACTTCACTTATCATTATGGGATGGTTTTGGCACCTATGGAATGAATGCCTTAGGATAGAATGAAAATCCTGCGAATCAAAAGCCTCTTTGCGTAAGGGGAAGATGAAGAAAGCAGAGAAGTTTTCAGATGTATGTTAGCTTGCTTTTTACATTAATTTTATCTTTGTTTCTGATGCCAAAGTGAGTTTTGCCTTTTTACTTTTCTGCATTTTTGACCTTGCCAGTAGTTTTTCCCCAGCCAGAAAGACCAAACACATTGCAGAGCTCCAAGCCCTGGAGGGCACAAGGCCCCTCTCCTGTCTTGCTTCTTCCTGGGAGCCAAGCCTGACAACAAGATCTTCCAGATACATTTTGGTCAACAAGTCCAACTAGTACCAAGGGTGGGGGGCTCCAGAAAAGGGGCTTGTCCTGGGGGGAATTACATCCCCACTTGTCCTCTGAATTGGTGCTTTTAATCAATGATGCAAATTTCCTAGAAGCTAGAAGACTGTATTCAGCCGGAGGGGTGGGCTTTTGTGGATATTCTTCCTGGAACTGTCCCTGGAGCTCCAGTAAAGATCCACTTTTATCTTATCTCCTATACTGAAAGGATCTTGAGTTTCATTGCTAGGCTGAAAGAGGCAGCATTTCAGACAAGTTATTCTCCAGCTGCACTGTTACAAACACTGGAAAGATGAAAGACCGTTCACTTTAAGCACTCAAAACACAGCTCCTTCTACCCATATTCTCCCTACTGGAACTATAGGATCAGTCTTCTCTGTGGGTTATACCCTCACTATCCATTCAAAGTCCCACATAGTCTTGCTTGTCAGGTGCCAAGCTATGGTATCCACCACCCCCCCAGAACCCGGTCCTATCGCCACTTGAGGTGATAGCAGCAGAAGCAAACAAGGTGGTTACTATCACCATTCCAGGGGAACGGCACTGGTGCCAAGTACCCGCTCCGCACTTGCGTCGGCAGGAGTAATGGGTGGGAGCAGGAAGAGGGGGAGGTAACTGCTCTTCTGTTTATGATTTAACAGGATACCTGCAACGCATACACCCCCCGGAGCAAAACATCTGGGTGACCCTGGCTAAGGCAACTGGACAAGATCCCTTATGCCTTAGCACTGCTGCACCTCAGAAGCCATTCACAACGTGTCTGATCGGCATCCCTCTCACCACCCCTGAACTGCCACAGTTATGGAACAGCACCCCAGCCTCCTCAGCCTGCCCAGATACATTGTCTCCCCGTTCTAAATTCCCTGCTTTACCCCCACAGGAACTGCGGATTTTAGGCACCTTGAATGCAGATAGCTGTACCACCTTCACATTTCTCAGCACAAGGAATAGCCCTATGGCTTGGTGGGTCAATGCCACAACACCGTGCTATCCAAGTGTTTCACGCCGGTGTAATTCAATCAGAAACTAAAGCTAACCTTGAGTTTTAGTATACATATGCAACTCCCACAGGGCATTTTCTTAATCTGTGTGGACTGAGCATGGACCAGAGTGCCAATGGCAATTAAAGGTGGTCCATCTACTTTGGGAAAAGTAACCCTCTTTTCTCTAAAGATGGCAATTGCACTATGGAGCCAACAAAACTGAACTCACCACTCTCATACTCACAACATACATGCTTTTACTTCTGCCTGCAGAGATACAGCTGAGTTCTGGAACACTGCCAAGATAATCACTGCCTCTTCATCAGCTCCTGGGCTTGCAAGTGCACAAGGCCTCAGGAGCCTGAACAAACCTGGCTGCTGGTTGGCAAAGTTTAGTAATTCCTTGCGTGCGCATGTCCTGCCCTTACTGTCTTTCAATTTCCTTTAGTTTTGCAGCCGAAATACAGTGCAGCCAGCAGTGAAATGATTCCTCCTCCTTCTCTGCTAGATGTAGCTTCACATTCGTTCAGTATCCAAGGGACAGGATTCACCACGAAGCTTCTCCACGAACTGCTGCTCATACGTGAGTGGGGCCGGGCCAGAAAAGAGCTTGGCTTTTGCCTGGACTCTGTCAGCGCTCATATGGAATCCACCACACGATGGCACTCTCGACTTGCTTTTAAAGAGAACGAGCCGTGCCCAGCTCGAAAGCCTCCCATTTCCACAGCCAAGTTGGAAACGTGCCTGCTCTCAACTCGGCTCTCAGCGCCAAAAGATTGCTTTGATCTTCCCCTTCCAACTGCAAACTCTTATTTGCACCACACTCTAATGGCCTTTGCCCTAAAAATTCTTTCCACTCTCCCAAGAATCTGGTTACAAACTTGAGAACATCTGGAAAAGCAGAGCTCACAAAGATGCCAGCTGAGAAAACTCTTGCTGCTGACAACTTCAAGTGCACCCATCGAGGTACCAGCACACACGCTGCTATCGGCCCTTTCCTTCTCAGCTCTTGCTACCATCCTAACCCTGCAGTCTCACTGAGTCTGCATCCAGTCAGGTCCAGCACCATGAAGGGGAGCTGCTCCCACATGAACGGGACCAGGACAAAAAGCTCAACAGCTTGGCGTTTGCATTCCCACTGACAGTTCAACAGCTCTAAGCCAGAGAACTGCCTATGGGCAAAAGTCTTAAAATTCACTAAGACCAACCAATGTACACATGCAAAGTTGTTTCCTTTGCAAAAGAGAGGAATTAGAAGCCCATCTCCAATGAAATGGCATCCCCTCCTCCAAAATACAGAACATCCAGGGACTGATGCCATGCAAAGGTGCCAGAACACTGTTCCTCGGCATTACCTAGGCTGCTAGGTAGGCTACCCACCAAGACTGAGCAGAGCGGTTGACCTTATCCAAAACGATGGTGTTGCCAGAATTTCAGAAGGCCATTGCTGAGAAGCGGAAACCACCTGCCAAACTGAATCTTTCAAGAGGCCACCTTCCAAAGATGGATTCCATCTCCGTAAAGTGTTCAAATTAAAGCAATGCTTCCACACCAGATAAGTCAGGACAGAAAGTAGCTGGTGCCCCGGACCTCCACTAGGCAGCTTCTTCTCTGCACCTCCAGCGTTGGGGCTGCGTGCTTTCCTTCCCATGAAAAAGCGTTGCCATTCTCCTTCAGGAACTTCCCAAGCCAAACTTGCATACCACCTCCAATATTGCATACGTCCAACAATTACACCTACACAGAAGGGGCCAGGAGAGAAATGTCCTGCTGGACTGTACCTCCCCATGGTACCTTTCCTTCTGCTCCACTGACACTGGCGCTATTGCCTTTGCTTCTCAAGGAAAGGCACTCCGAGTCATTTGGCTCTCTTCTCTCCCTTGCCTAATTTTTCCTAGCCTCCCCTTGCTTTGTTTGCCTTTCTTGCATCTGCCTTCCCTTGCCCTGCCTACATCTTCCTTGCTTTGCTTTGCCTTGCCTTGCCTACCACTCTTTACCTTGCCTTCCATGCAGGCAAAGCAATACAAGGCAAGAGTATGCAATTGGAGACAAGTCAAGGGAGAGGTAGACAAGGCCAGAGCAGTGAGGGGAAAGCAAATGGAGTGGTAGGCAAGAGAAGGTCCAGAAGTTAGAGGCAAGGCTGGGCATAGGAAGGTAAGCCCAGTGATGGGTAGGCCAGGCAGAAACAGGAAGGAGTAGGCAAAGCAAGGCCCTGGAGGAAAGCTGTAGCCAGGTGGGGCATGGGCATAGAAGAGAACTCAAAGCCATGGAGGTTTAGCAGGGCAAGAAGAGGAAACTCTTGGGTTGCCAAGGCAAGGCAACTGCTGGTACGCAAAAGTGGCCAGGAAGGACTGATTTGACTGGTCACCTGCGCCAGCTCTAATCTGCACCTAAAACACTGGGGCTACCTGCTTTCCTTCCAATGCAGAAGAACTGTCATCTTGGTCCCAGAGCCCAGAAGACAAATGTGGATTTCCTGTCCAAAATTCCGTACATGCAAGAATTGCTGCCAGGCAAAAGCTGCTGGGACAGACAGGTCTTGCTTCACGTGACCTCCTATGGGCTTCTTCTTCCATGCTCCTGAAACACTGCGGGTATGTGAAGGCCTTGAAGGCTTCCTGAGGGAAGCAGGCAGGGCAAGGCAAGTTGAAGAAATGCCACAGAAAGAGGGGTCTTGAATTCCAGTTGGGGGAGGGGTGAGCAAGGTCCTGCAAGGCAAGTGAGGCCTTTGAGGGCAACAGAAGGCAACTGCTGTGTTTACAGGGCAAGGCAAGGCAAGGGAGAGGTAGGCAAGGCAATGAGAGTCCTAGAAGGAGAAGGGAAGGCAAGGCTGGGCCTGGACAAATGGGTAGGGAAGTCAAGGTGGGGATGGTTAAGCAAGTCAGTGCAGGGCACCGGAGGGATGGAACAGCTAGAATGGTCACTTAAGTTCATAAAACATAACCCGGCAAATTCTTTGCGCCCATGTCCATGCAGTAGAAGCAAAAAATCAATTGCTGCTGAATTGTGGAATATAGCATGTCTAATGCTGTCTACACCAATTAACAAGTCAGCTATTGCGATGCTGGTAACATTACTAAACTTGGCCAACCAACAGCCAGGTTTGTTCAGGCTCCTGAGGCCTTGTGCACTTGCAAGCCCAGGAGCTGATGAAGAGGCAGTGATTATCTTGGCAGTGTTCCAGAACTCAACTGTATCTCTGCAGGCAGAAGTAAAAGCATGCATGTTGTGAGTATGAGAGTGGTGAGTTCAGTTTTGTTGGCTCCATAGTGCAATTGTCATCTTTAGAGAAAAGAGGGTTACTTTTCCCAAAGTAGATGGACCACCTTTAATTGCCATTGGCACTCTGGTCCATGCTCAGTCTACACAGATTAAGAAAATGCCCTGTGGGAGTTGCATATGTATACTAAAACTCAAGGTTAGCTTTAGTTTGTGATTGAATTACACCGGTGTGAAACACTTGGATAGCACGGTGTTGTAGCATTGACCCACCAAGCTATTGGGCTATTCTTGTGCTGAGAAATGTGAAGGTGGTACAGCTATCTGCATTCAAGGTGCCTAAAATCCGCAGTTCCTGTGGGGGTAAAGCAGGGAATTTAGAACGGGGAGACAATGTATCTGGGCAGGCTGAGGAGGCAGGGGTGCTGTTCCATAACTGTGGCAGTTCAGGGGTGGTGAGAGGGATGCCGATCAGACACATCGTGAATGGCTTCTGAGGTGCAGCAGTGCTAAGGCATAAGGGATCTTGTCCAGTTGCCTTAGCCAGGGTCACCCAGATGTTTTGCTCCAGGGGGTGTATGCGTTGCAGGTATCCTGTTAAATCATAAACAGAAGAGCAGTTACCTCCCCCTCTTCCTGCTCCCACCCATTACTCCTGCCGACGCAAGTGCGGAGCGGGTACTTGGCACCAGTGCCATTCCCCTGGAACAGTGATAGTAACCACCTTGTTTGCTTCTGCTGCTATCATCTCAAGGGGTGATAGGACCGGGTTCTGGGGGGGGTGGGGGTGGATATCATTTTTTCAGCACCTGAAAAGCAGGACTATGTGGGACCTTGAATGGATAGGGAGGGCATAACCCACAGAGAAGACTGATCCTATAGTTCCAGTAGGGAGAATACGGGTAGAAGGAGCTGTGTTTTGAGTGCTTAAAGTGAACGGTCTTTCATCTTTCCAGTGTTTGTAACAGTGCAGCTGGAGAATAACTTGTCTGAAATGCTTCCTTTTCCAGCCTAGCAATGAAACTCAAGATCCTTTCAGTATAGGAGATAACATAAAAGTGGATCTTTACTGGAGCTCCAGGGACAGTTCCAGGAAGAATATCCACAAAAGCCCACCCCCCGGCTGAATACAGTCTTCTAGGTTTTAGGAAATTTGCATCATTGATTAAAAGCACCAATTCAGAGGACAAGTGGGGATGTAATTCCCCCCAGGACAAGCCCCTTCTGTGGAGCTCCCCACCCTTGGTACTAGTTGGACTTGTTGACCAAAATGTATCTGGAAGATCTTGTTGTCAGGCTTGGCTCCCAGGAAGAAGCAAGACAGGAGAGGGGCTTTGTGCCCTCCAGGGCTTGGAGCTCTGCAATGTGTTTGGTCTTTCTGGCTGGGGAAAAACTACTGGCAAGGTCACAAATACAGAAAAGCAAAAAGGCAAAACTCACTTTGGCATCAGAAACAAAGATAAAATTAATGTAAAAAGCAAGCTAACATACATCTGAAAACTTCTCTGCTTTCTTCATCTTCCCCTTACACAAAGAGACTTTTGATTTGCAGGATTTTCGTTTTATCCAAAGGCATTCTTTCCATAGGTGCAAAACCATCCCACAATGATAAGTGAAGTACAGTCAGTAGGGACAATAGGGACTGGCATGGACCGCAGAGGAGTGGAAAGATCATTTCCAGAAGAATAGTTTTATTTAACTGTGGTGAAAAGTGTGAGCTGAGTTTTGTTTAGAATTAAAGAGTGAAGGCAGATCACTATAGCAAATCACAAAACCAAGAAAAGTATGGCAATTACTTCAAGTGATGATTATAAAGAAAGTAGTATTATTAAAAGTTAGAGATCAAGGGATGGAAATATTTTTGCAATTTCTTGTGCTGCTCTAAACCTTATTTTCCTTGTGGGTAGGCTTGTGATCAAGGCTATGAAAACAGCCAAGGTCATCATTTTCAGACCTGTTGAAACATGGTGATTTACACTGGAAGCACTAACAACTCGAGAGAGCTGCTGTAGGAGCTGGCTATTCCACTTTTTATCCTGCAATACCCCAAGACGACATTGTATCTTTCAGCAGATGAACTACACCACACCAGGAGACCTCAGTGAACATGTTTTCATTGTGCTTAGCTGCTTGACAATCTCCCAGGTCCAGGTCACCTGGTTAATTTGCTCTCCAGTTTTCCCTTGAAGGAAATCAGCTAGCTCTGCCCATTGCTCACTAACAGCTCTTCTCCAAAGACAGCACACACCAGCCTGCCCTCTGGAGGTTCTGCTTACTGCAGTTTTCCAACACTATTGCAAATAAACTTTTTGCGTTCTGTCATCCCCAAAACTTGCAGCACATGCCTTTGAAGATTCATAGAACGAAATCTCCAGTCTAGAAGACTGAATCACAAATTATATGTTACATTTTGGTTGGATAAACGTTAAAAGCAGCAACTTGGAAGGCTACTCCATACTGTGGGTGTACAGAATTTAACACTACAAATTCACTTGCTACTAGAGCAGGGCTGAAAGCAAACCAGAAAACGACTTGCTGGTAGCAAATCATGAATAGTTGCTTGGATTTCTGCATCTCCTCTTGGAATTTTAACTCTGGCATGTAGCCACCATGTGGTATCAAAAGCCTAATAGGCAGGTTTTCTTGATTCCTATCTCAATTCTGGGCCTTCCACTCCCCAAGGTCACCTACCTGCTGTTTTCAATTATCTCATCCAGACGATTTCCTGTTTTATTAATTAGAAGGCTCATTACCACATTTGTGCATGCTTGGGGAGCAGTCTCAATCAGTCCATTTCTCATAGTAACAGATGCTCCCAGTAAAAATTGCTGTTTCCATCCCGTTTTCTTTCATTCACTGGGTACAATTTCACAGGTCACACCACAGGCACTCAGAGCATGGTTAATTATTTCCTGTGGGGTATTTGGCACCACATCCCTGAGCAGCCAAGGCAAGCAAATTAGTACCCTGTGCATTAATTTCAAGTGCATTCTGCTCAAAAGAATTTGGCTGCAACACCAAGAATGTCTTTGAATTTGCTGCATCCAGAGTTATAACTGAGAGTTTGAGATCACTTTCAAAATCATCAGCAGGAGTATCAGCAAAAACCAGACTAAATATCAAGCGACAGCACAACACAGTTCATTGACAAGAATCAATGAACTGTTGCTTAACGAGCAGTTAAGGCATACCAAGGAAAAACAAGCAACAACAAAGCAAATAAAGTCCAGGAAATCAAAACAAAAGTGAACCAGGAACTCTCTCTCTCTCTCCCTCTGTGTGTGTGTGTGTGTGTGTGGGTGTGCGCACGTGACAAAAGGACAGTGAGGTAAGGATAAAAAGGTACATGGCCTAAAAGTTGACCAGCACTTTCACTTTACTTATACTTAAACATTTGACAAAGGAATAACACTTCTATTTAACTTCACTTCTAACTTAGGACAGAACCTCACTTACAGGCCTAACTTTCTGAGATCTCAGATTGCAGTGTGGCGGCAGCAGCCACAAATACCTGCCTTTGCAACATCATATTGGTCTTCAGCTGTTCTATGGCCTTGTCTTGTTCCACTCACTGCTTTTCAAGCTCTGTGTTCTTTTCAGCTTCTACTTTGTAAACAAAGAACAGACATTCAGCCAGGCATCCAGCATGAAGAAGAAGACGCTTTTCAGAGCGTGTTTGAGGAGTTGGCACAACATCCCTGCAGTCTTTTAGCACTCCAGTGGCGTCTTCAGCCTCCTGTGGTTTGGGCCCAATACTTGGACAAGTTTCCAGCTTGCCCCACAATGTGCTCCACGGTTCCTGCATCCACTCCAGTCGCTCCACTAGCAGAGTCACAGCCTGAGGTTCCTTCTTACAGAATATCTCGACCAATGCACTACGACGTGGTCACAGCAGCAGAAATAGCAAAGACTTTCTTCTACGGGTATTCTCCAGTGATACCACAAACACAAAGGACTGAAGAGTTTTTTCTAACTGAACTGTAAAAAGATGATTACAATGTACACATTGTGCCACTCCAAGTGTATAGCACCAGTCACATCACAGACCCAGAAAAATGCCATGAAGTTCCCGCATACAGCCGGGCACCTGGACTAAATCTTGACCTTCCATATGCCACACACTCACACGGAACAGCGTCTCTCAGTGCAGCTACCAGCTTCACTCTCTTGGTGCAGCCCTGCGCTTAGCTGATTGAGCCCCATTCTTTTCACACACACACACACACACCCCCACCAACCCACCTACACATCCACATCCACACAATCACAGCCACCAGCCTCTCTTTTTGAAGCTCTGTGTTTCACTCTCTTGGTGCAACTATGCGCTCCACTGCCCAAGCCCTGTCTGGTCTTTGCATCAATTTTTGTGCTCTGGGCGTCCCATCATCCTCATTGCCGTTAATGTTATGGTTCTGGAGGATGCCTGTACACAAAAAATCTGAAACACAGTTGTGATTGGAAAGCAACTTGATCTTCTTAGTTGCTGTAGCCAATAATACATACCAACTCCTGGATTCTTGAAAAGCCACTGAGCAGGAGAAAGAGATGGAACATGGTGCTCAGGGGGGAGGGGGAGGTCAGCTGTTCATCTTCAGGGTGTCCCCTGGACCCAAGAGGAACACTTCATGTCCTCCTCTCCCCCTCCACCCCAGAACCCCACCTTATCTGTCCTCCTCCTGGAATGGTGGAATTTTTTCCAGTTACCGTGTCATCTCATGCTTGACCAGAGTGTGAGATGGGGCCACAAATGGCTCATGATAGCACCTCCATGCTAACAACAGCCCCATTATGCATTGTACATCTTCCACAGCTTAACTTCCCATTGACTGACCAACACATTCTTTTTCTTTCGGGTCAAGTTCCAACCAGTTCAACAAGAAAGTTTTCTTCATTGTCTTTTCTTCATTATCTCGTGGACGTGCACAACAGCACAGGACCAAATATGGCAGGGCCTTCGACATGAATTCCATCCCAGACACAAGCAGTAAGCAGTTCTAGGGTAGGGAATGGGCATGAAAGGGAATGCACAGCAATGGTCTTTTAGCAAGGCAAGACAAGTGAGGGGCACGTTCATGGACTACTGGCAGATGGAAGCGGCCAGGAAAGACTGATTTGACTGGTCTTGCTCTCACCTGCGTCATCTCTAATCTGCACCTAAAACACTGGGGCTACCTGCTTTCCTTCCAATGCAGAAGAACTGTCATCTTGGTCCCAGAGCCCAGAAGACAAATGTGGATTTCCTGTCCAAAATTCCGTACATGCAAGAATTGCTGCCAGGCAAAAGCTGCTGGGACAGACAGGTCTGGCTTCACGTGACCTCCTATGGGCTTCCTCTTCCATGCTCCTGAAACACTGCGGGTATGTGAAGGCCTTGAAGGCTTCCTGAGGGAAGCAGGCAGGGCAAGGCAAGTTGAAGAAATGCCACAGAAAGAGGGGTCTTGAATTCCAGTTGGGGGAGGGGTGAGCAAGGTCCTGCAAGGCAAGTGAGGCCTTTGAGGGCAACAGAAGGCAACTGCTGTGTTTACAGGGCAAGGCAAGGCAAGGGAGAGGTAGGCAAGGCAATGAGAGTCCTAGAAGGAGAAGGGAAGGCAAGGCTGGGCCTGGACAAATGGGTAGGGAAGTCAAGGTGGGGATGGCTGAGCAAGTCAGTGCAGGGCAGTGGAGGGAAGGAAGGCTGAAGGAAGACTACAGAGGGGGCAGCAGGGCAATGCAAGGGGTGGGTAGAGAAGCAAAAGGAAAGGAATGGTCAGGAATGGCAAAGAAATGCAAGGTTGAGTAAGAAAGGCAATGTACAGGAGGGGGAGGCAGTCCAGTGTGTGTGCTAGGAGGAATATCCATGCGTGGCAAGGCCAAGAGTAAAATAAAAGAGAAGGCAAGGTGGCAGATGGGTGAGTTCAGCTGAGAAAGAAAGGAAGAGCATAGCTCCAGTTTGTGTGTGAAGTTTGCAGGGTGTAAAGCAAAGGAAGCTCTCATTTGATTGTGGAGCAAATGGACGTTTTCTAACTTAAGCACCAAGGTCCAAGCAACCTTCTCCTGCTGGTACACCTGTGCATGCGAGGTGCAGCCAGAAACTTCTCAGTTTAGATTCAGACTGCAAGTGGGACACAGAATATGATGGTGCAAATAGCTGGGAAGGAGAGCGTGTGGCGTCGGCACGTTTCGACAGAAGCACTCATCTGTGCGAGAAGGAGATGGACATATGGGACTCCGGCAATGCGACAATACACTCAGCTGAGAAGCAAAGTGCAGAGCTTCAGAGCGTGCTCTGGAGAGGAAAGGCTGCAAGGAAAGGGCAAGGGGGCAGGTCAGAGAAAGTGCTTTCTCGTGGCCCATTGAGCCACGGTGGAACTGCTCTTCACTTTCACTAAGGACTCTGCCATCCTGAGAGCCTGTGCTTTTACGTGTAGCTGAGAAGCGAAGTGAGAATCACCTGTATGTCTGGCAGAGTTTGTAGGCTGCAAGGGGAAGCCAGGCCTGGATTTTGGCTGTGGCACTTGTGGCAAGGAAGCAGCTGCTGGATGTTTCAAGCTTTTTGGGATCTGTGAGAGTGAAAAACTACGCTGGTACCTAATTAAACAAATGATTGTTGACCATCTGGCAGATTCTAATTACAGAAAGCAGGATGCGGACTTTCCCCCTTTCACCCCAGGATTTTTGCCTTTTCATTGAGCAATCTTTTTGGAGGATACTGTGAGATGCCTTGCCTTGAAAACTGCAAGTGCCTTCAGTTCACCCTCTAAGAAACATGGAAAACAACTCAAGTCAATTTCAGAATTGCCCTGAGCACAGCTGCTCTTTCAGTACCTGAAATTACCATTGAAAATATTTGCAACAACCACCACTTTATGATGCAAATATGTGAAATACAGCAGCAGCTTCATCTGATTCTCACCGGCATCATTGGAAGTTTTGCTGTTTGCGGAAACCGGAAACAGATCAAACACGAGGCGCTTCGTAGTCCAAGCTCACTGACCTTCGTGCAAAGAGCACTCGATTTCTTCAATGTACCATTGCAACATTCAGGAAAATGGAAGTGTCTGCACAGGAAAATGAAGTCTTGTTCTTCACAGGGGCACAAAACCTTTCCAGCACAGAGAGTCTGGGAGTAATCCATCCCACCTCAGCGTACCACTGCTGGCCAAAGAGCTACACCATGCTTGTGTCCATGATACTCTCAGGGCTCAAGGCCCCACAGAACTCCCCACCTTACAGACACACAGGGAAAGCCCACTGAAAGTACAGTCCTCCTGCACTTCAGCTTCAACAAGCTCCCGTTTGTTTCCCTCCCAAACTTGTCATAATCACTGGCTGTCCTTCAAATCTCTTGGGATTGCCATAAATTAAGGAGCCCTCCACTCCGGTGTCATTTAGCGATTTTACAGTTTGTGAGAACTGGTTTTTGCAAAATATCTGAAGCTCTGCATGAGGTTTCCGGTCCTTTTGCGCCGGATCACTTGTCCTCCTGATGAGTTGTCTTGGGGATGAGTTGTCTTTGGGACCACATGGTGGTAGCACTAAAAGGGAGAGAGGGAGAGAGAGGGAAGGAAAAGAAGGGAAGGAAACAAGGGAGAAAAGATTTTATGTTTAGGAATCAATGTGAAGTAAGATTTCAGAATTTGGTGAGAAGCAACTGAAGCTGTGTTAAAAAAAAAAAGTTTCATGGTGTGATTTCAGTAGAATTACCAACACTAAAATTCATGTGACTACTGGTATAAGCTACTACATTTTCTACTCTGATATTATTACAAACAGTTTTTAAACATAGACAACCTTGGCCAATATAGATTATTACAGTTGTAGGGTTAACTTTAGGATGAACTTCAAAGTGGCAAACTTTTTGGTCAGTGTCTAAACAAAAAGCATGGTTATTTTCACAGATGGTGCTCCTTTCACAAACAATTCCTAGTTGTTCCCACACAATGCAGGATTCCAGGTCCAGTGTTTGCCATTAATCATTCACCTTTTGGGCCCATGCTCTATGCTTGAAAGGATAGAATATAGTCCCATTGTTGTTCACTGTGGCCTAATGTGAAAACAGGGTAAAGACACCAAGTATTGTGAATGGTTGACACATAAGCCATGACAGTGTTATTAACAGGATGATAGGTAAGATTTACCAACTTCTACCAGGATTGGAGGTTCTTTTCAAGATTGTTAGCACTATCCTAAATTATTTTTCAGGTTTTTGTTAAATGCTGTTGCATTTTTGCTAAATTAAAACTTGTAGCAGCTAATTGGTTTAAGAATACCTCTGAGTCTATGCTATTTAGAACCTCCAATCCAGTTCCCAAAACACCAGTTTGTTCTCTCGGTATTTTCCTCCAGGAACATCTACGTAACCAGGTGGTGCATCCTTCACGGGAAGTGCATAAAAAGGGAGAACGGGCAGGTTGAATTTCCAAGATATTATTTTGCATCAGCAATTCAACCTTTCTGAGAGGCCATTCTGGTTTTGTTGTTGGCCAGTGTTTCCAATTACAAAAGGTCCAACCTCATAAATCCTTGGTTGAAGTGCTAGTTTGGGAGGAATTGTAGGCATCCAAATTTCTATTATGAAATTTTTTTTAATATCTGGTGTTATTTTCTTTACACATGACCTTATGGGAGAATTTTACTGTGTGAAATTTTACCAACAGTTCAAATTTTGGGTTCTGCACGGTAGGATAGGGCCATGTGGTCCCATACCATAGCTGTTTGCTGGTTCAACAAGGGATTCAGTCACTAGTTGGCATTTGATATGACTGTTGTCACTTTGAGTAAGGACAAAAAGAGAAGCTGTTTTCTCATCGTTTAAAACAAGGGAAATTTCTCTGCCTTGGTGTGTAAGTATTGCAACAAGCGTTGGTTTGGTTACACATTCATTTGGAATTTCTGAGTTAAACCTAATAATGTTGGTTGGGGTTTTGGGTCAGGTCTCCAATTGCACACCACAGAGAAAAAATTAACTATAGTAAAATTGAAGCAGAAATCACTCAGCTTTTTTTTTACAAGATTTGGTAACCTTTACATTAATGTCACTCAGATTCTCAGAAGTATTGTTGCCAGTAAATTTCTGTGGGCAACACAAGATAAAAGTATCTTGTCTAATACATTTCTAATCCTTCAGAGGATATACGGCTTCCAAAATGCCAGGGTGAATTTTGGATGTCATCTTGAAATGTAAAAATTGCCAAAAACTGGAAGAGAAGAGGACTTTCCATATTGAAAACCAAATTCCACTTTTCTGCATCCCACTTGAATTTTTTCGTCAATGATACCGGGTGAGGTTCTAACTCACTCATTTTTATCCCAGACCCACTCAGCTGAATGGTAAACTTTGTTATCATGCATTATGACTACAGCCAAATTTGGATGGCTATCTTTGGGATCGTTTCTGAAAGAGCTAGAATATCCTATAAGGGTTTGAGACCAAGGCCATTCAGTATGATTTTGGTTACAGGTAGGAGTTGTAATGCAGAAAAGTACGAGTAACTTAAAATTTTGTAGGCCATGTTCAGATTTGAGTCTTCAATTTTTATTCCTGTTTCTTCCATAGAAATTCTTATAGTCCCATGGGGTTCTTCTGCAAAAACAAAAATAAAAAACTTGCCCTTTTTTAGGCAAAAAGGAATTAAAACGATGGAACAATCCAGGGGGTATTAATCCTATGTTCCTTCCTTGGGGTATTGGTGGCTATCCATGTATCATAATTGGATGAGCCCCTTTTAAATACATGTTATCAGCTCTGCCAAATTCAGGACTGCAGCAGTCAGAGGGTCAGTATTGGCATTTAGCCTTCGAAAATCAACTCTAAGTTGCCACTTCCCGTTAGGATCTTTTACTGGCCATACAGGGGAGTTGAAAGGAGAATGACTATTTATCACAACTCCCTCTTCTTCCATTTCTTGCGTCACTGGTTTTCTACCTTCCTTAGCTCCCAAAGGAGGGGGATACTGCTTGACATTAGTGTTCTTGCTAAACAATAGTGGTGGAGCTTCTTGTAACAATCTGATGCTCAGTTGGGGTATCCCAAAAGAGCATAGTAGTCCTTCTGTATCCTCCCACTGTCTTCCCTTAAGGACATCTATCCTTAACAAGTTAAAAGGAATATTGCCAATCACCATTACAATAGGAATTGAGCTCTCTTCCCCCGGCAGGGTTAATTTTACTGGAGCGACATTCATGATTTCTGTTGATCCCAAAGCGTTTAGCACAGATAGATTTTAAGGGAGAAACGTGCCATACTTCTTGGCATCCTCCTCAAGTCCAGGCAGAAATCTGTGTACCTGTATCAATTCCAAAGGTCACTGGTGCTTGTTTAGGTCCCATGATAGCAGTGATTAACACATCTCCTTTTTCTGTTTTAGTGAGCTGTTGAATAGAAATCCTTTCTCTATTTCCCCGCCCAGCACTAGGAAACGGAGAGTCTAGTTTCCCGGTTTGAGGGGGAAAAGTTTGCTTTGATGTTTTGTCTGCACCACCAACGAAAGGGGGGCAGAAGCCGTGGCGGGTGCACTTTCTTTCACAGGAGAAAAGGGATGCGGTTTTGGCACACGCCACCAGTTTGCTCAACTGATCTCAAGGTAAACCATCCACTAAATCTTTAGGAATTCTTTTTTTAAGCCTAACCACCACCAATCAAGTTGGACCAAAACCGATTTAGGTTGTGACTGTTCTTTGGCAACATCTGCAGTTCTGCTGGGATGGGGGAGAGCATTTTTAACTCCTGCATGTTGGATGCCACTTGATCTTTCTTCTAAAGGCTTCACAAGATAATATTTTCTCCCGTAATCAATTCATTCTTGTGCTACCTCCCCCCATGTCCAGACTTTAGGTTTAGGCTGAGGTCTGTTACCTAGTGGGGCTGGTATTGAAAAGTCAGAGGAATTTCCCTAAGAGTCTGTAATGGTACTGCCTTTATTTTTGCTATTATCACTTCCGCGCATAAAATTCTCTAACTTTTCCACAGGACCTAGTGATGCTGTGGTTCTCTGGAGACTTATCCCTGTGGCTTTAAGTGACTCGGGGAGCCCCCTTATTAAGGGAGTCATCATTTCAGGGTTAACAGGCAACATCATTGTTGATTCGCATCCGGGAATTAATTTTCTCTCATGCATCATTTGTAGGCAAGCAGCTTTGTGTATACTTCCTAGTAATTGGTCAGCTGTGCCTGTTATTGCCCAAGGAGTCTCCCTTATCCAGAGGGTTTAACCCTCCAGCCCAGTAAGCGGCACGCTGAGTTAAGGACCATAGGGCCCAGCGATCACCTGGTGTTAAGAAAACTCCATGGCCCCAGCAACTCTCAGCTTCCTTTTCGCTCAGTTGAATTTGGTCATCCCCAGTTAAAGACATATGCCACACATATTCTGTTTCAGATTCTTTGATAAGATGGCCATATTCCTTTTTTAACTTTGCCAGTTCCGTGGCAGAAGAGGGCGTTTCCTTGGTAGTTATATGGGGGTCTGTAACTTTATCAGGAAGAGAAGAAAATTCTGTTTTGATTAATGGTCTTAAATGAGGGAGATTTTTATCAAGTTTTTTCATCTGTTCCAATTCCCTTTGTGGATACATCAGGTTAATTTGGCGGGTAACCCTTTCCTCAGGTTCTGACGATACTATATCCTGTGAACTAGTGTTCTGTGAATTAGTGGTACTGGTAATACGATTTACTTCAAGAGCAACTCTTAATGGATGGATTTCTTCCTCCTCACACTCCAATTCCTTTTCTAGATTGGAAATTGTTGCTTGGTGACAGTACACCAGCTTTTCTAAGGATTCTATGGTTTTTTCTTCATTACTACGCTGCCTAAGACGGTCTTGAACAGCTGCAACCGAGCTGGCACCCAAAACAGAGCAGACTATTGCCCTGGCTTTTCCTGGCAGTAAAAGCTTAACCTTAGCCTCATTTTGCAGTAAAGAAATTCAGTCCATTATACTCTGCAGATTTTTCCAGTTGTCTTGAGCCCAATCTTCCCCAATCGGAGAGGGTCGAGCACCATATTTAGCCAAAAATGCAAAGAATAAATCTCCATCATTAATCAACTGAGAATCTCTATTCTCCTGTTTTTCACTCATCATTTTATCTATGCTGACGCAGAAACAAAACATTCTCAAAAACCAGTCTCAGAAACAAAAACAAGTACCTCAAATTCACTTCAGAAAATTAGGCCCCAAAACCAATCTTCACTTGAGAAAGACAGGTCTCAAAAATAACCTCAGAAACAACAACAAGCAACCCACATTCACTTGAGAAAGTTAGGCCCTCAAAACAATCTCCACTTGAGAAAGTCAGGCCTCAAAAACAACCTCGGAAACAACAACAAAAAAGAACCAACACAAAATTACTTGAGAAAGTTAGGCACTTGCCAACGGCCACTTTTACTCTTCCTCAAGTCACTAAAATAAAAATTCAACATTCTTTTTTTTTTTCCACTCTAAGTTCCGATAGCCAGAATCCAAACAGAGTCCTCAAAAAATCAGTTTGGAGGGCTTTTACCCCTCTGGTTCTATCAGGATCCTGTCCGTGATGCCAATTTAATGTCACAGTCCACTCATAAGCGGATGCGTGATTGTTCGTTTCAGCTATGATCTCAGAGTGCAAAACAAAAAAGTATAGCAAAAGTAATTCAACAAGTCAAGGGAGTTAAACTTCAATCCAAACAGAAACTCTCTCTATTGTGCCTATAAAGCAGCTTGCCATAGAAAGAGAGAAAATAAAGGAAAAGATAGGGAGGAAAGGGAGGAAAAGGGGGTTTATAGCTACCACCTCAGGTCCACAGATGTCCAGCATCTCTGGGGGTCCTGGTCCAGAAGGCGTTCCTCTGCCTCTGTCTTCAATGGATGTGATTTCACGGTGGGTAAGATCTTCAGAGTTCAGTTGTTCCAGAGCTGTCTTTTGTGTTAGTCCATACACCTGGTCCCCCCTTGTGACCTGACTTTGCTCCCCCTTAATTCTTGTGAAGATATGCCAAACTCTACCTGGCAGGCCACACATGCCAGGAGAGGAATGTCTGAGGCGCGGTCGGCTTTGGAGGCAGAGAGTCTGTGCTCTCGTCGTGCTCTATGGATCTTTTACAATGGTAGGGACGTGGGGACAGGTGCAAAGCCTTCATTCCGTACCAACTTTAGCAGGCACAGCATTCTTGGCGTAAGTCCTGCACCTGTGGTTTCTGATGAGAAATGTTGAGACAGAACTCGATTCTTTGACTGATTCTTACACAGCATCTTTGGACACACTGCATGGTCAGAGCTGCTCTGCCAGTTGGTGGTGGCTGGGTCAGCTTTCCGACCGAGGGGTGAGAAGCACTGACCACAGCAGGACGAGCTCGCGGCCAGGGGAGTAGGGCATGTGGGATTGGGGATCCAGGCTCTGAGCCACCGAATAGCCCCTGGGAGGAAGGATACTAACATCTAGGCTTCTCTCATTAGGAAATAAGGTTCTGTAAGGAATCATAAAAGGCGCTCCAATACGGAGAATGTGTTGCAATACTTTTAAGCTGCACTGACTCTCCGGGATACCTCCAGGGGAAGAGCGCAACTTTCAAGTGGGGGGAGGACAAGCCAAAGGTGAAGCAGCTGCAGTGGGGGACTCGGCTGTTGGGGTGGTAACTGTAGACACAAGTCCCGAACTGAGTGCTATGTCGTTAGTAATTTTTTGGTTATTTCATCCCCTTTTCTGTAGCTGCCTCCCACAACTTGACAAAAGAAGCAGCCTGCATATCCTTTCTCTTCCCACTTTCTTCTTTTTAAGGCGTCCTGCACCACCCTCCAAGTATTCATCAAAGATTTGGCAGTTTCATAGCCCCAGGAAGCAGAGTCAACGATAAGTTGTCCCGCTCCCTTCCAGATCATCACAGCAAAGGCATTTCCAGAGCCAACCTCTAAGCCCAGGCTCCTATGCCACAACAGCAGGGCCCTCAATAAGGCCCTCCATGCAAACAGCACAGTCTTTTCCTGGCTAGAGAAATGATACACCATATCTGGGCTGTCTCCAGCAGCTCACCTGCCTTCCAGGTGTCTAAAAATCTGGTTGGGACCCGAGCAGAAACCTCCCCTCTCACGCTTCGCTGGGCTCCATCTCCGCAGTGCATCATCCACGTATTGTTTTAAATAAGTTCCAATTATGGAACACTTGTCCTTTCTTTATGCTCGTGACCCAGAATGCTATTTTTAGAACTTTGATGGTTTTTGGGGGGTTTTTTGGTTTTTTTGTTTCTGGTTTGTTTTGTTTGGTTTTTTGTTTGTTTTTTGGGTGCTTTTTGTGGGTGGGGGTTTTTTTGTTGGTTTGTTTGGGGTTTTTTTGTTTGTTTGTTTGTTTTTGGGGTTTTTTTTTGCTTGTTTGGGGTGTTTTTGTTTTTTATTTTTGGGCTTGAGAGGCAAAGGGAAAGGCAGAAAATAGAGATTTTGGCAAAAAAAAGTTTCAGTTGACAGAAAACAGAAATCTTCCCAAAATGTTTCTGACTACTTCCATTCCAGAATCTTAGGTAATCTTAGTTCTATTCCTGCATTACAGTGCTTTCAGACAAGAATCATTCTATTCCAGAAGGTGCAGAGGTGTAGAATGGGACTGTAACTCTTAGGTGTCCTCTCTGTTGGAGAAGAGTCTCACTAAGATGCACAAAAAATGGAAAAATCTGTGTTTTTCCAGGCATATATGCTTTAAAGCAGATGTGAATTCATCTATATATTCAAAGAGTATTTATTAATGTGATTTCATACTAAATTTCCAGGTGGTGTTACTAAACTAAAACTAAACTAAATACTAACCATCATTTTAATGATAGAGTTAGTGTCTATTTGATGCTTAATGAGAATAGCTCTTTGTAGTCCTTCCCTTGCTGACATCAGTAGCTTTTGTATTTTCCTGGTTGTGCTGGTGGCTATACATTGGTTATGAATAGAAGGAAAGAAGTTTTAGAGATATGCTGCAAGTAAGCAGATTGGTAGTTCTGGTTCCATTTCTCATTGTCTAAGAAGAACTCCAATTATTTTTGGGCTTTTCCTAGACCTCTGACTAGGCTAGTGTTAGTCTTTGATTGACCCAGCAAATTTTAGGCTACTAAGCTTGACTAATGGATGTCAAGGAAAAAGTCTCAGAGCTTAGCTGGTTCGTGTGTCAGCAGCTTCTCAATAGTAAGAGATTGATGTTCTCAAGTTTGTGACTTCAGCTACCCGATTACACTCACTCCAAAAGAGGGTGAGAAGGTTGGTTCCCTAAATGGTGACATAATTCTTGCTGCTGTTTGTGACTGTTTTGCATGACTGGTGTTTATTACAGAAGGTTGGATGAAATTGCGTGCATGTGGTCTTGGGGAAAAAGAAGATTCTTGAGTCAATTGCATGTAGGCTTTGATCAAACTGAGATGGTCTTCAAGGACTGGAAACTTAAAAGACAGGAATTCTTGCTAGTTTCAGTTCCATTTTTAGACTCAGCAAACAGAATGTTAAACCTCCCCCAGCAGGGAGGAAAATTGAATTTTACTTCCTCCTTCTTAGAAAGAAGCTCATGAAAAGGATCAGAGCAGGCTGTTAAAGCCGAAGAGCGTCATGACAAAGACCAATCCTATCCTCTTAGTATTACTCTTTGTAATTGGATTTGAATGAAATGTGTCAAATCTGTGTTCCTGAGTATCCCATCAGTATGAGGTACTTCAGCTGCTGTACATCTCTCCTAAAGCTAAAAATAGAATCCAAATAGTCTTGACTCCATGGTCACAATTCCCTCTGTGACGTTGGCACGTGAGAAAGGTGCAAGAAAGTGTATCTGTAAATTACTTCAATCATCTATCTAAATCACTAGTCATTGATTTCCTGTAGATTTAAGGAGGTCAGTTGCCCATATCTTTCAGAATTTTTGGTCATGTTTTTCTTGGGATTCTTTTAATCTTTCCCCATTAGTTCAGTGTCGGCTCTGAATCCCTTTCTCACATTTGAAGGACCTCGATAGCCTGGAAATGTGGGGTTATTTTTATTTGTCACGTCATTATTCTCTTCCAAGGGTTGTTTGCCTCAAGTCTCATTTCTGCTGATTTTCTGCTAGTTTGTTGAACTAGGGGCACGTCGGAGGGAGGCAATGCACTCTCCGATGAGGTCGGCAAAGCTCTCGTTTATTGATTATACAATTATGCTTTTATAGACAACATAATTAACTCATGCATATTGCAAAACTATAGCTCATCATTGGTTAGCTCTGATTGACGTTTTTACAGTCCTTTCTGGCATCCTGTTGCTCTCCTCCCTGATCTCTGGCATCCTGTAGTCCTCCTCCCTGGTTTCTTCCCTGTTCTTGATGTTTCCTTTTTGTTCCGCTGGATGTTTCACAATGCTTCTTCAGCATTGTACAAGCTCTCCAAGGACAATCCGCCCTTCAGTCCTCTCTCACGTACCCATCTCTGAATATATGGATCCACATTTCCCCCGCTTTCTTTTACAAGCGCTATGTTTGCATTCGGAATGCGTTTTTCAATGCACCCCAATACAATGTTTCCAACAATGATGAATCCCAATACAATCACAATCCACCGCAACGCTTCAATGATCAAACCCTTAGCCCATTTTCCAATGCCCAGTCCGTCCAACCACCCCCAAACATCCCATCCCTCCTGTTCCTTTAGTTTGTTCAGGTTATTTTTGATCTCCTTTATTTTGGCGTGGATGGATGTGGAGTGATTCGTCAATTCCATGCAGCACATACCCTCGAACTCTTCACATCCGTGGCTTTGGGCTAAAAGCAAAAAATCAATTGCTGCCCTATTCTCTAATATTGAGTGTTGTGTGCTATCCATATCACTTGAAAGCATATCTAAGACTTGCGACGTTTTGTTAATTTCATTTCTGGCCCAGCATGCTATTTGTTTAGCTAGATTCAGCGCTTTCATTGCAGAGCCCCCTGGAAGCAGTGTAGATGTAATTACTCCCCTCAAAGTGGACCAAAAAATAGGTTCACCCACATCAGTGCACTTCAGGTCATGCACACCTCGTTTGCTCCTTGAGGCTTTTGGCTCTGCCCACCGCATTAACTGAGTAAGGTTAGGATGTAACAGCACTAATTTCCCTAGAAAGCACGGTCCTCCCTCCAGCCTTTTTGGAACCCCGTTCCATGCCCGGTCCCCACAGATAAAGAAAATCCCTGGAGGAAGTCCATGTGGCTGTGTAATGTTTCTAGCATTGCACTGAGTGTATTTAACAGCAGATTCTATCTTATCACTACCTTCCCATTCTAAAGTTCCCCATGTTTTTCTTTCTTGATTTATGTTAGTGATACTGTGTGGCTCAAATTCTACCCATCCTGACTGATTTACACATCCAAACAGCTCTAATTCTTCCGGATCGTGGGGTAATGTCGCATTTAAACTGTGAATGATACGACACTGCCACTCCCCGTCTTTCTGTAACTCTGTCATCTCTGAGCCTCCTAATTGACTTACATTCATTGTTAGTACAGTTTTATTTTTCACCCAACCCTCAAACTCCTTGGCCTGCCACACGGGAACGCCCACCAAACATGTTCTGAACGGTGACTCAGCTGATCCCAATGACAGGCAAATTGAGGATTGATTGGCCATGTTTGCAATTGTCACCCACATATTCTGTCGTGGTTTAACAAACTGAGTGATCGAATACACCTGCAACACCATCGTCGTCATCACTCCCAGCACCACCGTCGTCCTCATGATGCTGGGGTGCTGCTCGAATTCACTTTGCCGGTATCCACAGGTTTCCTGTTGGAGCAGAAACACTGACATACCCTCGGCCCCAATACAGTACTGGAGCTGGCCCTTGCCATGTCCCTGTACTGGGGTCTCGGTAATGTACCCATGTTGTCCCCACATTCCTCTTTTTTGTTTCTCCCTGGTGCACTAAAGCAGGCGGCTCTCTCTCATCCCCAAATATACATAGGTGATTTATCACAAACAGTGCTTTACTTAACTTAGTGTGTACATCTGTCTCATCCTCTTGTTTCTTAAGATACTGCTTCAATGTACGATGTGCCCTCTCCACTATGGCCTGCCCCGTAGGGGAGTAGGGTATACCCGTACGATGTTGTACCTCCCACTTCTTTAACCACTTCTGCACCCTCTGGCTAACATAAGCCGGACCATTGTTTGTTTTAATCTGTTCAGGCACTCCCATTACTGCAAATGCTGAGGATAGGTGCCTTATAACATGCCCTGCCTTTTCCCCTGTCTGTGCTGTCGCCCAAATATACCTGCTAAATGTATCTATGCAAACATGTACATATTTCAACCTCCCAAACTCCGGTACATGTGTAACATCCATCTGCCATATCTCATTCTGTTTCAGCCCTCGAGGGTTAACTCCTACACCTAATCCTATTCCTTCATTATGCTTACTACATACTGGACACGCTCTGACAATTGCTGTGGCTTCCCCCAGCGGCAACCCTGTCTGCCGTGCTAACCCTTTAGCATTCATATGGTACATTTCATGAACCTGGCGAGCCTCCTGAAATTTTCTACTATCCTCTGTTATTGCTGCCGTAACCAAATCATCTGCTCTTTGATTCCCTTCTCTCAATCCCTCTATTCCTTGATGGCTCCTTATGTGCATAATAAAATATTCCTCCTCTCTCTCCTGAATCGACTTCCTCAGACCCTGTAACAACATTCCCAGTACCTTATTTTTCACATCCTTTATCATAGCCTGCTCAATCCTTTTTACAATTCCTACAACATACAGTGAATCCGATACCACGTTTACCCATTGCTTAAACTCACACATCACCCAAACCACTGCTCTCAGTTCTAATGTTTGCAAACTATCTTCCTCCACTGCATCTAGGATCTTGTGCTGCCATTGGCCTGAGTCATTCTGCCACGTAGCAGCAGCCTGCCTAGAATTCTTTCCTGCATCTGTAAATACCGTAACTGCATCCTGCAACGGCTGCTTGCTCAGCTTACTCCTTTCTACCCACTGCTGCTTTTCCATCCACCTTTCTATCTGCTTGTCAATTTGCTTCAGATGCACTCGTCCCTCTGCTTCTAAAACCGCTTCTTGTATTTCTGGACTCTGTTTAATAAACCATTCAAGTCGTTCCTGCTTTATAGGTACCCAAATCTCCTTCGGCTCTTTCCCCGTGATCTGCACTGCTCTTTCCCTGCCAAGTTTTATTGTCTTTGCTAGTTTCTCTACCAACTGTTCCACAGTTTTCCCCTGTGTTAGAGGCGGTACCACCCACTCTATCGTCACCCAACCTCCCTCCTCCCCCGCTTTCTTTTGACCCAGTGCCCCAATCAGGTGCCCCTCAGCTAGCCAAATGGCCAGCTCTACCGGCACCGTAGGATCCCATCTTTGCACACAGCCGTGTGCTATTCTGTCAGCAATATCATTTAACGCAGTTTCCTGTTCTAACGACAACGTCACTGGTCTCGCTGGATCTCCGCCCTGCAGCAAGGGAAGAAGGGGAGTAAGTAAATGATTGAGTATCTTGCGCTCAGGAAGGGGTGGCATCGTCGCCACAGTCGCTTCCGTCGTCTTCACTGTCATCAGGAGCAGCACCAAGGGAGCGAGACACTGCCTTGGTGCATTTTGCTGGAACTCACTGTGTACCTGTGGATGTAAGCACACATGCATATTTTCTTTTTTAGGTTAACAGGTTAACATCTGAGCTTTGTCATTACATGTTATTACACACTCAATTGTGAGTTTTGCATTATAAGCAAAGGTGATCAAGGCAACAGGTACAACTACTAATATACATAAGAGAAAGACAACAGTATTTTAAAAGTATACAGATTATTAACCATTTAAGTATTAGCTACTACTCAGAGTCTACAATCACTGGAGAGTCCCACTTTACAGGCGAGACTTGAAGACCTTTCCCGGGCAAGGCTCCCAAGTCTACCTGAAAAGGGGTTCCAGTTCTTATCAAGCCGAATTGGTGAGCTAAAATGACTCAATTGCAGTTTTAGGGTAGAAACATCTGAGATTAAAGATTTAGCACCCGATCAGCTCAGGGCCAGGGCTTGGCCAGAGCCTAGGCCTTAACTGAGAGGGTCTTCCTAAACCATTTTATTAAGAAACCTCTATTAGTATCAATTCTTTAAAACAATACACTTCTTACAGATAATTACCCAGGGTTATGTGAAAATTTTTAAGCAGCCGGCATTATCATTTTGTTTGGTACCATGCAAATTGCAAATAACTGTGAACACACATTTAGAATTGTTAATACAGTAACAGTAACTGTTCTGAAAAAGTTCTTCATCATGAACATTTCAGTTAACTTCATCTTATCTCTATAGCAAAAGAACTGCAAAGAACTCTTTTCCCATGAAAAGAGGGAAAATGTGCACTTGCTCTCTCCTTTTAGAGGTTACTAAAATTTAACTTCTTAATAGAACTTAAAATCAACAGACTTTACATAAACATTGATCAACTCAACGTTGACAGGTCTGACATATAAACTCAGAAAATATAAAGGATTCGAACAACATTTCTAGTACATTTGCTGCAGCACATTCACACTTGCATACACACAGAGATACTGTTTAAAGTATACAGAAATGATAGTATCATACATCTTGGAAAATTGCATTTAAAACTTGCTTAATTTGCAGATGGTAAGACAGCTTTTTGTAAATATAATTACAATAGGTTTGAGATGTATAGAAGACATCAAAGACATAATTATATAACAATGCCATGACACTGGACACGTATCTTAGGGTTGTGGATGCATAAAACTGACACATGTATAGAAACAACTGTAGATATGGTTTTAATTGATTGTAAAGGAGTGTACTAATGTATGTTTCACTGTGGCCTCTTTGCCATAAGGGCAAAGAACATCAAGAGCTCAGGTACTGAGCAGACAACTGAGCAAGTGTATTTTATGAGATAAGATTACATTGAGTTACTTTTCTGGGCACTTAATGTATTTAAACTATTTTAATGTTAAGTTTTTGTGCAAGCTATAGGTGACAAGGAAGAACAAGTATTCTTGAATCTGTGAACAGCTGTAAAAGCTGGAAATGTTGTCACATAGGCAAACAGGTAAAGTTCACACTATGCTGTTTTTACCGTAGAAAACTATGGGTTAATTATAGTTGATTCTCAAAAGTTTCTGCAGATAAGAAATACAGAGCGAGACCTAGCATGGGCCTCATAGAGTTAATTGTTGCTGGTTTGCAGCTCAAGGAATGCCAAGGTCAAATGGTGGAGGCATGCCAAGTGCTTCACAAACTCTGAGGGTAAATAGAAAAATAAAATGTATCCTGTGGAAAAAACAAATTTTACACTCTCAAGTTTTGGATCTATAGTGTGGGAAAAAGCAAATTTTTAACTTAAAACTGTGGATCACAATAAAGCTGAGGTAATACATAAATAGCTAAACAGAACATAAAATTATTTTTTTCAAATTAACTTCAGGTGTATCTATGAAAACTTGTCAGTTGAAACACATACACAACTACCCACTCCTCCCCGCAATCGGCAAGCAATCGGTTTGTTCTGTGCAGCTTTCTTGCTTCTTGTGAAGGCATTCCGCAACTGGTTGCAGCTGAATCAGCCCTCCAGCTAAAGGGTGAGCACTGGGACCCGGGGGGAGAGATGTCATCCCCAAGGCTTGCCTTATGTAGAAAACAATTTCAGAGTTCCATAAGGAATAACAAAGTCTTACAGTCATTATAGTCATTTTTCACACAAACTTTCTCTGTCCTTTGTAAAATCAGCTCGGGGGGGGGGGCTCAAGGTCGAACTTTTTCTTGCTCTGGCTGTGGTGACGGCGGAGCAGAGGGCTACTTCCCCCACCTTTCCTGTGTCCGTAGCTGAGGTGGAGGAGGAAAACCTTGCGCTCCGAGAACCGTGAGTGACCCGCTGGTCGGGGGGTTTGCTGTATAGCGTCTCTTCTAGCGTAAGCCTTTCAGGAATGTCCTCCCCCCTCTCTGCGCTAGTTAACTTTTTTGTAACTACTGTAAAATACTCTTTAGCTACTGGCCGTAACCGTTCTATCCGCCACTTTAGTATACACTACAGGATAGGCGTGCTCTGTCAGCACCTCTAAGGCTGACAGATTGCCCTGCTCAACTCCCGCGGCCACCACCCGCTGCCACATCTCCCGGCGCTGCCGCGCCACCTCCTTAGCTCTTCCCGTGGTCTGAGCCCGGGGACCGCTCAAGTCACCCGTACTCAATTCCACATCAGGAGGAGGTAGTGAAAAGTCTGGCATCTCCACCTCAGGGAACGGCAGCTCCGGCTCGAATGACACCGGCTCTCTGCTCGCCCCGACCCTGGGGGGAACGGGAGGGGGTGGTGACGGCACCGACGGGCGAGTTGGCGACACAGACTGCCGCGCTGCTGCATTTGCCATATCTCCTCCAGGTCCTGTGCCTGGCATGACTAACGATCTAAAAGCAGGCGGAGTAGGAGTATTTTCCTCTACAAACTGCCTGTTCTTGGAACCAGCAGCCACTGCTGCAGCTGCCGCTCTACCGTCTATTGCATGTTGTAATAGAGCATTATGTACTATGTGCCATTGCTTCCCCATTTTCTTAGCTGTTTTATCATTATCTAAAACTGCCTCCCAGATAACATCCCCCAAATGCCTCCATTCTGACAACTCATGCAAAGTATTTGGATTTGTAAAACACCCTTTAGCCACCCCGTATGCAACCAATCCAGGTAGATCCTTACTCAAATCTAAATCTTTGACCCCTTTCTGTTTTAGGAATGATGTTAATAAAGATAACGCTGCCTGCCTCTCCATTTCAGCTTTAATGCTTATGGAGTCCCTGCCACGGCCTCTTTTTATTGCCTATGGCGTTCACTTACAGTCTTGGCTAGCCCTTGCAGCTCTTTTTCCTCGGCTTTCGCAGCGTCTTCCGGCCAATGAGCTAATTCTCCCTCGGGGCGCGGGGTGTCTTTCGCCTGCGAACGATCACCCTTTCGCCGTCCTGCTGCCGGACCCGGGATCACCTCTCCGATTTTGCCTCCTCGAAGTCTAAGTTACAGTTGCTGTTGATCACGTCGGGGTCACCATTTTGTTGAACTAGGGGCACGTCGGAGGGAGGCAATGCACTCTCCGATGAGGTCGGCAAAGCTCTCGTTTATTGATTATACAATTATGCTTTTATAGACAACATAATTAACTCATGCATATTGCAAAACTATAGCTCATCATTGGTTAGCTCTGATTGACGTTTTTACAGTCCTTTCTGGCATCCTGTTGCTCTCCTCCCTGATCTCTGGCATCCTGTAGTCCTCCTCCCTGGTTTCTTCCCTGTTCTAGATGTTTCCTTTTTGTTCCGCTGGATGTTTCACAATGCTTCTTCAGCATTGTACAAGCTCTCCAAGGACAATCCGCCCTTCAGTCCTCTCTCACGTACCCATCTCTGAATATATGGATCCACACTAGTTTATTTTCAGACAGGTGCTGCAGTGTGGGAACTGCTGGCTTGTAGTGAGAACTAACTTGCAGTGGGAACGGTTAGTTTGCCTTGGTTCACAGGCATCAATTCTAGCTCAAAACAAGCAAGAACCATAAGTAGCAACAAGAAGAGACTCGCAGCTGGTGTTATTATTGCAAGATGTTGCCCTAACTCTAGGTAGCCAATGACATTGTGGGGTGGTGAATTGGGAGCCAATGGATAGGAGACATGAATGTTAGGAAAAAGTATAAAAGAGGCCTTGTAAAATAAAGAGTAGTTCCTTTCTTTGACCAGAAGCTGTTGTGGTGAATTTTTTACATGTCATGTCCATCTCAGCAACGACAGTTTTGGAATAGCAAGTACACATCTCTCTAGCTTGCTTTTCTTTTTATTTGGTCTGTCTTGCAAATGGAATGACTTGAACATCTCAGACAAGAATTTCTCTCCAGAAGACATTTCACTTGAAGGGCATATATTTGTATCTCTAAGATCATCTACTGATGAGGCCGACAGCTGTAGCAGTGGTTCAAGCCCAGAGAGTTCCTTCCCCCCTGAGAAATCTGTGGAGACCCAGGGACGAAAACCCTCCTGGGGTGGAGTCGATGGTGGATTGCCACAGGGAGGGGTCATGTTCTGGGGAGGCTGGTCATTATTTGCTCTGCCTCCTGTCCCTCAGTCCGTGATGGTATTTCGTATCTCCCTCTCCTCCCTTCCTCCTTCCCGATTGGTCCCAGTCCCTTTGTCCCTCCCTGGTTCCTCCCCCGTGCCGTTCCGAGATTGGTTGTTACCCTCAGAATAAAGTCTGATGCCCTGCTGAGAGCCAGGGTCTCTCACCCCCGAGCCCAAGCAGCTGACGACTGTGACTGCATGTCTGTTTTGCTCCAGGCAAGGGAACACTCCCTGCAGCACTCCGGCTTTGTGGACGCAGCGTGGCTGCCTTAAGGAAGGCACGGCCCGCGTCCAGGGGACACTATCCCTGACTGCTGTGAACCTGAAATTCAGGGACACTTGCAGACTCTGCTGCTGGGCTGCTGACCAAACCCTGGTGGTCAGCTGGTCCAGCCCTGCTACCGGTGACAGACAGCTGGTCTGAAGGCCTCACAGAGTTGGACCTATATGCAGTCAGAATTTACCCGTGAGATTTTGCAGCCCCAGTGAAAGGCAGAGCGAAAGCCAAAAAGATAATCCGTGAAGGAAAATGTTCGGGACACAAGGAGATGTTCTTGTTATGGAATATGAAGTGTGTACAAGATGGAACTTGCATATAATTTGTAACCAACTCTACTTTTGCTTGTATAGCTCATTGTGTTACTGCTTGAATTGCCATTGTTTTTTAGACAGCCTCATCATTGTTTGCTAGCAGCCAATCTTAATGTGCCACAGTAATTATGAAAAGGTATAAGAGCAGCAGCAGTAGAGAATAATAAAAAACTTCTGGCTTTGGATTACAAGAAGTGTGTGTGTCATTGTCAGTCTCAATAAGTGACAATCTACCTAAAATCTTGACACTGAAGAAAGTAGTGGTTTGCCAAGAAGATGAGAAGTAGAAATGCTACAGAGCTGCTATGTGCCTATTAATGGAACGCCAGACAGTAAAGCAGTGGACATTTCTGGGGTTGAGCACAATGTTGCTGCCTTGGTGTCAGTTTTCTCAATGTATCAGTGGCATTTCTAGCTCAAAGTATGCTGCCCAGAGTCTTTCTAGCATTTGATGCTGTTTCCTTGCTGTCATTTTCATACCTTCCTTCCGATCAAAGGATGATACACTCTTTCTGTTTTGAAAATCTCTGTTAGAATACACTATCTTGGACTAGTCATCACTCCCCTTTTCTTTTGCCTCCTTTGTCATTTTCATAGACTCACTGCACATTTCTGCTAAAGTCTGTAAGAATTCTAGTGTTTCTTATACCACTTCACAGGGTTGATGCTCTTGGGTGCTTTCCTCTTTCCTACTGCTTGTATCTGACCTAGTGGCCTCTTTTGGTGATCCTCATTTTGCTGTGATTTGGTCAAATCTGGCATACACTGCCAACTCACAACTCGTATGGTGGGATTTCAAGGGCTTGCACGGGTTCCTTTCAGAGACTGCCATGCACTGGACGGTAATTCACCAGGACTTCATCTTCCATAGGTCGTTTCAGGATTGAATGCCCTTCCTTGGAATGTGGACAATCTAGCAGAAAGCACCACATTCCCTGCAAGGCCTGTCTTCCCAAAGGACCATTAAGAAAGATTGCTTTTCTCCTCTGACTAATGTGCCAGTATTTGGATGCAGCATTTAGTACCTTAAATGAACCTGTTGGAAGGGATCTCACCACAGGCAATAGCTTGCCTGTAGTACTTGCTCTTTTGGATCCTAATTCTGTTCAGAGTGCATTTAGGATTTTTTTCTGAAAAGCCACTGAAGCCACTCATCAATGTCTCTTTTCTTATCAAATGAGACTGAAGTGTGCATCCCGAGGATGCATCCCCACTGAAGGTTATAAGGTTAATTATAATATTGGTGGCTCACTCCTGCAGTTCCATTTGGAAAAGAGCTGATTTTCCAAAGCTACGTGTTGCAGGCCTTTGAACACAAAAGGCAGTCTTTGCCTTTTGCAAGAATTCCCCCTGGGAGGACTTGTGTTCATTTGGATTTCTAAACTGTTGGCCCTGTTGCTGGCTTCACTGTTGCTTAAGAATCTAAAAAAGCAGATTGTACTCTCTTCTTGTACGCTCATTCCCCCCTCTCTGCTTTGGCTGCCCTAGTCCATCTGCCAGTGGCATTCATTTGGTATCCACTACTAGCACAAATTCTGCATCGTTTCAGGCACTTACAAGGAGCGTAACCATTCAAGGGGCAAAGAATCGGAGGGCTGAGTGAACGGCTCTTTGCAGTGTGGCAAGGCTGCCAACAGAAGGGGCTACTTGGAGAATACATTCTCCACGCATGCTACCTCCTCTGGTAGCTCCAGCTGCTCGAGTTCTGCAAGCCTGACGCTGGGGCAAAGTGCTTCTCTCTCTCTCTCTCTCTCTCTCTCTCTCTCTCTTGCTCCCTCTGTCTCTCTCTCCCCCACAAAAAAAGTCTGTCTGAAATGTTACCAGGCTTTAAAAGGCCACCCTGTACAATGTCTTGCTGACAGTGTGCACTAACTGCAGCTTAGCTTCTGGTGATGGTAATGTGGGTTAAATGTCATTCCTTCTGCTGTGCTGGAAACTCTGCAGCTGTCTACGCAGACATACACAACAAAGGCTGGATGGTTTAGCTCAAGAACTAAAGTTAAAGTGCGTTTTAAAACCTTGCCAGCAAGGTGAATTCAACCTCCTTCATTTATGTACACTGGAGTCCCAAGAGAATTTCCATGTAGTTTTTGTCATTTCCATCGCTCATTTCCAGCTGTCATTGCTTAGCTCCTGAATGTGAGACTCCCCCAAGATGGATGCAAGTTGCCTAGTTCAGAGGGGGTCAAAGACGTGCTGCTGCTCTGGCAGGAGAGTGGCTTAGATGAGAAGATTTTTGCAGTCTTAGTCATCTCTACTGCTTGTTATTTCGATATGAAAGCAGTGGGAAGTTTTCTGAAGGTAGTCAGGAAGTTGGCAAGATCGACAGCTTAGAAGGGAATGCTTGCTGCAGTGCTGCCATGGTAAAGATAGAAAGAACTTCAAAGATTAGAAAGGGCAAACAAAAAAGAAGCAGTTGAAAGTAAAAGAAAATTAACCATTCTTCCATTCTTCAAATGGATCACTCTTTCAGTCATCATTTTAATGCCATTTCACAGCCTGAGTTGGTATCCCTGAGAAGGAATCTGAGGCAGAGTAAGCTTTTGAATGGAGTAGATGCAATAAACAGAGGCCAAGTGGCATTTTTGCATAAAATAGAAGTAATGCTTGAGAGACTTCAGGTACTTAGCTCATGCTTGCTCAGAATTTGGCTGTCATGACTGTCATTTAAATTTTTCACGGAAAGCTCTGAATAGCTATGTTTATCTAAAACTGGTAATTCATTTCCTGTGTTTGTGTGAAGCAGGTGAAGCCTTTTGAGGTCAACAGTGTTGCTTAACCTTTTCTCTTGTATCCCTGTTACATATTGTGCTTAAGGGTTATGAATCTACTTCACAATTGTCATGTGGGAGAATAGAATACTTTTTCTCTTTGAAAGCTCATGTCATTTGACCTAATTCAAGCAAATAATCCATTAAGTCCCCAGCTAGCATATTTTACGCATTTTCTAAGCTTTTAAACTAGTAACAAAAGCACTCTAAAATATTTTCCTTTTTGAAGCACACAAAATGCCTGCTTCATTTGCAGTTGGTAACTATGCAATGAACGACATGTCTGCAGTCTTCTAATGTACACCATATTTAGCCAAGTAACTGAAAGTTACTACTTATTAAAGAAGTAGTAGTTCCTTCAGTTGGAAAATATTTTCAAGTTTTTTTTTCAATATACAAAACATACACTTACCTTATGCACTGCATGCAGCCTTAATTGTCATAAAAACAAACCTGATTTTATGTTTGGACAGCACAGTTTTCCACACTTGTTCTTGGCACAGTTTTCTACTTCCATGACTTTTAAGACACCACAGGGTACTTCTAAGATACTGTAGGAAGCTGAAAAGGAGGAGAGGTTGTGTCTTATTTCTGACTTCCTTTGCTTTCCTTTTTTTTTTACTTCCTCTTCTTCTTTTGTGTTGCGGTGGCACAGGTCTGGGTGGACCTGGAGGAGCAACCACAGAGAGGACAGAGCCAGGGGGGCGACTGGTGGCAATAAGGTTTGAAGCACCACCCCTCCTGGTCATGGGGAGAAACCATGATTCCCTGCAGCCCCTACCCCCTTTTCTCCTTATTTGGTTACGTTTCAGGAAAGTTCGCCTTACTGTAATGTTTAGTAAGCCCCCGGGTTTCGGTCCCTCCCTCCGTAAACCCCTATTTGTTGTATCCCCTTGGTACCGCCCCATCCCCTCTCCCTGATTGGTTCCCGATGCTGGCCACTCCCATTCCCTGCTTCCTCTTAACCCCTTGCCGACCAGTGTTCTGGGCTTGGAAACTCGGTCTTTGCCCCCGTCCTCGTGTTCCCGTCTCGTCTGCGTTTCCCTCAACAAACCTTTCTCTGAGAAGACCCAGCTTCGAAGTCCGCCTGCTCTTTACCATTCCGGTTCCCGGCTCGTCCTGCCTCTCAGAGCTTCTTTGCAGCACTGCTCTGTGAACCCCGGGCAAAAGCGCCCTCGGTGTTTATCGCCGCCAAACGACGCCTGAGCCAGTCATGCGGCTGCGGAGAGAGACCGCGGCGTGAGGCTCGGAGCCAAGCCCACGCGCGCTGAAATACTTTTGTATTTCGCCTTTCAAGATACTGTGTGGTTTAGATTTATATCTGCATTTTAATCAACTATACTTTTTCTCTGTAACTCTCTGAAATTTTTTTAAAACCCCTGTAAATATGCATCTTTTTATGGTTTGCTAGCTACATATAAAATCTTGCTGCTGCTATAAAATGCTTTTATTTGATC
Organism: Acanthiza pusilla; assembly: GCA_036630365.1. Taxonomy (NCBI): domain Eukaryota; kingdom Metazoa; phylum Chordata; class Aves; order Passeriformes; family Acanthizidae; genus Acanthiza; species Acanthiza pusilla. The sequence continues at coordinate 47,488 of JAXCHO010000253.1, read as the reverse complement.
TGCGTTTTTATCACCATTCAAATTGAAAGGGAACCATTCCTGTCTTCACTCCTTTTGTACTGGATTCAGTTCAGCAATGTGGGCTAATGGTGTCAAAAAGTTCTGCCGAAGGAAAGGAGCTGCAGAGAAATTGAGCAAGACACATGGTTGAAGTGTCTTGTAAAGATTCAAAATGGCTCTACCATTCTGGCAGTGTGTTTCCACAGTAAGAGTTGATGAGGTATTTGACTAGCATGACTTTGACAGAAGATAGCAGCAAAATGGACATTATCCCCACTGTTATTTATCATTGTCTAAAGAAATGTATTCTTGCTGTTACATAAAACATCTTAGTAGAGCCAAAGACTATAGAAATGCTACTTTATTCTGGATTCATTAAAACTAAACCTCTCTGTGGACAGAATTGGCTGGCTTGATGCTGTGAACTCCTAGCTGTCTAGAGTCACTGGTTTCAGTGAGCTGTCAGGAGGACTGCACTTTCAGTCGGCTTTCCTTGTGTGTCTGTAAGGTGGGGAGTTCTGTGGGGCCTTGAGCCCTGAGAGTATCATGGACACAAGCATGGTGTAGCTCTTTGGCCAGCAGTGGTACGCTGAGGTGGGATGGATTACTCCCAGACTCTCTGTGCTGGAAAGGTTTTGTGCCCCTGTGAAGAACAAGACTTCATTTTCCTGTGCAGACACTTCCATTTTCCTGAATGTTGCAATGGTACATTGAAGAAATCGAGTGCTCTTTGCACGAAGGTCAGTGAGCTTGGACTACGAAGCGCCTCGTGTTTGATCTGTTTCCGGTTTCCGCAAACAGCAAAACTTCCAATGATGCCGGTGAGAATCAGATGAAGCTGCTGCTGTATTTCACATATTTGCATCATAAAGTGGTGGTTGTTGCAAATATTTTCAATGGTAATTTCAGGTACTGAAAGAGCAGCTGTGCTCAGGGCAATTCTGAAATTGACTTGAGTTGTTTTCCATGTTTCTTAGAGGGTGAACTGAAGGCACTTGCAGTTTTCAAGGCAAGGCATCTCACAGTATCCTCCAAAAAGATTGCTCAATGAAAAGGCAAAAATCCTGGGGTGAAAGGGGGAAAGTCCGCATCCTGCTTTCTGTAATTAGAATCTGCCAGATGGTCAACAATCATTTGTTTAATTAGGTACCAGCGTAGTTTTTCACTCTCACAGATCCCAAAAAGCTTGAAACATCCAGCAGCTGCTTCCTTGCCACAAGTGCCACAGCCAAAATCCAGGCCTGGCTTCCCCTTGCAGCCTACAAACTCTGCCAGACATACAGGTGATTCTCACTTCGCTTCTCAGCTACACGTAAAAGCACAGGCTCTCAGGATGGCAGAGTCCTTAGTGAAAGTGAAGAGCAGTTCCACCGTGGCTCAATGGGCCACGAGAAAGCACTTTCTCTGACCTGCCCCCTTGCCCTTTCCTTGCAGCCTTTCCTCTCCAGAGCACGCTCTGAAGCTCTGCACTTTGCTTCTCAGCTGAGTGTATTGTCACATTGCCAGAGTCCCATATGTCCATCTCCTTCTCGCACAGACAAGTGCTTCTGTCGAAACGCGCCGACACCACACGCTCTCCTTCCCAGCTATTTGCACCATCATATTCTGTGTCCCACTTGCAGTCTGAATCTAAACGGAGAAGTTTCTGGCTGCACCTCGCATGCACAGATGTGCCAGGAGGAAGAGGTTGCTTGGACCTTGGTGCTTAAGTTAGAAAACGTCCATTCGTTCCACAATCAAATGAAAGCTTCCTTTGCTTTACACCCTGCAAACTTCACACACAAACTGGAGCTATGCTCTTCCTTTCTTTCTCAGCTGAACTCACCCATCTGCCACCTTGCCTTCTCTTTTGTTTTACTCTTGGCCTTGCCACGCATGGATTTTCTTCCTAGCACACACACTGGACTGCCTCCCCCTCCTGTACATTGCCTTTCCTACTCAGCCTTGCATTTCTTTGCCATTCCTGACCATTCCCTTCCTTTTGCTTCTTTACCCACACCTTGCATTGCCCTGCTGCCCCCTCTGTAGTCTTCCTTCAGCCTTCCTTCCCTCCACTGCCTTGCACTGACTTGCTCAGCCATCCCCACCTTGACTTCCCTACCCATTTGTCCAGGCCCAGCCTTGCCTTCCCTTCTCCTTCTAGGACTCTCATTGCCTTGCCTACCTCTCCCTTGCCTTGTCTTGCCCTGTAAACACAGCAGTTGCCTTCTGTTGCCCTCAAAGGCCTCACTTGCCTTGCAGGACCTTGCTCACCCCTCCCCCACCTGGAATTCAAGACCCCTCTTTTCATGGCATTTCTTCAACTTGCCTTGCCCTGCCTGCTCCCCTGAGGAAGCCTTCAAGGCCTTCACATACCCACAGTATTTCAGGAGCATGGAAGAGGAAGCCCATAGGAGGTCACGTGTAGCCAGACCCGTCTGTCCCAGCAGCTTTTGCCTGGCACCAATTCTTGCATGTACGGAATTCATTTCGTCCTTCTGCATTGAAAGGAAAGCAGGTAGCCCCAGTGTTTTAGGTGCAGATTAGAGCTGGCACAGGCGAGAGCAAGGCCAGTCAAATCAGTCCTTCCTGGCCACTTTTGTCTACCAGGAGCTGCCTTGCCTTGGCAACCCGAGTTTCCTCTTCTTGCCCTGCTAAACCTCCATGGCTTTGAGTTCTCTTCTATGCCCATGCCCCACCTGGCTACAGCTTTCCTCCAGGGCCTTGCTTTGCCTACTCCTTCCTGTTTCTGCCTGGCCTACCCATCACTGGGCTTACCTTCCTATGCCCAGCCTTGCCTCTAACTTCTGGACCTTCTCTTGCCTACCACTCCATTTGCTTTCCCCTCACTGCTCTGGCCTTGTCTACCTCTCCCTTGACTTGTCTCCAATTGCCTACTCTTGCCTTGCATTGCCTTGCCTGCATGGAAGGCAAGGTAAAGAGTGGTAGGCAAGGCAAGGCAAAGCAAAGCAAGAACGACGTAGGCAGGCCAAGGGAAGGCAGATGCAAGAAAGGCAAACAAAGCAAGGGGAGGCTACGAAGAGCTAGGCAAGATACTGAAGGCAAGTCGCAGCCAAATGACTCGGAGTGCCTTTCCTTGAGAAGCAAAGGCCATAGCGCCAGTGTCAGTGGAGCAGAAGGAAAAGTACCATGGGGAGGTACAGTCCAGCAAGACATTTCTCTCCTGGCCCCTTCTGTGTAGGAGTAATTGTTGGATGTATGCAATACTGGAGGTGGTATGCAAGTTTGGCTTGGGAAGTTCCTGAAGGAGAATGGCAATGCTTTTTCATGGGAAGGAAAGCACGCAGCCCCAGTGCTGGAGGTGCAGAGAAGAAGCTGCCTAGTGGAGGTCCGGGGCACCAGCTACTTTCTGTCCTGATGTATCTGGTGTGGAAACACTGCCTCAACTTGTACACTTTGGGACATGGAATCCATCTTTGGAAGGTGGCCTCTTGAAAGATTCAGTTTGGCAGGTGGTTTCCGCTTCTCAGCAATGGCCTTCTGAAATTCGGGCAACACCATCTTTTGGACAAGGTAAACTGCTCTGCTCAGTCTTGGTGGGTAGCCTACCTAGCAGCCTAGGTAATGCCGAGGAACAGTGTTCTGGCACCTTTGCATGGCATCAGTCCCTGGATGTTCTGTATTTTGGAGGAGGGGATGCCATTTCATTGGAGATGGGCTTCTAATTCCTCTCTTTTGCAAAGGAATCAACTTCGCATGTGTACATTGCTTGGTCTTAGTGAATTTTAAGACTTTTGCGCACAGGCAGTTCTCTGGCTTAGCGCTGTTGAACTGTCAGTGGGAATGCAAATGCCAAGCTGTTGAGCTTTTTGTCCTGGTCCCGTTCATGTGTGAGCAGCTCCCCTCCATGGTGCTGGACTCAGTGAGACTGCAGGGTTAGTATGGCAGCAAGAGCTGAGAAGGAAAGGGCCGATAGCAGGGTGTATGCTGGTACCTCGATGGGTGCACTTGAAGTTGTCGGCAGCAAGAGTTTTCTCAGCTGGCATCTTTGTGAGCTCTGGTTTTGCCAGATGTTCTCAAGTTTGTAGCCAGATTCTTGGGAGAGTGAAAAGAATTATTAGGGCAAAGGCGTTGGTGTTGCCGTTAGAGTGTGGTGCAAATAAGAGTTTGCAGTTGGAAGGGGAAGATCAAAGCAATCTTTTGGCGCTGAGAGCCGAGTTGAGAGCAGGCACCTTTCCAACTTGGCTGTAGAATTGGGAGGCTTTCGAGCTGGGCACCGAGAGATACCTTTAAAAGCAAGTCGAGAGTGCCATCGTGTGGTTGATTCCATACGAGCGCTGGCAGAACCCAGGCAAAAGCCAAGCTCTTTTCTGGCCGGGCCCCACTCGCGTGCGAGCAGCAGTTCGTGGAGAAGCTCCGTGGTGAATCCTGGCCCTTGGACACCAACAGAATGTGACACTACATCCAGCAGAGAAGGAAGAGGAATCGTTTCACTGCTGGCTGCACCGTATTTCGGCTGCAAAACAAAAGGAAATTGAAGGACAGTAAGAGCAGGACATGTGCACGCAAGGAATTCTTTGTGTGCACAAAAAAAGCGAAGGGCTCTTTGCAGCGTGACAAGGCTGCCATCAGAAGGGACTCCTTGGAGAAAACCTTCTCCACACACGCTACTTTCTCTGGCAGCTCAAGCTGCTCGACTTCTGCAAGTCTGAAGCTGGGAAAAAGTGCTTCCTGCTCTTACTAGCTCCTACTGTCTCTGTACCTTCTGCCACTGAGTGCGAGTGTTGGCAGAGGCTCCTGGCAGCAGAAACAGCATACAGATATGAGCATACATGCAGACATGCCTTTTGCTGCACATTGGATGGGAGCTGCAGGGAGCACAAAACGACTGCACTTTGCCGAGCGCGCACTTTGCCTTGTGCCCGCCTGAGATGCATCTTCACCAGTAAGGCGATCTTGAATCACAAAGCGCGAGAAAGAAGCGAACGGCTCTTTGCAGTCCGGCAAAGATGCGAACAGAAGCGGCTACGTGCAGAAAATATTCTCCATGCACGCTACCTTTTCTGGTAACTCCAACTGCATGAGTTCTGTAAGACTGAAGCTGGGGAAAAGTGCTTCTCTCTCTCTCTCGCTCCTTCTCTCCCCGCACATTGTGTCCCGAGTCCCAGTGCTGCCAGGTCTTCGTGGCAGCGGGAAACATCCTTTGGAGATGAGCCTGCTTGCTGCTATGCCTGCTGGTGCAGTTTGGATGTCAAATGCAGGGAGCACAGTAGCGGGGTGCCGTGTCAGGGGCTGGCTTCACCTTGTGCCCACCGAAGACGCACCTTCGCCAGCAAGGCACTATTCGCTCCCAAAGTGTGAGAAAGAAGCGAACGGCTCTTTGCAGTCCGGCAAAGATACCAACAGAAGCGGCTACTTGGAGAAAACATTCTCCATGCACGCTACGTTTTCTGGTAACTCCAGCTGCATGAGCTCTGTAAGACTGAATGTCAGAGAGTGTCCGAAGACCCTTCATCTGTCTCACGTTCATCTACGGGGACTGAGGCTAAACCCCCCACGTCCGAAGTGGGGCAAGAGGACTTTTGCACAGGAGTTCTGGCCGGGCCAAGGTGAGATGACTGCCAAGTCCTGCAGGTTGTGCTCGCTGGGTGATGCCGAAGGAACTAGTCGCTACTGTTCCTGACTGCCCAAGCGAGAAGGGACTGAAAGTCCCGTACACCTATGCCTATGGGACTTACTCTCCCACCCTTTGGCTACCTGCCCTTCACTTCGAAACGGCCTACACCTGTCTCCCACCCCTTTGGCTCTCTGCCCTTCGCCTTGAAGAGGAGTATAAAGGAGCTTTCTGAGAAGACCCCTACGAGATCTCCCCACGGAAGAAGATGGACTCATTGGCAGAAGACCATGAGGATTCTGCCTGCTGTTGGTAGCTATAACCCCCCCTCTTTTCCTCTCTATCCTTCATTTCTTATATCTCTCCCTCTCTATCGCAAGAACCATGTGTTGGCACGCAATAAAGTGCATTGTTTTGATTGAAACTAAAAAATCCCCATTTTGCATTTCTTTTGCACTCTGAGATTCTGAAACGAACCATCATGAATCCCGCTTTATGCTTAGCAGATTGTGACAGGCCGCTGGGGAGCTGAGCCTGGGCCCGGGCTCAGGGACACCAACGCTGACAGGGATGGGGGACCGAGTGCAGCAGCCCCTCAGGGGCTGTGGGACTGGCCTGGAGGTGAGGAGTGGGGAGACCACGTGTCCCTGATGATGGAGATGGGTAGCGGATGGGAGTGAGGGGACCCTTGCCATGACTGGCAAGGAAACCAGGTGGGACCAGCAGAGTCGGTCCCCAGTAAGCAGGCGGGGTGTCCCCCGGCGGCCTGTGCTATTGCACCACTATGACCGTGTGCTGGGCGAGCCCAGGGCTGGAGCCCTGGGTCCTGTTGGGCCCAGCCCATGGCTGTAAGGCGTTTCCAGGAGCAAGTTCTTCTCACGGCTTGGGCAGTGGAGCGACATCTCCATTCCTGCCACCCACAGGCCCTTGGAAGGCACACAGGAGCCGCTGTGTCACGTGGGCTGAACACAAGTGGCTGTGCCAGTTTGAGAGGACAGCTGTTGTTTCAGTGTTGCATTTCTTGGCTTGTTAAAGCCCCTCCTACCTGTACTACAGCCCCTGCTTGAAGACACAAAACTACCATGCTGGAGGAAAGGCCTCGAAAGCTTGACAAAGGCTGAAAGGAACCCTCTGATTACCCCTTGGACAAAGAGGTTTCTTTAGCTGAAGTTGCTAACAGGGATCGCACTTGACACCACGGAATGGGTTTGTTGTTTCATTTTTCAGGTCCTCAGCCCTGCGTGGGACTGGGGAAGTGGGTGCTGCAGAGGCTCCGACAAGGCGTCTAAGACGCCTGCCCTGCACCCAAGGGTGCCGCAAGATCTCCTCCAGTGCTGGCCTGTCCGCAGGATGCTTGGACAAACACCAGCGGATCAGCTGAGCTGTCGGCACTCTGGGGAGAGAAGCCAGAAAGCGCCGGTCACTAGCAGAAGGCTCCTGCCCAGCCACTCCCAGCGCCCGCAGGGCCCGGGCCGCGCCGCGTGTGCTCAGAGCTGCGCTGCACTCCTGGTCCACTCTGTCCTCGGCAGGACAGCGGCACGGCAGGAAGCACGCGCCACCTCTATCAGCCCAGCGTGCCACACTGAGCGAGCCTGTCATGGGCCGCCTCCTGTGGCCAGCCCTTGACGGCAGATGGACCTGCTGCGGAGCTGCATGAGCGCCACACTGGGCTGCGTGGAGCCACCTGCCAAAGCCTGCCTTCTGAGGCCAGATACCGACCTGGAGAGACCTGCTGCCTGAAGCAGAGCTGCCCTGACACCATGTCATGGTCCTCCAGGAAGGGGAGGTTCCCACAGACCACGACGTACAGCAGCATGCCCAGGGACCAGATGGTCGCCCTGTGGCCATGGTAGCAGCCGTGGTGGATCCACTTGGGTGGGCTGTACACGTGTGTTCCTAGGGGAGACAGGCGGTGATGTCCAGGCACAGGCTGCTGCCTCCCAGAGCCTGGCCCCAGCATCCTGGCCGAGGCAGGGGCACAGTGTCCACCCTGTGCCCAAGGGCAGCCAGCAGCCGGCTGAAGCCACACCCCGCAGCCGAGGAGGGAATGGGGCCGTGCATGCAATGCCTGGCGCCGGCAGCACGGCCCGACATGTGGGCTCACTGGCAAAGGACGTGAAGGTCTGCTCCTGAAGGAAGGTGCCGCAGCCAAAGTCGATGAGCTTCAGGTCGCCACTCTCCGGGTCCACGAGGAGGTTCGCCAGCTTGATGTCCCGGTGTAAGATGCCGCAGGCGGTGCAGTGCTGCACAGCCTCCAGCACCTGGCAGAAAAGCTAGTGTGCCACCTCCTCGCACAGGAACTCCCGCTCCAGCAGGAAGTGCAGGAGATCCTGCGATGGCTCTGAACGCTCCATGACCAGCAGGAAGCTGTCAGGCAGCTCAAACCAGTCAAGGAGCTGGATGATGTGGCGGAAGCCAGAGCCCACCTTCTCCAGGAGCACGATCTCCATCGGAACACAGGCGCCATCGGGCTGTGAGGAGGAGACAATGCCTCCAGCAGGCCTGATGCTGCCCTGTGGCTCCGCTGCCCCTGCCTGGGCTGCCCCAGTGCCCCCTTGGGCAGCCTCCCTGGGCCTTGGGCTTCCTCCCGCCCAGGCCATGCTCGGGGGGTGTCCCCCTGCCCAGCACTACCAGCAGTGTCTTCCATCCCTGGGCCCGCCATGCTCCAGCTTGCACGCTGAGCCCACACCCGCTCCCCCCGCCATCTCCCGCCTGCCACCCTCGGGGCTCTGGGCTTCGCCTTGCCCGCCATGCCCCGCTCTGTCCCCCTGGCCCTGCTCACTCACCAGCTCATCCCACTGCAGCACGCTGTCCCGGGCCACGTGTTTGATGGCCACCTGCAAGCCCATGAGAGAGGCGGGCTGAGCTCGAGCCCTGCCCAGCCCTGGCCCGGCCCTCCGGCCCCACGCAGCTGTATTGGCCACTTACCGGGCTCCCATCCGAGAGGCGGGTCCCCGAGAAGATGGTGCCGAAGCCACCACACCCCAGCTGCGGGCCCAGCTGGTACAGCTCCTGCAGCTTCTTCTTTTGCCCTGTGGCCAAGAGCGAGCCATCAGCCTTGCGCCCAGGGCCCCCCCCCTCCAAGTGCCACCCTTGCGAGTGAAGCAGGCCGGACCACCGCGGACCACGCTGCTCTGACCTGCTTCCTGCTGCGTGCCGGGCAGTGGCCACTGCCTTGCAGCCGTCAGGCTGACGAGCAGCACAGCTGGGCCGGGGCAGCATGTAGAGGTGGCTGCAGGAGCCGGAGTGCAGCGGGGCAGGCCGACACCGTCGCTGTCCCCGGCATCGTGGGCTGGACTCAGGTGTTGGGGACAGCCGGGACTACAGCCCGAGGCTTCTTCCCACAGGGGCGTCCCAGGAGCAGCTGCAAAGCAGAGGGGAGTTTTTGGAAGCCATGGCATCAGAGGCACTGGAAGCAGCCAGGGACTAGGCTGCTCTCAGGGGCCCTGGCCTGGCCTGGGGATGGCCCTCAGGAGCCCCGTGGGAGCCTCACACAGCTCCTGAGAAGATCCCACCTGCTATTGGAAAGGCCTTCAGGGTAGTAGGTGGCCGTCTCGGGGCAGCTTCCTGGAGACGGAGGAACCTCCTGGGTCTCTTGGGCACTGTCTCCGCCACCAAGCACAGGCTGTAGCCAGCTGGCGCAGTCGGCACAGCGTCCTGGGAGCTGTGGGCCGGCAAGTGCTGGCTGCAGCACACTTGCTGCTCCGCCACCTACTCCTGAGAAGGCTCCCCTAGGTCGGGCTGGGCTCCCACTTGGACTTCTGGGCTTTCCCTGGCTGTGGCAGTGCCCAGGGATGCGCCCATGTTGTTGAAGTTCACGAGTCCAAGGGAGTTGGGAGACCTCTCCACGGGCTCTGCACCTTCTGCAGGCTGACAGGTCTCCTTGAGCCTCTGGCAGGGATGGAGGCTGTCAGAGATAGCACAGGCTCCTGGCAGGATGGAGGATCTCTGACAGCCGGAGGCTCTTGCATGGATGGAGGATCTGTGATGGTGTGCCATCCTTGCGAGGCGTCAGGCTCTCCCAGGGATGGAGGTTCCTGCTGGGAGCAGCCTCTTGGAGGGATGGAGGCTCCGGGAGGCGCTGGGCGAGCCACAGCAGGGCAGGTGGCCTCGCTTCACCAGCTCCTCCAGTTCTTTCCACAAGGCCTGCCACATCCCCGAATAGAGTGGCACATGTGTCCCATGGTGAGCCCACAGCAGCAGCATCAGTAGCTGCAGCTCCTGGGCCACTGCCACGCAGGGCCTGCAGCTGCAGGAGCTGTCCAGGGGCCTCGCAGGAGCACGTGGCCACTTGTGAGGGGTCGCCAGAGGCCTGGAGAATCTGGGAGCCACAGGGGCTCCTCGGCTCCTCCGTGAGCCTTTGGGCTGGACCCCAGGGTGCTTGCGCCATTTGGGTGTCCGTGCATGCTGCCTCCATGGTATCCAGTGGCCAAGGGCCCACCAGACAGCCAGAGTGGCCAGCAGCAGGACAAGTACAGTCATTAGGATGTCATTAGGACGTCATTAGGACGCCACCATCACACATGGCTCCGGCACGTCCTGTTGCAACTGCACTGGCAGCTGCGGCTGCTGGCCCGTCTTACATAGCCACGGTGACATCATGGTGCTGTGGGCCAGCATAGCACTGTGACATCACAGCCCTGCCTCATGCCAGCGCTCAGCCCCTTTGCGCTGTCACAGTCCCGCCCACCTCAGGGATCAGCGGAACTGCCTCACCCCTGAAGAAGCACATGGCGAGAAAAAGCCTGGAAATCAGAACGGGAACTCAGGCCATTGCAGTGAGCAAGAGGCACATCAGGAAGATCGCCAGTGCCACCAGCGTCCTGTCTGTGGCTCCCAGGACGCTGCAGCAGGGCCAGCTGGGAACAGCCTCTGCTCAGTGCCCAAGAAGATCCTACAGTGGCAAAGGGAGAGTCAGTTCGCTCCCCTCAGTCTGGTTGTCGAGGAGCAGGATGAAATTTCTGATTTCGGCTTGGACTCGAACCCTAGCCCGGAGTCCAGATGCCCAGTCAAATCCTAGCACAGGCACCACACGCCCCGCCCTAACCCAAGTCAGAGCCCTAGACGCCCAGTCGGAACCCTAGCCCAGAGCCCAGAGGCCCAGCCCTGACCCTAGCCCGGAGCCTAGACACCCAGCCCAAAGCCTAGCCCGCAGCCCAGACGCCCCCTGCCCTTTGAAGCATCTGCACGACAGATTTCCCGATGATTCTGCCCTCTAGCTGCGCTGCCTGCTCCTTCCCCACCGCCAGAGCTTTCCCTATCCTGGTGTCCCGCCCAACTCTGGCTCTGCTCCCGGGCGGGCTGTGACTGCAGGACACGGGCACCCACCCCCTCCAAATGGCACATTTCTGCCTCAACTCGAGACACAAGTCGGAGCAGCACACTGCTTGCTGCTGGCCTTTTGGCCTCCAAGCTGCCCAAGCTGGCCTTTGCAGGGAGCTGGGGGAGCGGCAGGGCCCCGGCTGTTTGCTGGAGAGGGCTGCTTGCCCTCGCTCGCTCGCACAGGGGCTCAGTCTCCCGCGGCACGGGCAGCTGCAGCACAGTGTGCAGGCCAAGGGATCATCCCTGCCGCTTTCCCACCCCAGGTGGCCCCCACTCCCCACCCCCCGGCCTGGAGCAGCCGTGCTCCAGGCCACGACACCGCTGTCACCTGCACACCCAAGGCCTCACAGCAGCAGGCCTTGCGTACCACCAGGCCTGCGGCAGGGCCAGCCTCGGGCCTCGTGGGCACACCAGGAAGGGGCCACGGCACTGTATGCGCCCTGGCGCTGCCGCTTCTCCCCCAGCTGCCGGCCGGGCAGGAGCTCCCAGCCAGGCACTCAGTCGCTCCTGCAGCCAAGGGCCAAGTGGCAGCCTGGGGCTTGCCCGTGCCAGGGGCCATTGTGACACGGCGGCGTTGTCACCGCGTCACAGGCAGGCAGCCTGGAGACGCCGGCTGTGTTGACGCCGTGGAACTGGATTGGAAGCCAGGCTCCCCTGTGGCAGCACGACTCCTCAGAGAGGCCTGGAGACGGGCTCTTGACGCCAGGGAAGCCGGCGCAAGCCTGGGCGCCACTGGCAAGCTACGAAGGCTGCTGGAACCCAGAGGGCCAGGGGGACGCCGCAGGGATTTTTGCCTTCTTTCTTTTTGCTCTTTGTAACCTGGCCAGTTCTTGTGCCTACCCTTTTGCCCAGCTCGAGAGACCAAAGCCATTGCAGAGCTCCAAGCCCCAGGGGGCACAAGACCCCTCTCCTGTCTTGCTTCTTCCTGGGCACCAAGGTTGAGGACAAAATCTGCAGGACACGTTGGCAGGAAGACGTCCTGCTGTCAAACTAACACTTTGAGGAGATGCTCTGAAGCTCACCCCTGTCACAGTGGCACGGCAAGGCGGGCACCAAAAGGTTTGCTCACTTATGTCATTGCAGGGCTTGGGCTTCCTTTGGCCTTGGTCCCCCAGTGATGGGAAAAGGTTGTCAAGTTTTGAGAATTGCTTGAGATGTGGAAATTCCCTACTTGGTCCAGGGAAAGGCAGAAGGAAAGAAAGAAGGAAAGAAAGAATGAAGGGAGGGAGGGAGGGAGGGAGGGAGGGAGGGAGGGAGGGAGGGAGGGAGGGAGGGAGGGAGGGAGGGAGGGAGGGAGGGAGGGAGGGAGGGAGGGAGGGAGGGAGGGAGGGAGGGAGGGAGGGAGGGAGAGAAAGTGAGAGAAAGTGAGAGAGAAAGAAAAGAATGAAAGAAGGAAAGACTGAGAGAGAAAGTGAGAGAGGGAGAAAGAGAGAGATAAAGAGAGAGAGAAAGGAGGAGAGAAAGAAAGGGATATGCTTAGACTGAATGTGTCAATGGAAGCCTCAAAACACAGAGGACTCCATGTGGTCAAAAACATCCAAGACATAGGTTTAGGCCTTGCCTCAAGCCTTCCAGAGAGTCTGTGTACAACCGAGGTGGAGAGAGAAAACAGCAGGAAATATTTAGGAAATATTGCACGGCAGGCCATAGCAAGTGAAGTGTAGGGCAAGAAAAATGCTGAGATGAGAAAGTAGCTTACCTCGCCAAGGTATCAAACGGCTTGGAAATTCCGCTTTGCCGAAACTCTGCACGTTCATCATGTTCCCCACACGCACCTGCCCGCCTCTTCCTGCCTGCAGAATGAACCTGTGCTCCATGGGAAAACAGGCACTTTACCAACCAAGTCCAGAGCACCGTTCCAAGTCCCCATGACCCTGACTGAAGGCAAGGTTACGGCCAGAGGACCCGCAGTACACTGCTCCAGAGTGAAGAACACCTCTGCTTCTGAAACAGCTAGAAGACAAAAGCGGATACAAATCCATATGGGGCCATTTCAATGCTTCCCTTATCCGTGCCTGTTATCTGCACAGCTGGTAACCCCGACTCAGATTTAGCCCCCAAATCCGCGCGGAACTTTCATCCAGAATGGATCCAAAGGCTCTTCGCAAGAACCACTTGTCCAAACGGGATCGAATGTGGAACCGTGAGGTCTGGTAAGTTTGGCCCTCTCAGTGAAAGATGAAGCCCATGCTCTCGAGGCTGTCATTCCAAACAGAACGTTTGATCACATGAAGGATGATCGAATGTCTTGAAAAGCCAATTTCACACACCATTTCGGCCTTACAACAAGTCTATAATTTGTCTCATCTAGTTTGACCTAACAAAAGGGCACTTCATTTCCTACTAGCCTTACCATTACTAATAGCAGTTGTTGTTCTTATGGAAATCCAAGTGAAAACAAATGAAGAAGGATTTAGTTCCAATTTGGAAGCCAACTCAAATCCTACATCAAGCAGCTTTCCATAAGCTCACCGAACCTTGAATAGGCCTACTTCACAGTTACCGAACTAGGCCTGGGAAAGAAAAAAGACCAACCTGCTCCTACTACTGCCGTCTCTAGGGAGTCTTTGCATCGTGGCCGGCCGTATGACGCGGTGCCGTGGCTTAACTACAGAGTAGGGACTAGGCGTGGTAGAGCCTTTAGTTAGTCTCTAAAACAAAGGGGGGCCAGAGGGATGCCAGAGTGATTTTTGCCTTTTTTCTTCTCTCTATTTGTAACCTGGCCAGTCCTTTTGCCTACCCTTTTTGCCAGCTAGAGACCAAAGCCATTGCAGAGCTGCAAGCCCCAGGGGGCACAAGGCCCCTCTCCTGTCTTGGACCTTCCTGGCAACAAAATCTTCCAGATTCATTTTCATCAACAAGTCCAATCAGTACCAAGGGTGGGGGGCTGCAGAGGAGCAAGGGGCTTGACCTGGGGGGGAATTGCATCACCACTCGTCCTCTGAACTGGTGCTTGGTGTCAATGATGCTAATTTCCTAAAGCCTAGACAAGTGTCTTCAGCCCTGTGACAGGGGTGGGCTGTTCTTCCAGAATTGCCCCTAGAGCTCCAAGAGAGATCCACTTTTCCAGGACCTCCTTGACTCCAATGATCTCGACTTTCACTTCTAGGCTGAAAAAGTCAACAGAAGGGACACTGGGGTGCCTTTGACAAGTCGGGAGAGCCTTGTGGCAGCCCACGGGATCATTGGTGCTAGCAGCAACCTGCTCCAGGTGGGCTCGTCTCTCCTGGCTTGCAGAGGTGCTGGCAGGACCCTGCCCCGCTACCCGTGGCTGGCCAGGGGCTCACGGCGTGCCAGGGGAATGGCTCTGCTCCAGGACAGCCCCCTCAGCACACGGCATGCAGGTGCATTTTGTGCTCTCTCGTGGCACACAGGGGGAAAAAATCAAGGCTGAGCCAGCCCCTTTGCCTGCCCCCAGCCCATCTCCGGGCATCTTGTGGCATCAGGGCGGGGCAAATTTGGTCGGAACCTTTGGTTCACTTGGCCGCAGTGTCGGCCTTGCCTGGGCACCGAGCTGCTGCCGGGACACGGCCCTGTCCCGACTCCACCTTCCCCCAGCCCCAAAACCTTGGACAAGCTTTGGGGCACTTTGGGGCGCTCCTCCCTGCCCCGCCCCTGCCGCTCTCTCCCGTGCCTCCCAAAACTCCCCCGCGCAGGAGGAGGAGGAGGAAGAGGAGGAGGAGGATGAGGAGGGAGGGACTCCCAAGAGCTGCTGCTGTCCCGGCTTGGTGGAAAGCCGCCCCCCGCCCGTCCTTGTCCCCGCTGCCTGGCAGCCGCCAAAGCGGACGAGGCCGAGGTGGGGAGGGGACCCCGACACCAGCTAATCTCGGCTCGGCTCGGCCCGGCCGGGCTCGGAGCGCAGCAAGGGTGTTGCCGTGGGTACAGAGGCGTGGCCGCCGGCCGGCGCTGCCGCCGCCGGTAGCAGTGGCCTACGGCGGCCAGCGGGGCCCAAGCCAAAAACGCAAATGGTGCTTGGAGGACACGGGCACCCCGGGAGCGGGGCCGCGGACCCGGCAGCGGCAGCGGGGCGGGCTCGGCGTGGCGCCGAGTAGTGGCGGCCATGCAAAGTCCCTTTCCAGTGGCCGCCTGCCGGGAGCGCTCAGCGCCTGGAAATGCAGCCTTTTCGGGGCTGCGCGCCGGCGCCGCCGCCCCTGCGGGATGCTCGGGGGAGGCGGCGCGCCGAGGGAGGGATCGGGCAGGTTACGGGAGCTGCAGGTGCGGGGGTCGCCGGCAGGCGATTGAGCAGGGCCAGCCTTTGTGCTGCGAACATGGAAGTGCTTCGGCTTGCGACTGACATCGGGAAGCGCCCCGCTGGGCTTTCAAGCGCCTCCAGGAGAGACTTCCCGATGACTCTGCCCTCTTGGCGGGGGCGGGGCTTTGCTGCGCAGCCTGCTCCTTCACACCTCCCCAGCTTTCCCGCCCCCCGTGCCCCGCCCAACTCCGGCTCTGCTCCCGGGGTGGCTGTGACTGCAGGACACGGGCACCCACCCCCTCCAAATGGCACATTTCTGCCTCACCTCTCTCACAAGTCGGAGCGGCAGACTGTGTGCCGCTGGCCTTTTGGCCTCCAAGCTGCCCAAGCTGGCCTTTGCAGGGAGCTGGGGGAGCGGCAGGGCCCCGGCTGTTTGCTGGAGAGGGCTGCCTGCCTTCGCTCGCTCGCTCGCACAGGGGCTCAGTCTCCCATGGCACGGGCAGCTGCAGCACAGTGTGCAGGCCAAGGGATCATCCCTGCCGCTTTCCCACGCCAGGTGGCCCCCACTCCCCACCCCCCGGCCTGGAGCAGCCATGCTCCAGACCACAACATCGCTGTCACCTGCACACCCAAGGCCTCACAGCAGCGGGCCTTGCGTGCCAAGGGGTTTGCGGCAGGGCCAGCCTTGGGCCTCGTGGGCACACCAGGAAGGGCGCACTGTATGCGTCCTGGCGCTGCCGCTGCTCCCCCAGCCGCCGGCCGGGCAGGAGCTCCCAGCCAGGCAGCCAGCCGCTCCTGCAGCCAAGGGCCAAGTGGCAGCCTGGGGCTTGCCCATGCCAGGGGCCGTTGTGACACGGCGGCGTTGTCACCGCGTCACAGGCAGGCAGCCTGGAGACGCTGGCTGTGTTGACGCCGTGGAACTGGATTGCAAGCCAGGCTCCCCTGTGGCAGCACGACTCCTCAGGGAGGCCTGGAGACGGGCTCTTGACGCCAGGGAAGCCGGCGCAAGCCTGGGCGCCACTGGCAAGCTACGGAGGCTGCTGGAACCCAGAGGGCCAGAGGGACGCCGCAGGGATTTTTGCCTTCTTTCTTTTTGCTCTTTGTAACCTGGCCAGTTCTTTTGCCTACCCTTTTGCCCAGCTCGAGAGACCAAAGCCATTGCAGAGCTCCAAGCCCCAGGGGGCACAAGACCCCTCTCCTGTCTTGCTTCTTCCTGGGCACCAAGGTTGAGGACAAAATCTGCAGGACACGTTGGCAGGAAGACGTCCTGCTGTCAAACTAACACTTTGAGGAGATGCTCTGAAGCTCACCCCTGTCACAGTGGCACGGCAAGGCGGGCACCAAAAGGTTTGCTGACTCATGTCATTCCAGGGCTTGGGCTTCCTTTGGCCTTGGTCCCCCAGTGATGGGAAAAGGTTGTCAAGTTTTGAGAATTGTTTGAGATGTGGAAATTCCCTACTTGCTCCAGGGAAAGGCAGAAGGAAAGAAAGAAGGAAAGAAAGAAGGAATAGAGGGAGGGAGGGAGGGAGGGAGGAAGGAAGGAAGGAAGGAATGGTGCGGAAGTAGGAAGGAATGGTGCGGAAGGAAGGAAGGAAGGAAGGAAGGAAGGAAGGAAGGGAGGGAGGGAGGGAGGGAGGGAGGGAGGGTTGTAGGGAGCGAGGGAGGGAGGGAGGGAGGGAGGGAGGGAGGGAGGGAGGGAGGGAGGGAGGAAGGATGGAAGGAAGGAAGGAAGGAAGGAAAGAAGGAAGGAAGGAAGGAAGGAAGGCAGGAAGGAAGGAAGGATAGAAGGAAGGAAGGGAGGAAGAAAGGAAGAAAAAGAAAGAAAGAAAGAAAGAAAGAGAAAGAATGAAGGAGGAAGAATGAAAGAGGGAGGGAGAAATGGAGAGAAAGTGAGAGAGAGAGAAAGAAAGTGAGAGAGAGATAAAGAGAGAGAGAAAGAAAGAGAGAAAGAAAGAAAGGAATATGGTAAGGCTGAACGTGTCAATGGAAGCCTGAAAACACAGAGGACTCCAAGTGGTCAAAAACATCCAAGACATAGGTTTAGGCCTTGCCTCAAGCCTTCCAGAGTGTCTGCGTACAAGTGAGGTGGAGAGAGACAACAGCAGGAAATATTTAGGAAATATTGCATGGCAGGCCATAGCAAGTGAAGTGTAGGGCAAGAAAAATGCTGAGATGAGAAAGTAGCTTACCTCGCCAAGGTATCAAACGGCTTGGAAATTCCGCTTTGCCGAAACTCTGCACGTTCATCATGTTCCCCACACGCACCTGCCCGCCTCTTCCTGCCTGCAGAATGAACCTGTGCTCCATGGGAAAACAGGCACTTTACCAACCAAGTCCAGAGCACCGTTCCAAGTCCCCATGACCCTGACTGAAGGCAAGGTTACGGCCAGAGGACCCGCAGTACACTGCTCCAGAGTGAAGAACACCTCTGCTTCTGAAACAGCTAGAAGACAAAAGCGGATACAAATCCATTTGGGGCCATTTCAATGCTTCCCTTCTCCGTGCCTGTTATCTGCACAGCTGGTAACCCCGACTCAGATTTAGCCCCCAAATCCACGCCGAAATTTCATCCAGAATGGATCCAAAGGTTCTTTGCAAGAACCACTTGTCCAAACGGGATCGAATGTGGAACCGTGAGGTCTGGTAAGTTTGGCCCTCTCAGTGAAAGATGAAGCCCATGCTCTCGAGGCTGTCATTCCAAACAGAACGTTTGATCACATGAAGGATGATCGAACGTCTTGAAAAGCCAATATCACACACCATTTCGGCCTTACAACAAGTCTGTGATTTGTCTCATCTAGTTTGACCTAACAAAAGGGCTCTTCATTTCCTACTAGCCTTACCATTACTAACAGCAGTTGTTGTTCTTATGGAAATCCAAGTGAAAACAAATGAAGAAGGATTTAGTTCCAATTTGGAAGCCAACTCAAATCCTACATCAAGCAGCTTTCCATATGCTCACCGAACCTTGAATAGGCCTACTCCACAGTTACCGAACTAGGCCTGGGAAAGAAAAAAGACCAACCTGCTCCTACTACTGCCGTCTCTAGGGAGTCTTTGCATCGTGGCCGGCCGTATGATGCGGTGCCGTGGCTTAACTACAGAGTAGGGACTAGGCGTGGTAGAGCCTTTAGTTAGTCTCTAAAACAAAGTTGGGCCAGAGGCATGCCGGAGTGATTTTTGCCTTTTTTCTTCTCTCTATTTGTAACCTGGCCAGTCCTTTTGCCTACCCTTTTTGCCAGCTAGAGACCAAAGCCATTGCAGAGCTGCAAGCCTCAGGGGGCACAAGGCCCCTCTCCTGTCTTGGACCTTCCTGGCAACAAAATCTTCCGGATTCATTTTCATCAACAAGTCCAATCAGTACCAAGGGTGGGGGGCTGCAGAGGAGCAAGGGGCTTGACCTGGGGGGGAATTGCATCACCACTCGTCCTCTGAACTGGTGCTTGGTGTCAATGATGCTAATTTCCTAAAGCCTAGACAAGTGTCTTCAGCCCTGTGACAGGGGTGGGCTGTTCTTCCAGAATTGCCCCCAGAGCTCCAAGAGAGATCCACTTTTCCAGGACCTCCTCGACTCCAATGATCTCGACTTTCACTTCTAGGCTGAAAAAGTCAACAGAAGGGACACTGGGGCGCCTTTGACAAGTCGGGAGAGCCTTGTGGCAGCCCACGGGATCATTGGTGCTAGCAGCAACCTGCTCCAGGTGGGCTCGTCTCTCCTGGCTTGCGGAGGTGCTGGCAGGACCCTGCCCCGCTACCCGTGGCTGGCCAGGGGCTCACGGCTTGCCAGGGGAATGGCTCTGCTCCAGGACAGCCCCCTCAGCACACGGCATGCAGGTGCATTTTGTGCTCTCTCGTGGCACACAGGGGGAAAAAATCAAGGCTGAGCCAGCCCCTTTGCCTGCCCCCAGCCCATCTCCGGGCATCTTGTGGCATCAGGGCGGGGCAAATGTGGTCGGAACCTTTGGTTCACTTGGCCGCAGTGCCGGCCCTGCCTGGGCACCGAGCTGCTGCTGGGACACAGCCCTGTCCCGACTCCACCTTCCCCCAGCTCCCCAAACGTTGACAAACTTTGGGGCACTTTGGGGTGCTCCTCCCTGCCCCGCCCCTGCCGCTCTCTCCCGTGCCTCCCAAAACTCCCCCGCGCAGGAGGAGGAGGAGGAAGAGGAGGAGGATGAGAAGGGAGGGACTCCCAAGAGCTGCTGCTGTCCCGGCTTGGTGGAAAGCCGCCCCCCGCCCGTCCTTGTCCCCGCTGCCTGGCAGCCGCCAAAGCGGAGGAGGCCGGGGTGGGGAGGGGACCGCGACGCCAGCTAAGATCGGATCAGCTCGGCCCGGCCGGGCCCGGAGTGCAGTGAGGGTGTTGCCGTGGCTACAGAGGCGTGACCGCCGGCCGGCGCTGCCGCCGCCGGTAGCAGTGGCCTACGGCGGCCAGCAGGGGCCAAGCCAAAAACGCAAATGGTGCTTGGAGGACACGGGCACCCCGGGAGCGGGGCCGCGGACCCGGCAGCGGCAGCGGCAGCGGGGCGGGCTCGGCGTGGCGCCGAGAAGTGGCGGCCATGCAAAGTCCCTTTCCAGTGGCCGCCTGCCGGGAGCGCTCAGCGCCTGGAAATGCAGCCTTTTCGGGGCTGCGCGCCGGCGCCGCCGCCCCTGCGGGATGCTCGGGGGAGGCGGCACGCCGAGAGAGGGCTCGGGCAGGACACGGGGGCTGCAGGTGCGGGGGTCGCCGGCAGGCGATTGAGCAGGGCCAGCCTTTGTTCTGCGAACCTGGCAGTGCTCGGGCTCGCGACTGACATCGGGGAACGCCCCGCTGGGCTTTCAAGCGCCTCCAGGAGAGACTTTCCGATGACTCTGCCCGCTTGGCGGGGGTGGGGCTTTGCTGCGCGGCCTGCTCCTTCCCACCTCCCCAGCTTTCCCGCCCCCCGTGCCCCGCCCAACTCCGGCTCTGCTCCCGGGGTGGCTGTGACTGCAGGACAGGGGCACCCACCCCCTCCAAATGGCACATTTCTGCCTCACCTCTAGACACAATTCGGAGCGGCAGACTGCCTACCACCGGCGTTTTGGCCTCCAAGCTGCCCAAGCTGGCCTTTCCATGGAGCTGGGGGGGCGGCAGGGCCCCGGCTGTTTGCTGGAGAGGGCTGCCTGCCTTCGCTCGCTCGCACAGGGGCTCAGTCTCCCGCGGCACGGGCAGCTGCAGCACAGTGTGCAGGCCAAGGGATCATCCCTGCCGCTTTCCCACCCCAGGCAGCCCCCACACCCCACCCCCCGGCCTGCAGCAGCCGTGCTCCACACCAGGACACCGCTGTCACCTGGACAGCCAAGGCCTGACAGCAGCTGGCCTTGCGTGCCACCAGGCCTGCGGCTGGGCCAGCCTCAGGCCTGGTGGGCACGCCAGGAAGGGGCCATGGCACTGTGTGCACGCTGGCCCTGCCGCTTCTCCCCCAGCTGCCGGCCGGGCAGGAGCTCCCAGCCAGGCAGTCAGCCGCTCCTGCAGCCAAGGGCCAAGTGGCAGCCTGGGGCTTGCCCGTGCCAGGGGCCATTGTGACACGGCGGCGTTGTCACCGCATCACAGGCAGGCAACCTGGAGACTCCGGCTGTGTTGACGCCGTGGAACTGGATTGGAAGCCAGGCTCCCCTGTGGCAGCACGACTCCTCGGGGAGGCCTGGAGACGGGCTCTTGACGCCAGGGAAGCCGGTACAAGCCTGCGCACCACTGGCAAGCTATGGAAGCTGCTGGAAGCCAGAGGGCCAGGGGGACGCCGCAGGGATTTTTGCCTTCTTTCTTTTTGCTCTTTGTAACCTGGCCAGTTCTTGTGCCTACCCTTTTGCCCAGCTCGAGAGACCAAAGCCATTGCAGAGCTGCAAGCCCCAGGGGGCACAAGAGCCCTCTCCTGTCTTGCTTCTTCCTTGGCACCAAGGTTGAGGACAAAATCTGCAGGACACGTTGGCAGGAAGACGTCCTGCTGTCAAACTAACACTTTGAGGAGATGCTCTGAAGCTCACCCCTGTCACAGTGGCACGGCAAGGCGGGCACCGAAAGGTTTGCTGACTCCTGTCATTCCAGGGCTTGGGCTTCCTTTGGCCTTGGTCCCCCAGTGATGGGAAAAGGTTGTCAAGTTTTGAGAATTGCTTGAGATGTGGAAATTCCCTACTTGCTCCAGGGAAAGGCAGAAGGAAAGAAAGAAAGAAAGAAGGAAAGAAAGAAGGAAGGGAGGGAGGGAGGGAGAGAGGGAGGGAGGGAGGGAGGGAGGGAGGGAGGGAGGGAGGGAGAAAAGAAAGTGAGAGAGAAAGAAAAGAATGAAAGAAGGAGAGAAAGACTGAGAGAGAAAGTGAGAGAGGGAGAAAGAGAGAGATAAAGAGAGAGAGAAAGAAGGAGAGAAAGAAAGGGATATGCTTAGGCTGAATGTGTCAATGGAAGCCTCAAAACACAGAGGACTCCAAATGGTCAAAAACATCCAAGACATAGGTTTAGGCCTTGCCTCAAGCCTTCCAGAGAGTCTGTGTACAACCGAGGTGGAGAGAGACAACAGCAGGAAATATTTAGGAAATATTGCACGGCAGGCCATAGCAAGTAAAGTCTAAGGCAAGAAAAATGCTGAGATGAGAAAGTAGCTTACCTCGCCAAGGTATCAAACGTCTTGGAAATTCCGCTTTGCCGAAACTCTGCACGTTCGTCATGTTCTCCACACGCACATGCCCACCTCTTCCTGCCTGGAGACTGAACCTGTGCTCCATGGGAAAACAGGCACTTTACCAACCAAGTCCAGAGCACCGTTCCAAGTCCCCATGACCCTGACTGAAGGCAAGGTTACGGCCAGAGGACCCGCAGTACACTGCTCCAGAGTGAAGAACACCTCTGCTTCTGAAACAGCTAGAAGACAAAAGCGGATACAAATCCATATGGGGCCATTTCAATGCTTCCCTTCTCCGTGCCTGTTATCTGCACAGCTGGTAACCCCGACTCAGATTCAGCCCCCAAATCCTGATGCCTTAAACAGGCTGGTAAAAATATGAAGCAGACACAGTAGTACAGGGAAAAGGGATTTTACCTCGGTTTAATAGGATCCTAGGTGCCCACACCCATCAAAGGTGGAAAACACGCCATGGAGCGAACGATGAGTCGGGGACCCCCGTACAACGCGTACCGGATTTTTATGGATTTCACCAAATTAGCATATCTACTCAAAATCCCCCAATAAGAAACTTAATAAATGAAGTAATTGCCCCCTATTCTAATGAACCCTCCCCCCAAATGAGACTACAGCCTAGTTAACAAAAACACATTCCAAGAGAGAACAGGTTGGAGCCTCTAGTTCTGCGATAATATGAATGTTTGGTCTTCCTCGCTGTGCAGGACCCCAAACTAAGCTAAATATCAGACTACAAGGGTTGTAAACATGTGGGGCTAAAGTACAAGGAGTGTTTGTGCAGGGTACAAGGAATGTGTATAGAGGGTAACAGGGAAGGGAAAGGGTATAAAAATATATAAAAAGGGTATAAAAAGAAAATACAAAAATCACCGGCATCATTTCCCCCCTTTTTGGAGACTAACAAGCCTCCACCTTGTCTAGTCTCTACACTACCCTAACCACAGCATCGGCTTACACATCCAGCTATAGCACAGATTCATGTAAAGAACAATTTAAACTACATCATCTTGATTTGTATCAGTCTCTGTTTTTTCAATGGTCTCAGGAGCAGAAGCCTTCTTCACCCTGGAGTAGTGGATCCACTGACAGATTCAGCAGCATTGCTTAACACGGGGACACACACAGGGACCAAAAGCAGCTGCCTTTGTACACCTTCAGCTCAAAGGTCAAAAATCTCAAAAGACAAGGATGGAAGAGACTTGCAGGCTCCCTGTTTGCGGTGTTGACACACCTCTGAGCAGCACAGCTTTGCGTGAGGAAGAGTAAGAACAAAGGGCAGCTCCCTCCCAGCCAGGCAGCCCAGGGACGCCTCTGACTCTGGGGCTTGGGGCACTGTCAGCACCACTGCTTCAGCGACCACTCTGCTGGCACTGAAACCAACAACCAAATTCTCACTGACTCCAGAGGGAGCAGCAGCAGTGCTTCAATCTGATGCCTAAGTCTGGGGCAGGGCTGAACACACACAGGCTGCAGCAGCAAATGGACCTTTCAAAAGAACGCCCTGCCACTATTCCCTCCCATTTGCAGTGCTGTCACACCAGCCTGAGGCACCTGGGAGCCCTCAATGCACTGACTTCAGATGGCAGGCCCTGGGCTCCTGGAGGCTGTGCCATCAACAGAGGTGGGGATTCCCTCCCCATGTCGAGATTCCAGACTGAAAAGGCTGCTGTGAGCAGGCAGCTCAAAGGACAAATGAGGGTCTCGACCACTTGATCTGTGCCAGTTACACAGTCTTGGGTAGCAGCCACTGAGCACAGCAGGGGCAAAGGGCACAGAAAGAGGGACAAAACTAGCCACGTGCAGAGACTGGAAACAGTGAGACCTGGGAGAAGTAACACACTGCTTCATTTTACTCTTTAGGAAAGCTCTTTCCTGTTTCAAGCCCCTGAAAGGAATGAAGGGCAGAGAGGAGGTGACACATAAACAATACTTGTGTTTTCACACACTCGCCCTCTCAGTGTTCTACAAGAAATTTGGATGAATTGTGTTCTCTCTGAGTCGTCTCGTTCAGCATGAGCAGCTCAGCACTAGGAGCTAAAGGAGCTGAAGCCTTATGCCACAAGAGCTGACCAAGCAGAAACTTTTTGATCAAACTAATGTCGCTAACTTGGACCTAGCTGAATCCAGCAGGCAGAATCACAGAACTGTAGAATCCTTTATGTTGGAAAAGACCTCTGGATACCAGGGATGGAGCCTGTTCCAGTGGCTGGCATCCATACACCTGTAACACCAGGGAGCTGTGATTCAAAAGTGTGTGCACAGGTGTCTGACAGCTCTTCTGACCTGCATTCGCAGCTGCCAACCCAGGCCATGGCACCCAACCACGCTCCTTTTGGCTTTGTTACCTAAGTTGAGTGAGGCAGATGTTGCTTGCAAGCCTCCAGCAGCTGTGAACATGGTGCCACCAAACAGAGCGGAAGGTACCTGACACACCTGTGCTGAAGCTAATGTGTGGTCTGCTGGAAAACTGTGCAGGGCAAAGCCACTGTGATCAGAGGTCATTAAATCAATTGGCAGCTTTCAATATTATCAACTTTAACTAATGATAATGCCCCCAGTTTCCTCAGTCAGGGTCAGGTTCTCGCAGAATTCAAGTGCTTGCCTGGGGGAATAGCTAAGCAGCAAAAACAAAGTTTGCAGGCTCGTGCTCACGTGGCAGCCTGAAGGGCACCCATGAAGAGCACATGGAAATCCCTCCTCCTCTTTTAGCTTAAAACCTTTTTTTCGTTTAAGATGACTCGTGTCACCAAAGGTACATGCAACCGTTGGTAGGCTTAGGCCAGTGATGGTTTGTAGGCACAATGCACGCCTAGGATTATGGCAATCAGCTCTAAACTGCATCCAAAGTGAGACAGATAAGTGAGATGCTGCAAGTTTCAGCTGGAAAAATAAAATTACCCTGTCAGCTCAAGGACAGACACAAGCAAAGAGAAGTTTTAAAGATCCCTGAAGTGCAAATCACACTCAAAAAAAGCTTGGATGGTTTCACTTGAAAGACAAAGGTTATCCTTTGTCTGCCTCCTGAAAATCTGGGATAAAATTAAAGAGACTTACCTGGTATGGGGAGAGGAGAGGGAAAAAAAGGGAGATGAACACTTATAGGTCTCCATCAAACCATCATTAAGCTGCTGCACATCTGGGCATGAATGAACAGCCACCAGCAAGGTGTATGGACCACGGACTTGGCAGCACTTAGCAAGGCAAAGCTGGCACTAGTGCGCATGCCCTGGGCTTCCAGCAAAGAAACACTGGCTCCTGCCTTCAAGGTAGATGTCACAGGGCTCTCTCTGGCTCTTTGCTCACTGGATTTGCTCAGGACTGGACTAAGAAACACAAATATTTACATGCTCAGTGTGAGGAATATTCAGTAGCCACACCAAGGACTATATATTGGAAATAATTGCCATATGGACAATAGAGTACAGTGACATTTCCTACAATTAGAGGACAGGAGACAGGTACTTACTTCTCTTCTTGTGGTGACTGGAATGTGCTTCATTTTTGGTGGCAGGACATAGGGAAAGACTGGCTGAAAGACCTGCCAAAGTGCAGCCACTGGCCTCAAAGAAACTCAGCACAAACCATTGAGTTCTTCTGTGTGTAGTGGAATGGCCAACCGGTAGCCAAAGATGAAGAATAAACACACATATATTTACAAAAGCACTGGACACAAGAAGGGAGAATGTAACCCCGGCCCAAGTTTGGGATCCAACCCTGAGAGCACTGTAAGATCCACCCCCGTGCAGGTTCCCAGGAGTGCATGCAGGAGCTGTATGGAATTTTACATAGGTATGGTTATCTTTTTTTTCTTTCTTCTTAAATAAATAAACGTTTCTGTGCTTCTCAAACCTCCCTGACTTAACTGCTATCATGCTTCTGTCCCAAAACACATTTAAACCACAGTGAGCTATCGGCTCATTTTCACACATCTTCATTGCAGGGATGGCAATCATAGTCAAGCTCTTGAATAGGGTTTCACTGTTCAATTTAAAAATGAAGACAATTAACCAAACTTTTAAAACCTGGGAATGAAAATGTCTGCAACGCTCTTAGTTTTCATTTCGCAACAGAAACAGCCTATTCCTAATACTTCAAAGATACATATAACTAATTGCTTGATCTGAGGATAGCAGTCAGGAAACCCGAGGTGGCTCCAGAGGTTTTACAGTATTTGTCTCTTTCCTTTTTGCAAGGTCAATGCTATTGTCAATCCTAATATACTCTGTGAGCCTGTAAATAATGTACAAGACTTGACCCCCTCAGGACTGGATCTTTGTGGGTTTGTGTTGTTGGGTTTTTAAAACATATTTATGTCTGTATCCAGGTTGGGAGGATACAAACATTGATGCAATCTTTCAGTACCTAGTGAGTGAGAATTAGCAGCAGAGACTGTCCCAAGCACGGAGCCACAGGGATACACAGGGAGGTACATTTCCCTGCATGCCACATAGCCTCAGCTGAGCAAGTACAGCCCATGCTGAAAACGGCCACTGGCAGAGATTATTTCTGCTGAATATCACCTGCCTCCCAGGAATTGGTTTTAGAAGAAAAAATCTCTAGATTTGCTGATGCAAAGAAAAAGAAATATAATATTTAATAAAATAAAATAAAAAGTAAGGCCTCTTAGGACAGCGGTTGTCTTTAAAAAGTCAGTGCCAACAACATTGTGTATGCTGAGGCATACACTGATTAGGAAAAAAAAGCTACCATTTGATTTCCCTATTTTTTGTACCTGCTATTTTCTGGAAAGTTGTGGTGGTGGGTTTTTTATTTAAAGTAGAGATGCTGAAATACTTATAGGTAAAGGAAATAAATAGGAAATTCCCCCCTTCCCCAATCAAATAGTGTAGTTTTTCAACAGAAATATTTAGACTGTATGTCCAGCAAACACGTGCCATTACAAAGTGCTTTCCTTTTGAAGGACGGCTGTCTGTTCTTTTGTGGATAGGAAAAAATAAAAGATATACTGGAAACAGAAACTGTCACTCATTTCTTCACTTCTTACAGGAATACAAACATGTTTCATCCTGATGAATGCTTTACACATTGAGAGCAGCCCATCTCCAGCCTGAATTACTCTTTCGCAAGGAAGCTTCTCCTACAGACACAGATCTTGAGCTGACAGACAAAAATGGAACCTCACAAGAGAAACAAAGTCTTCTAAAGAGAACAGAATCATTCAGGTTGGAAAAGACCTCTGAGCTCATCGAGTCCAACCATCAACCCAGCACTGCCAAGTCCACCATTAAACCTGTCCCCAAGCGCCACATCTACACATCTTTTAAATCCCTCCAGAGATGGTGACCCAACCACTGCCCTGGGCAGCCTGTTCCAATG
This sequence comes from Acanthiza pusilla, assembly GCA_036630365.1. Classification (NCBI taxonomy): domain Eukaryota; kingdom Metazoa; phylum Chordata; class Aves; order Passeriformes; family Acanthizidae; genus Acanthiza; species Acanthiza pusilla. Next base: position 20,439 of record JAXCHO010000253.1, on the reverse strand, counting down.
CTTGACTGCCCTTTTGGTGAAGAAATTTTTCCTATATCCAATCTAAATCTTCCCTGGTGCAACTTGTGGCCATTTCCAGTCATCCCATCACTTGTTATTTGGGAGAAGAGACTGATTCCCCCATTGCTCCAACCTCTTTCCAGGCAGTTGTACACTGCTGGCTCATCTTCAGCTGCTCTTGATCAGCACTCTCAGGTCCTTTCCCACCAGGCACTCTCCAGCCACTCTGACCCAAGCCTGGAGCACTGTAGGGGGTTGCTGTGACCCAAGCTCAGGATTCAACACTTTGCCTTGTTGAACTCCATCCAACCGGCCTCGGGCCATTGATACAGCCTGTCCAGATCCCTCTGCAGAGTCTTCCTGTCCTCCAGCAGATCAACACTCCTGCCTCATGCAGATCAATGATAGAGATACTGAACACAACTGGCCCCAGGAGCCAGCCCTGGCACACAGCATTGGTGACAGCCCCAGCTGGATGTAACTCCATTCCCCACCATGCTCTGGGCCTGGCCACCCACAGTTTTTTACCCAGTGAGCAGTGCACCCACCCAAGGCATGTGCAGCCAGTTTCTCCAGGAGAAAGAGGTAGGAAACACTGTCAAAGGCTTTACTAAATTCCAGGTAGATACATCCATAGCCTTTCCCCTCATGCCCTAGGCAGGTCATTCTGTCATCAAAGGAGATCAGGCTGGTCAGGCAGCACCTGCCTCTCACAAACCCACACTAGCTGGGCCTGATTGCATGGCTGTTCTGTATGAGCTCGGATACTCCTGCCCCTATTTGCCTTCTGCTGCAGCTCTGGCCCAAAGTGGAGGAGTTCCTCTCCCTGTCACGCTGCTGCCACCAGGACTGGCCTAAGAGCAGGGCACAGCCTGCAGTTAACCTGGCTCCCACCGGAGCTCTGTCTGTGCAGCTGCATCGGTTGTGCTGGGTGCAGAGCTTAGAGAAGCCATTGCTGTCTGTTGGGTGGACACCACTGCTCCCTGGTTAAGCTGGCAGGACTTCCTGCATGTCCTTCTGCACCATCTGCTGTGCTATGGCCTGCTTGCCTATCCTGGCCACTTCCACTTCCCAGGGGTTTCTTTTACGGGGGGAAAGCTTGGCAGCCATTGCTCCAGGTCCTCTCAGCCACTGTCGCTCCAGCCGTGGGCTCCTGGTGGCTCCCTCAGTTCCTCCCAATGCTCCCCCAGTTCAGGAAACCAGAGCTGCTTGCCTCGGCACGTTATTTGGCCATCTGAAAAACCGGACCTGTTGTGCTCCCCGGGAAATGAAGAAAAGTTAATTCCTACTTAGCTGTGGTAACTCAAGGAGCGTTGCCTCCGCCTGCTGCCTCTGCCAAGGACACTGGGACGGCCAGCGTGAGCGAGGGTAGCAGCAGTAAGGACACTTGCCACACAAAGGCTGCAACTAAACAGGATGCCAAGGCCAGACAAGCTCCTGGCCCGATTCAAGAACAGCCCAAGCATCCTTCATTCCTGCTGGCAAGACACGAAGGAGGAGAGTGCCTTAGAGGCTACTTAACCCTTTGCAGGACCAGGCCAACATGAAGATCTAGAGCAGAAAGCTGTTTAACTGTGGCGTTGTTTTTGCTCACGTGGTGTGTGTTGCTTCAGTTGCTATTTTGAAGGTCTCACATGAGTTGTACTCCTAAAATACACCAACAAATATGCCGTGCAAATGCTTTTACTGAGTGAAGCCACATTGTGTCTTTCAGAAAAAAACAAAGAAAACACAAATTGCATACGGAAACTATTCTGCTCCTTTCCAAATCCGCTGACCAGTCGAGCACAATCCTCAGGCACATCCCCGACTCCCTCTCTTGCAGCAACTCAGAGCTTCATTGTGCAGTGCTTGCCATACGTAGGACAGCAGAAAGCAGGCTGGCCTGCTGCCTCCAAGTAATTCTGCAATCCACTCTGCATTTCACACCTTTGCTCTTGCTCAGTGCACAACTCCAGGCGTTAAGGCGCTTTCTTCCAGAGCTGGCTGCTGCAGTGGCTCCTGCAGATCGGAACTGCGCAGGTTGTCCCTTGCGTCAGCCTCATGACACACCCATAGCTAGAAGGACCAGAATGGGTGATTACAATAATTTTGCCTTAACTTCCATCAGGGAACTGGGGACACACATGACAGGCTTAGCTTAGCACTATTGAGAAAGAATTAAAACATGCCAGGAAAGAAGAAAAGAAACGAACATCTATCTTGCAATTTGCAAAGCACATACCTGTGCTGCAGACAACTGTAGGTTCATTTGCATCCTCTCACCTCAAAAAATAAACTGGTGCCTTTGAAACAAACACTGAGGGTTTCTCTGCATCACTGTCTAAAATAATTTCCTTGCTATATGAGTTAAAACCATTACTAATTTCAGACACCTTTGACTACACTGCACGAAGCACAGAACATAACAGCAGTCTTGCTTACTAAACACTGAAGTCGAGACTCAAATCGCAATAATGCATTCTATTTCTAATTGAATCTCTTGCTGAAAATAACAATCACCCACAAACAGCCCTGATTCCTCAGAGCCTGGCTGTGCTGCCCTGAACTGCACTTCAGAGAAATAAATGATCAGGTTTCAGCACTCTTTCACTCACCTGGATGTGGCATCTGGAAGACGATGTTGCCTTCGTCTTGGGTATTGTAGATCACGGCCGCTGCTGCACCCCTTCTGGTTGCCACCTGAATTTTTTTGGCAAAAGTGCAATTGCCTCTTTCAATCAGTGCTATCCACGGTTCATTTGTGACACTGAACTCCGTATTTTTGTCACAGGCATAAGAGGAATTATCAGATGCTGGAATGCTCACCAGCCCCTGAGCACCGAGGAGAGGAGAGTGAAAGCCATACATGCCACATTCACAGCGCTCAAACACAGTCCTCTTGCTGGTGCTGTTGAAGTAGATTACAGTGACAAAGGCCGTCACATAAAATGCCTCTGTAGTGTGGAATGAAATTAAAAAATCCACCAAGAGAAAGAAAAAACACAGTTTCTCGACCCGCCTCATTGCTTCTTCCCAGCAGCAGGAAACGGAGATGCCCGGAGGTACTTTCCGCTGCTGCTGAGCACAGGGAGAGCACAGCCTGCTGCCGAGTCCCAGTGGAACTTGACACCGGCCAGGTGAGCTCCCGCAGTGTCAGCAGCTCAGCCGTGGCACGCCGTGCCAGGTCCGGAGCGCAGGGGACATGCCCGCCGATTGTGGGGCAGCGGCGCAGGCAGAATGTCCTGCAGCCCAAACTTCCTGCTCCTGCCCCACAGCGCCCATCCTGCTCCCCCTCCGCCTCTCCCAGCGCCGCACAAATTCCACCTTGCACGATGCTTCCCCGACAGTGCTCCGGCGCCCCGCTCCTCTTTCCACCCGAGTGGCACTGCACAGCAACAGGTCATCTTTCATGCACTTACATGAGCTCAGGCTTTTCTCTTCATGAGGAATCTGAGATGCAAATGGCCTTGTTAAGGAGGTCAAAAGCACACGGAATGCATTAGAAATTACTGGAAGAAATTACCCTCCTTCCAGACAAGGTTAACCAAGTGATTCCCTGCATTTCTTCTTTGCGGATTCTTTCACTCCTCTACTCTGACAGGTCCAGCTTGTTCTGGTGCTGCGAATGAACCAATTGTACTCTTGATTTATACCAATGCACGAGATGTGGAATCATCGAAACTGAACACAGAAACAAACTACCTCTGTCAGCCCATTTTCATGTTCTACATCACTGCTAAGATGGACATTGTGAGGTTTGAATAATTATCTCACAACTCTCCACTTCTGGCTATAGGCTCTGGAGGTTCTTTCTCTGAGTTCAGCCAGGGTTGCATTCCCTAACAATTCCAGGTACCACCTCCTGTTTTCTTAGGGTAGAAGAGTAAAAATGAAAACCTTATCCATGGCACAACTTTGCAGTCCATAAGGAAAATAAAGGACAACTTGTAAAGTTCTCGAAGCATTTGTCCTGGTTTGCTGCAAGAGTCGTGCTGCACACACAATGTGGAAAACCAAGAGAAGCTGCAACTGGTGGCACATGTTGTGACAGAAGATCAACCTAGTTCTCCATTAAAGATTCTTGAAAAGAGCAAACATCACTGTGGAGGAGATTCTTGGAAGACCGAAATAGCTTTCCAGAAGTGAAATGAAAATGGAAAGAAGCAATCCAAGACGTTCACTTATATTAATTCCTTTATTTCTGAGCTCCCCTCTTCCATTTTACACTAGTCCTACATCACAGGAGTTCCAAATTGATCTTCCCTCAAAGAGCTATGACAGGTTTTATACACTCTAAGGTATCATCAGCTACATAGAGTTTGCCTTCTCCCTGTTTTTCTTTGAAAGCAATGCTGGAGACACAAGAAACATGCAAATGTAAGGTTTTAGAGTGCAGTGCTTTGGTCAGGTATGAGTTCTAGAGACAGGGAATGGACTCCCACGGTATTTCACCCTCAGCAGTGACAATACACAGCAGCAACCACGGTGATTGCTATGACACTATGCAGGAGTCAAGACTCTGTGTCTTGGCTTAACATGGCAAAACGAACCTGTTTGGACAGACTCGTGATGAAAACTATTTTGCTTTTCCACCTGTGTCAATGAACAGCAGGAGAAATAAACCAGCCAGCAGTTTCTTTGCAGTGAGGGCCTTTGCTCCAGGGTGAAAGTGCTGGATTGACTGGGAGGAGGCAGACGGCTGAGAGCTGAGCTGCTCTATTGGACTGGCATGTGGACTGCGGCAAGAATAGTGTTTTAATGCAACTATTTTCATCAGTCTCCGACTTTCACCTGGAACCAGACAAGAAAGCAGCAAGGGCCCTGGTGACAAGGGCTCAGCGCCGGGCTCGGCCCCGCCGCTCCCGCTGCCCACCCCGAGCGAGCGGTCGGGGAGCTGTCCCGCAGGGGCTGCATTTCTCCCTCCTCGTGTCCCGCTCTGCCCTCGCACGGGGCTGCCTCTGCCTGGCGCTGGCAGGCTCCTCATTCAGCACTTTCCGATGCTCCAGGGAAAAGTCCGGACAGCGCTTCGCTCGGGAGGAAGAGACCGCAGCGCGTGGCGAGCAGACGGGATGGGGCCCGGGGGATGCGAGCACGACAGACAAACTGCAAGACCGCCGGAAATAAAAGTTATAATATAGTGAAGGAGAATAAGCAGCAGCTGAAAATGACGGTGGCTTTGGCGTGGGTGAGGGAGGAAGAGATGCTCCGTGACTTCGGTTCAGTCCCGGAGTGGAGCGGCCGGTGCTACCCCACGGCGCGCGGGGGCCCGCGGGGAACGGACAAACCGGGAACGGACAAACGGACAAGCGGGCAAACCGTCTCAGTGCTTCAGCGGCGGCAGCGGCGGCAGCAGCGGCAGCGGCATAAGACTCTGCGTTTCTTACTCTTGTTCCTCCTCTGCCTCTCCCAGTGTCCCGCACCCTCTCCCGGAGTCCCGCACCCTCTCCCGGTGTCCCTTCCTCGCTCTACCCCTCCCTTTCCCGTCTCCCTTTCCCCCGCCGGACCGGGCCATGGCCCCGGCCCGCCCCCGGCCCCGGGCGGGGCTGCCCCCTCCCCGCCCCTGGGCGCCCCGCCGGGGTCTCGCCCCCTCCCGGCTCTCGGGCTCCTGGCTGTGGCGCTGCTGGGCGGGCATCAGTAGCTGGGTCTTGGGCAGCATCGCGAGTCCCTGGCTCCGGCTGTCCCGACTCCGGCCACGGCTCTGGCCCCGCCTCTGGCCCCGGCTCCTGCCCCGGCCCCGCTTCCTCCCGGCGTCCACAGGGGACACAGGCGGCGCGGCCGCTCCCGCCGCCTCCGATGTGGCTTCCTCGGCCCCAGCTCCGCCGCTCGGCAGCGCAGCCACCGGCCTCGAGCCACCGGTGCCCCGTTCAGAGGGGGATGGCCGGCCCGGGGCGGTTGAGAAGCGGTCGGGGACCGTGTGTGACAGCCGTGTCTCCCCCGCAGGGAAGGCGCAGGAGGCCCTGCAGGAGCGGTACCAGCTGGGCTCCCTGCTGGGCAGAGGCGGCTTCGGCAGCGTCTACGCGGGGACGCGGCTGGCGGACGGCGCACCGGTGAGCGGCGGGGCCGGCGGCGGGCGCGGGAGGAGGAGGAGGGCAGAGGGGGAGAAGGACGGGGCTCGGCAGGGCGGGCATCGAGCTCAGACCGCTGCTCCCCTTGCCTTGCAGGTAGCCATCAAATGCGTGTCACGGGATCGCATCCTGTGCTGGGGCCAGCTGGTGAGTGAGCGGGGCCAGCGGCAGAACCCCGGGTGTGCCGGGCGAGGAGCCGGGGCCCGGCAGGGTGAGAGCTGCCAGGACACCTCGAGGGAGGGAGCGGGCATGGGTCAGCGGAGGGCACAGAGCATCCCGGGCTGGCTGAGGGGCTCCAGAGCCCCGGCACCGCATCAGCCCCACTGACAGCATCGTGCTCCTCCCGCAGCCTGATGGCACCATTGCACCAATCAAGATTGTTCTGCTGGCCAGGGTGTCTACAGGCTTCCAAGGTGTCATCCAGCTCTTGGAGTGGGTTGCGCTCCCCAACAGCTTTTTGATTGTGATGGAGCGCCCGCAGCAGTCTCAGGACCTCTTTCATTTGATTCTGGCATGTGGCGCCCTGCCGGAGGAGGTGGCGCGGGCGCTGTTCCGCCAAGTCCTGGTGGCTGTGCGGCACTGCACCAGCTGTGGTGTCCTGCACAGGGACATAAAACCTGAGAACATCCTCATCGACCTGTGCACGGGACAGGCCAAATTGATCGACTTTGGCTGTGGCACCTACCTCCAGAGGACACCGTACACACAGTTTGCAGGTGAGCCCAGCCAGGGGTCTGCTCCCAGTCACGGCATCTCACGGCACAACCTGAGTGTGGCACCGGGGATTCTCCCTTTTAGCTGCCAGTCATGGCATTGAGTCTTCAGTGAAGTTGCTCTTGAGCACGGGTGGTTGGAGGGGCAGCTTCCTGCTGACAGCCTTTGCCACCCACTCTGCCTAGGACTGGGGCTGGGACTGGGGCAGCCAGCCTGACAGAAACCCCCACGGGGGTAGCAGAGAGCGGGGTCTAGAACCTGTGCACCAGCCAGTTGGTGTGCAGGCGAGAAATGGCTCGGACCGCTCTGCTCACCTTGTTTGCCTTGGCTTGTTAATGTTTTTTGGGGCAATGCAGGCAGGGAGATTGAAGGCATGGTTTTTCCCCACCACTGAGTGGGATTTTCCTTTGAGCGTAATGGTTGGGCCTTCCAAGGGCTCCTGCTGCCCTCGTCCAACATCAGTGGCTTCTTTTAGAAGCGCAAGTTTGTACACAAGTCACAGGTGCTGGCAAGAAGGCAGTGGATCACACCACATGCCATTGGTGCAGCCCTCGTATGCCCAGGGATGCTGGGGTGAGGCTCTGGGAGCAGGCCGCGTTCCCCTGATGAACTCCATCTGTATTCCATAGGAACACGGTCATACAGCCCACCAGAATGGAAGAAATACCGCTGGTACTACGGCGAGCCAGCTACAGTATGGTCCTTGGGCATCTTGCTCTACCAGATGCTCTGCGGGAAGCACCCTTTCAGGAAGCACAAGAACATCAGACGGGGCCAGCTCTCGCTCCCAGAACAGCTGTCTCAATGTGCATACTCATCTCTGCAGCACGGGGGGAATAGCAGTGCTGGAAGAGAGCAGCAGGCTCATGAGCATCCCACTCTGGCAGCTGCTGAGGAGGTGGCACATGTCCTGCTCTCCCGCTCTCCTCCAAAACAAAGGATTGATTGGGATGTTTAGGCACAGCTCTCTGAGCATATCCAACATAGGCTGGGCATGCTCAGGAATAGTGCGGTAAAGGGGACAGGAGCTTTCTCCAACTCACTGGCACTTACTGGTTTCTCTCCCCAGAGTGCAAAGATCTGATAAGGTGGTGTTTATCCGTGCACCCCTCGGCCAGGCCGTCACTGGAAGACTTGTTTCATCATCCGTGGATGCGTGATCTTCACCTGAAGTAGACGAAGGGAGAGAGCTACATGCCCTGTTTGATCCAGGAGCCTGGTAAGTAACAGCTCCACACAAATCCCTTAGCAATAAAAATCCAAGAAACCCAGCCTTTATGGTCATGCCTGTATCACTGAGCAGGGGCCATCTGATGGGAACACACAGCTCTTGTGCTGGAGCTGAGCTGCTCTTCCCAGCACTGCTGGCCACCATCCAAGCTGCTTTTGCTTGTCCTGCTTCATGGGCTCCAGCTGGGGCCCCGGGCAGAACACTGACAGCCTGGTCTCACCCACAGGGAAGAAGGAGCCCCTGGAGAAGCTCCACCAACTGAACTCCGAAGATCTTCCCCACCATGAAATCCCATTGACCGAAGACAGAAGCAGAGGAACGCCTTCTGGACCGGGACCTTGCAGAGACGCTGGACATCTGTGGACCTGTGGTGGTAGCTATCAACCCCCTTTTCCTCCCTTTCATCCCTATCTTTCCCATGATTCTCTCTCCCTCTTTCTATTGCAAGCCGCTTTATGGGCACAATTAGTAAAGTTCCAGTTTAGATTGAAATTTGACTCCCTTGACTTGTACTTTCTTTTTTGCACTCTGTGATCATAGGTGAAATGAACCATCACGCGCCCACTTATGAGTGGACTGTGACAGGCTGCCGCTGGAGACATAGAGGATGGCATCAAGGATGACAACCTCTTCCTCGACCTGGCACCTGGTAAGCCGAAGACCATTCACTTTGATTCAGACATCTTCAAAGGCAGGGTCCACAGCAAATTTGAACATGAGTCCACAGCCAGGGGGATGCTCCCAGATCTGGGCATTGCACAGCCTGGCCGGGCACCAAAGGCTCCCCCCTTTGCTGGGGCAGATGCAGCTAATTCCTCAGTTGGCTGCCAAGCTGCTTTTTGGCAGCGCTGGGGCCGTGGCCTGGGCTGGTTCTGAAATGGGAGTTGGCCCCTGGCCCTACCAACAGGCCCCAGCACCCACTGTGCCCCGGGCTGGGGCTGGAGCTGGGGCAGCCAGCCCAACACAAACCAACCCCCCTGGGGGGAGCAGAGGTGGGGACTCCAGAACCTGTGCACGGGCTGCTTTGGTTTGCAGGCAAGGAAGGGCTTGGGCTACTCCACTTGCTTGCTGCAGCCCTTGCTTGCTTTGGGTTACCATTATTTTTGGGGGGCAGTGCAGGGGGAAGGGACAAAGTATGGGATTCCCTCACCCATGGGTGGGTTTTTCCCTAGCATGTAGAGGTTAGGCCTCCCTCAAGTCTCTCACAGAGATAAGATTTTACTTTTTTTCCTGTTTCCCATTTTCAGTGTCTGTAATCTATTTTATTTGTTTGTTTTTGGTTTTTTAAAAGGAAGCATTCTAGGTGGTGTCCAGTCAGGATCAGAAGTGCTTGGAACAGCTACGGCGTGGATCAGACATGCCCTTGGAGAAGACAGAAGACATCGTTTGGGACCAGCTTTTCAGCTGGAGGTGGATGGTGTGAGGTGGGTGCCCATCTTGTTGGCCTGGCTGGGCTAAGGGCATTTGGGAGATGGCAGCGAGCACAGGAGCATCCCGCTCTGGGCAGCTGCTGAGGAGGTGCATCTGCCGTGGCTGGCTGCGGGCGCTGGCACATGTCCTGCCCTGCCGCTCTCCTCCTGCAGCAATGATGGGGAGCTTTGGGCACTGCGCTGAGCACAGCCAGCATGGCCTGGGCACTGTGAGCTCTAGGGACAATGGGGACAGGAGCCCTCAACTGACAGGCACTTTCTGGTTTCTCTCCTTCCAGCCGAGCTCCAGCGTGGATGCTGATGCTGCTCCGGGCTCCGCCAGGGCTCTGCTGCGCCTCAGCACCGCGCCGGAAGAAGTAGAAGAAACAGAAGAAACGGTGTGAACTGCAGCAGAGCCTTGCTCGCTCATTTTGGCAATGCAGCCAAAGTTTGCAGAGCGTCCACCACTAAGGGGAAACATGACACTCCCCAAAAAATAAACTTGTTCAATAACTTCTGAAATATAATCAGTTATGGCCCCAAGTGCCATTTTTCAGCTTGCTCAAGCAGTATCTCATCTGTTCTCTCCCCCCCGCCTTTTACTTCACGACTGCTTCCTCTTTTCCTCCAGTGAGTTTGCAGCTCATCAGTCTCCATCGCACTGTAGCCTTCCCTGATGTCCCTCACCGCCAGGAAGACCATGCCCCAGGTTTGGGGACTCCTGCTGTCCTTGGCTGAAGAACAAAGTTTCAGGGGTTGGGTGAGATTTTAGTGTAATTCAGACCTGCTCTCCAGCCCTCAGCTGTGTTTCCTTTATATACAAAAATCATATATGAACACACCCATTTACAGATATGTTAAAACTATATGGATGGATCGAGATTTCCCACACACCTCTAACTTTGGCATAACTCACCTTAGAAGCTGGTGGCCAGGGGATTTTTCCCCAGCTCTGTGTGAGTAGGTGTCCAAGAGCTGAAGGGAGCAGCATTTAGAAGCAGTTTCAAGAGTTCTGGGCAGGAAGTGGAGCGGACAGCCATCTGTGTCACTTGCTGTATTCATCAGGAGGGGGTGCTGGTTCTTTAGGAATATGGCACAATGGAGACACAAGAGCTGGGAAACTCCCAGCTCGCTGTGCATTTGTGCAAAAGGGGGAGCAGCAGAAACACTTTCTGTCTGCTTTTGGGGACACAAGGTCCAAGGAGCTGCGGTGGCAGAGGCTGAGCTGGGCCGGTGGCAGGTTAAGTCCCATTTCATGACACCATAGAGTGGCACAGGACAAAGCTATGAGCACCCACAGCCATACTGATGAAGTCTTTCTGATGCTGCACATCCTACAGGAAAAGCTGCTGTCACACAATCCATTGGTATTTATAACTTTTATTTGCAATACTTTAGGTCCAAGTTTCAAACTGCAATATTTTTACACTCAAGACACAGTCATGCACAATCCATATTTCAATTTCCTATTGCTTCAACCACAATTTAAAATAACTTAATATTGGAAACAAAACCCAAAATCTTTAAAAAAAGGATGCTGAGGTCAGTAAGATGGATCCATGCCATCAGCACATTTACAAAGTAAATAACTTAGTTCTCTTTTTAAAAAGATCAGTTACCTTTTAATCCAAAGTTACAGAAGATTTTTCACTACACATTTGTTTTTTGTTTTTATCTTTCATTTTTTTCTGTTTTTTCTGTTCTTTTTTCTTTTTTTTAAACAGATAACACGTCCTAAAAAAGGAATGTACAGCAAAATGAGATACATTTCTGATAAACAATGTAAATGTAGGCTCCTCCTCTGTTTACTTTTGTCTGGATACCCTGAAGAAAAAAATCTAGCAGACACCAGCATAGGTGTAAACTGGTTGCTTTGGACTAAACTGGAGTTTAGCACTGGTGACATCCTGATCCAGTCAAGAGTTGCAGAATTCTTTTGCAGATATTCTCAAACCATGTGTTTGCAGGCACACCACCTGCAGTGCAGACGCACCAGTGCACCAGGACCACTCTGCTATTCCCCCACGAAGGCTGGGCTCTGCCCAAGAAGGAGGTGCTACACTCCTTTGCTCCTTGTTCCCGTGTGGAGCAGCTCCCTTCCCGCTGGCTGAGCTGCCCAGCCAGAGCCTGCCAGCTCCTGGCACTCAAGGGCTGAGGCCTTTGCCCCTTGCCGTGCTACTGACAGATTCAGCAGCATTGCTTAACACGGGGACACACACAGGGACCAAAGGCAGCTGCCTTTGTACACCTTCAGCTCAAAGGTCAAAAATCTCAAGAGACAAGGATGGAAGAGACTTGCAGGCTCCCTGTTCGCGGTGTTGACACACCTCTGAGCAGCACAGCTTTGCGTGAGGAAGAGTAAGAACAAGGGGCAGCTCCCTCCCAGCCAGGCAGCCCAGGGACGCCTCTGACTCTGGGGCTTGGGGCACTGTCAGCACCACTGCTTCAGCGACCACTCTGCTGGCACTGAAACCAACAACCAAATTCTCACTGACTCCAGAGGGAGCAGCAGCAGTGCTTCAATCTGATGCCTAAGTCTGGGGCAGGGCTGAACACACACAGGCTGCAGCAGCAAATGGACCTTTCAAAAGAACGCCCTGCCACTATTCCCTCCCATTTGCAGTGCTGTCACACCAGCCTGAGGCACCTGGGAGCCCTCAATGCACTGACTTCAGATGGCAGGCCCTGGGCTCCTGGAGGCTGTGCCATCAACAGAGGTGGGGAGGGGTGGGCTGTTCTTCCAGAATTGCCCCTAGAGCTCCAAGAGAGATCCACTTTTCCAGGACCTCCTCGACTCCAATGATCTCGACTTTCACTTCTAGGCTGAAAAAGGCAACACAGGGACACTGGGGCGCCTTTGACAAGCCGGGAGAGCCTTGTGGCAGCCCACGGGATCATTGGTGCTAGCAGCAACCTGCTCCAGGTGAGCTCGTCTCTTCTGGATTGCAGAGGTGCTGGCAGGACCCTGCCCCGCTACCCGTGGCTGGCCAGGGGCTCACGGCTTGCCAGGGGAATGGCTCTGCTCCAGGACAGCCCCCTCAGCACACGGCATGCAGGTGCATTTTGTGCTCTCTCGTGGCACACAGGGGGAAAAAATCAAGGCTGAGCCAGCCCCTTTGCCTGCCCCCAGCCCATCTCCGGGCATCTTGTGGCATCAGGGCGGGGCAAATGTGGTCGGAACCTTTGGTTCACTTGGCCGCAGTGCCGGCCCTGCCTGGGCACCGAGCTGCTGCTGGGACACGGCCCTGTCCCGACTCCACCTTCCCCCAGCCCCCCAAACGTGGACAAGCTTTGGGGCACTTTGGGGCGCTCCTCCCGGCCCCGCCCCTGCAGCTCTCTCCCGTGCCTCCCAAAACTCCCCCGCGCAGGAGGAGGAGGAGGAAGAGGAGGATGATGAGAAGAGAGGGACTCCCAAGAGCTGCTGCTGTCCCGGCTTGGTGGAAAGCCGCCCCATGCCCGTCCTTGTCCCCGCTGCCTGGCAGCCGCCAAAGCGGAGGAGGCCGAGGTGGGGAGGGGACCCCGACCCCAGCTAAGCTTGGCTTGGCGCTGCTCGGCCCGGCCAGGCTCGGAGCGCAGTGAGGGTGTTGCCGTGGCTACAGAGGCGTGGCCGTCGGCCGGCGCTGCCGCCGCCGGTAGCAGTGGCAGCCAAAAACGCAAATGGCGCTTGGAGGACACGGGCACCCCGGGAGCGGGGCCACGGACCCGGCAGCGGCAGCGGCAGCAGCAGCGGCAGCGGCAGCGGCAGCGGGACGGGCTCGGCGTGGCGCCGAGAAGTGGCGGCCATGCAAAGTCCCTTTCCAGTGGCCGCCTGCCGGGAGCGCTCAGCGCCTGGAAATGCAGCCTTTTCGGGGCTGCACGCAAGCGCCGCTGCCCCTGCGGGATGCTCGGGGGAGGCGGCGCGCCGAGGGAGGGCTCGGGCAGGCCACGGGGGCTGCAGGAGCGGGGGTCGCCGGCAGGGGATTGAGCAGGGCCAGCCTTTGTGCGGGGAACCTGGCAGTGCTCGGGCTCGCGACTGACATCGGGAAGCGCCCCGCTGGGCTTTCAAGCGCCTCCAGGAGAGACTTCCCGCTGACTCTGCCCTCTTGGCGGGGGCGGGGCTTTGCTGCGCGGCCTGCTCCTTCCCACCCCCCCAGCTTTCCCGCCCCCTGTGCTCCACCCAACTCCGGCTCTGCTCCCGGGGTGGATTTTACTGCAGGACACGGGCACCCACCCCCTCCAAATGGCACATTTCTGCCTCACCTCTCTCACAAGTCGGAGCGGCAGACTGCCTGCCACTGGCCTTTTGGTCTCCAAGCTGCCCAAGCTGGCCTTTGCAGGGAGCTGGGGGGGCGGCAGGTCCCCGGCTGTTTGCTGGAGAGGGCTGCCTGCCTTCGCTCGCTCGCACAGGGGCTCAGTCTCCCACGGCACGGGCAGCTGCAGCACAGTGTGCAGGCCAAGGGATCATCCCTGCCGCTTTCCCACGCCAGGTAGCCCCCACTCCCCACCCCCCGGCCTGGAGCAGCCGTGCTCCAGGCCACGACACCGCTGCCAGCTGCACACTCAAGGCCTGACAGCAGCGGGCCTTGCGTGCCAAGAGGCCTGCGGCAGGGCCAGCCTCAGGCCTGGTGGGCACTCCAGGAAGGGGCCATGGCACTGTGTGCACGCTGGCCCTGCCGCTTCTCCCCCAGCTGCCGGCCGGGCAGGAGCTCCCAGCCAGGCAGCCAGCCGCTCCTGCAGCCAAGGGCCAAGTGGCAGCCTGGGGCTTGCCCAAGCCAGGGGCCATTATGACACGGCGGCGTTGTCACCGCATCACAGGCAGGCAGCCTGGAGACGCTGGCTGTGTTGTCGCCGTGGAACTGGATTGGAAGCCAGGCTCCCCTGTGGCAGCACGACTCCCCAGGGAGGCCGGGAGACGGGCTCTTAACGCCAGAGAAGCCGCCGTAACCCTGGGCACCACTGGCAAGCTACGGAGGCAGCTGGAAGCCAGAGGGCCAGGGGGATGCCGCAGGGATTTTTGCCTTCTTTCTTTTTGCTCTTTGTAACCTGGCCAGTTCTTTTGCCTACCCTTTTGCCCAGCTCGAGAGACCAAAGCCATTGCAGAGCAGCAAGCCCCAGGGGGCACAAGAGCCCTCTCCTGCCTTGCTTCGTCCTGGGCACCAAGATTGAGAAGAAAATCTGCAGGACACGTTGGCAGGAAGACGTCCTGCTGTCAAACTAACACTTTGAGGAGATGCTCTGAAGCTCACCCCTGTCACAGTGGCACGACAAGGCGGGCACCAAAAGGTTTGCTCACTGATGTCATTGCAGGGCTTGGGCTTCCTTTGGCCTAGGTCCCCCAGTGAGGGGAGGTAGGAAAAGGAAGGAAGGAAAAGGAAGGAAGGAAGGAAGGAAGGAAGGAAGGAAGGAAGGAAGGAAGGAAGGAAGGAAGGAAGGAAGGAAGGAAGGAAGGAAGGAAGGAAGGAAGGAAGGAAGGAAGGAAGGAAGGAAGGAAGGAAGGAAGGAAGGAAGGAAGGAAGGAAGGAAGGAAGGAAGGAAGGAATGGTGCGGAAGGAAGGAAGGAATGGTGCGGAAGGAAGGAAGGAAGGAAGGAATGGTGCGGAAGGAGGAAGGAAGGAAGGAAGGAAGGAAGGAAGGAAGGAAGGAAGGAAGGAAGGAAGGAAGGAAGGAAGGAAGGAAGGAAGGAAGGAAGGAAGGAAGGAAGGAAGGAAGGAAGGAAGGAAGGAAGGAAGGAAGGAAGGAAGGAAGGAAGGGAGGAAACGCCCCCCTGGGCTTTCAATCGCCTCCAGGAGAGACTTCCCGATGACTATGCCCTCTTGGCGGGGGCGGGGCTTTGCTGCGCGGCCTGCTCCTTCCCACCCCCCTAGGTTCCCCGAGCCCAGTACCCCGCCCAACTCTGGCTCTGCTCCCGGGGTGGCTGTGACTGCAGGACAGGGGCACCCAACCCCTCCAAATGGCACATTTCTGGCTCACCTCTAGACACAAGTTGGAGCGGCAGACTGCCTGACGCTGGCCTTTTGGACTCCAAGCTGCCCAAGCTGGCCTTTGCACGGATCCGGGGGGACGGCAGGTCCCCGGCTGTTTGCTGGAGAGGGCTGCCTCCCTTCGCTCGCTCGCACAGGGGCTCAGTCTCCCACGGCACGGGCAGCTGCAGCACAGTGTGCAGGCCAAGGGATCATCCCTGCCGCTTTCCCACGCCAGGTGGCCCCCACTCCCCAGCCCCCGGCCTGGAGCAGCCGTGCTCCAGGCCACGACACCGGTTCCAGCTTCACACTCAAGGCCTGACAGCAGCGGGCCTTGCGTGCCAAGAGGCCTGCGGCAGGGCCAGCTTCAGGCCTGGTGGGCACTCCAGGAAGGGGCCATGGCACTGTGTGCACGCTGGCCCTGCCGCTTCTCCCCCAGCTGCCGGCCGGGCAGGAGCTCCCAGCCAGGCAGCCAGCCGCTCCTGCAGCCAAGGGCCAAGTGGCAGCCTGGGGCTTGCCCAAGCCAGGGGCCATTATGACACGGCGGCGTTGTCACCGCATCACAGGCAGGCAGCCTGGAGACGCTGGCTGTGTTGTCGCCGTGGAACTGGATTGGAAGCCAGGCTCCCCTGTGGCAGCACGACTCCCCAGGGAGGCCGGGAGACGGGCTCTTAACGCCAGAGAAGCCGCCGTAACCCTGGGCACCACTGGCAAGCTACGGAGGCAGCTGGAAGCCAGAGGGCCAGGGGGATGCCGCAGGGATTTTTGCCTTCTTTCTTTTTGCTCTTTGTAACCTGGCCAGTTCTTTTGCCTACCCTTTTGCCCAGCTCGAGAGACCAAAGCCATTGCAGAGCTGCAAGCCCCAGGGGGCACAAGAGCCCTCTCCTGCCTTGCTTCGTCCTGGGCACCAAGATTGAGAAGAAAATCTGCAGGACACGTTGGCAGGAAGACGTCCTGCTGTCAAACTAACACTTTGAGGAGATGCTCTGAAGCTCACCCCTGTCACAGTGGCACGACAAGGCGGGCACCAAAAGGTTTGCTCACTGATGTCATTGCAGGGCTTGGGCTTCCTTTGGCCTAGGTCCCCCAGTGATGGGAGGTAGGAAAAGGAAGGAAGGAAAAGGAAGGAAGGAAGGAAGGAAGGAAGGAAGGAAGGAAGGATGGAAGGAAGGAAGGAAGGAAGGAAGGAAGGAAGAAGGAAGGAAGGAAGGAAGGAAGGAAGGAAGGAAGGAAGGAAGGAAGGAAGGAAGGAAGGAAGGAAGGAAGGAAGGAAGGAAGGAAGGAAGGAAGGAAGGAAGGAAGGAAGGAAGGAAGGAAGGAAGGAAGGAAGGAAGGAAGGAAGGAAGGAAGGAAGGAAGGAAGGAAGGAAGGAAGGAAGGAAGGAAGGAAGGAATGGTGCGGAAGGAAGGAAGGAATGGTGCGGAAGGAAGGAAGGAAGGAAGGAATGGTGCGGAAGGAGGAAGGAAGGAAGGAAGGAAGGAAGGAAGGAAGGAAGGAAGGAAGGAAGGAAGGAAGGAAGGAAGGAAGGAAGGAAGGAAGGAAGGAAGGAAGGAAGGAAGGAAGGAAGGAAGGAAGGAAGGGAGGAAACGCCCCCCTGGGCTTTCAATCGCCTCCAGGAGAGACTTCCCGATGACTATGCCCTCTTGGCGGGGGCGGGGCTTTGCTGCGCGGCCTGCTCCTTCCCACCCCCCTAGGTTCCCCGAGCCCAGTACCCCGCCCAACTCTGGCTCTGCTCCCGGGGTGGCTGTGACTGCAGGACAGGGGCACCCAACCCCTCCAAATGGCACATTTCTGGCTCACCTCTAGACACAAGTTGGAGCAGCAGACTGCCTGACGCTGGCCTTTTGGACTCCAAGCTGCCCAAGCTGGCCTTTGCACGGATCCGGGGGGACGGCAGGTCCCCGGCTGTTTGCTGGAGAGGGCTGCCTCCCTTCGCTCGCTCGCACAGGGGCTCAGTCTCCCACGGCACGGGCAGCTGCAGCACAGTGTGCAGGCCAAGGGATCATCCCTGCCGCTTTCCCACGCCAGGTGGCCCCCACTCCCCAGCCCCCGGCCTGGAGCAGCCGTGCTCCAGGCCACGACACCGGTTCCAGCTTCACACTCAAGGCCTGACAGCAGCGGGCCTTGCGTGCCAAGAGGCCTGCGGCAGGGCCAGCTTCAGGCCTGGTGGGCACTCCAGGAAGGGGCCATGGCACTGTGTGCACGCTGGCCCTGCCGCTTCTCCCCCAGCTGCCGGCCGGGCAGGAGCTCCCAGCCAGGCAGCCAGCCGCTCCTGCAGCCAAGGGCCAAGTGGCAGCCTGGGGCTTGCCCAAGCCAGGGGCCATTATGACACGGCGGCGTTGTCACCGCATCACAGGCAGGCAGCCTGGAGACGCTGGCTGTGTTGACGCCGTGGAACTGGATTGGAAGCCAGGCTCCCCTGTGGCAGCACGACTCCCCAGGGAGGCCGGGAGACGGGCTCTTAACGCCAGAGAAGCCGCCGTAACCCTGGGCACCACTGGCAAGCTACGGAGGCTGCTGGAAGCCAGAGGGCCAGGGGGACGCCGCAGGGATTTTTGCCTTCTTTCTTTTTGCTCTTTGTAACCTGGCCAGTTCTTTTGCCTACCATTTGCCAAGCACGAGAGACCAAAGCCATTGCAGAGCTGCAAGCCCCAGGGGGCACAAGAGCCCTCTCCTGCCTTGCTTCTTCCTGGGCACCAAGACTGAGAAGAAAATCTGCAGGACACGTTGGCAGGAAGACGTCCTGCTGTCAAACTAACACTTTGAGGAGATGCTCTGAGCTCACCCCTGTCACAGTGGCACGGCAAGGCGGGCACCAAAAGGTTTGCTCACTGATGTCATTGCAGGGCTTGGGCTTCCTTTGGCCTAGGTCCCCCAGTGAGGGGAGGTAGGAAAAGGAAGGAAGGAAGGAAGGAAGGAAGGAAGGAAGGAAGGAAGGAAGGAAGGAAGGAAGGAAGGAAGGAAGGAAGGAAGGAAGGAAGGAAGGAAGGAAGGAAGGAAGGAAGGAAGGAAGGAAGGAAGGAAGGAAGGAAGGAAGGAAGGAAGGAATGGTGCGGAAGGAAGGAAGGAATGGTGCGGAAGGAAGGAAGGAAGGAAGGAAGGAATGGTGCGGAAGGAAGGAAGGAATGGTGCGGAAGGAAGGAAGGAAGGAAGGAATGGTGCGGAAGGAAGGAAGGAAGGAAGGAAGGAAGGAAGGAAGGAAGGAAGGAAGGAAGGAAGGAAGGAAGGAAGGAAGGAAGGAAGGAAGGAAGGAAGGAAGGAAGGAAGGAAGGAAGGAAGGAATGGTGCGGAAGGAAGGAAGGAAGGAATGGTGCGGAAGGAAGGAAGGAAGGAAGGAAGGAAGGAAGGAAGGAAGGAATGGTGCGGAAGGAAGGAAGGAAGGAAGGAAGGAAGGAAGGAAGGAAGGAAGGAAGGAAGGAAGGAATGGTGCGGAAGGAAGGAAGGAAGGAATGGTGCGGAAGGAAGGAAGGAAGGAAGGAAGGAAGGAAGGAAGGAAGGAAGGAAGGAAGGAAGGAAGGAAGGAAGGAAGGAAGGAAGGAAGGAAGGAAGGAAGGAAGGAAGGAAGGAAGGAAGGAAGGAAGGAAGGAAGGAAGGAAGGAAGGAAGGAAGGAATGGTGCGGAAGGAAGGAAGGAAGGAAGGAAGGAAGGAAGGAAGGAAGGAAGGAAGGAAGGAAGGAAGGAATGGTGCGGAAGGAAGGAAGGAAGGAAGGAAGGAAGGAAGGAAGGAAGGAAGGAAGGAAGGAAGGAAGGAAGGAATGGTGCGGAAGGAAGGAAGGAAGGAAGGAAGGAAGGAAGGAAGGAAGGAAGGAAGGAAGGAAGGAAGGAAGGAAGGAAGGAAGGAAGGAAGGAAGGAAGGAAGGAAGGAAGGAATGGTGCGGAAGGAAGGAAGGAATGGTGCGGAAGGAAGGAAGGAAGGAAGGAAGGAAGGAAGGAAGGAAGGAAGGAAGGAAGGAAGGAAGGAAGGAAGGAAGGAAGGAAGGAAGGAAGGAAGGAAGGAAGGAAGGAAGGAAGGAAGGAAGGAATGGTGCGGAAGGAAGGAAGGAAGGAAGGAAGGAAGGAAGGAATGGTGCGGAAGGAAGGAAGGAAGGAAGGAAGGAAGGAAGGAAGGAAGGAATGGTGCGGAAGGAAGGAAGGAAGGAAGGAAGGAAGGAAGGAAGGAAGGAAGGAAGGAAGGAAGGAATGGTGCGGAAGGAAGGAAGGAATGGTGCGGAAGGAAGGAAGGAAGGAAGGAAGGAAGGAAGGAAGGAAGGAAGGAAGGAAGGAAGGAAGGAAGGAAGGAAGGAAGGAAGGAAGGAAGGAAGGAAGGAAGGAAGGAAGGAAGGAAGGAAGGAAGGAAGGAAGGAAGGAAGGAAGGAAGGAAGGAAGGAAGGAAGGAAGGAAGGAAGGAAGGAAGGAAGGAAGGAAGGAAACGCCCCCCTGGGCTTTCAATCTCCTCCAGGAGAGATTTCCCGATGACTCTGCCCTCTTGGCGGGGGCGGGGCTTTGCTGCGCGGCCTGCTCCTTCCCACCCCCCTAGGTTCCCCGAGCCCAGTGCCCCGCCCAACTCTGGCTCTGCTCCCGGGGTGGCTGTGACTGCAGGACAGGGGCACCCAACCCCTCCAAATGGCACATTTCTGGCTCACCTCTAGACACAAGTTGGAGCGGCAGACTGCCTGACGATTGCCTTTTGGACTCCAAGCTGCCCAAGCCGGCCTTTGCACGGATCCGGGGGGACGGCAGGTCCCCGGCTGTTTGCTGGAGAGGGCTGCCTCCCTTCGCTCGCTCGCACAGGGGCTCAGTCTCCCACGGCACGGGCAGCTGCAGCACAGTGTGCAGGCCAAGGGATCATCCCTGCCGCTTTCCCACGCCAGGTGGCCCCCACTCCCCAGCCCCCGGCCTGGAGCAGCCGTGCTCCAGGCCACGACACCGCTGCCAGCTGCACACTCAAGGCCTGACAGCAGCGGGCCTTGCGTGCCAAGAGGCCTGCGGCAGGGCCAGCCTCAGGCCTGGTGGGCACTCCAGGAAGGGGCCATGGCACTGTGTGCACGCTGGCCCTGCCGCTTCTCCCCCAGCTGCCGGCCGGGCAGGAGCTCCCAGCCAGGCAGCCATCCGCTCCTGCA